>OU015761.1:14148198-14242406 GCA_907173295.1 Fagus sylvatica
AGAAGATGGCACCCACACCCCGTTACTTTGATTAAGGAAATGAAAGATCCTCCTCCATGCGACGAATGCCATCAACCTTGTGAAGAGTTGATTTTTCAATGCACCCAATGCAATTTCAATATCCACGGCAAAGGAGACTATAAACTTAATCTGTTAAAAAGATTGTTGTAACAGCTGTCCATTAATAACTGCAGTATTTGAGATGAAGGTTTTTAGGATTGTTGTTTGATAGCACCCAAAACAATAAACAATAAACCTGTTGTAATATTTATTAAAGTTGGATTTCAATTTTACAAGCACTTTACTAAATTCTTCATTGTGATGCCGGCAGCAACCTCGAGGTCACTTTATTCTCTCTTTCAATTACCTTAATTTGTTTTCTTCGATGATCTGCTTTGTGTGGATACGTTTGTTTGGATGTTTTGAACAACTTTTGAGCTTCTTGTTGAGGATTGTATCATACAACGTTTCTGTGTTTGATTGTTGGTTGCTGTTGATGTCACCATTTTGGGGTGTATTCTACCTGTTTGACAAAAGGTCTTATAACCTCAAGTCTCAAGGTCTTATATGAAATTTCTTAGAAGTAATTGTTACAAAATTGTGAAGTTGGATTTTTCCACTTCATATCTAATTAGTGAGCTCCCAAGGTGTCAAATCTGATTAAAATTGAAACGGTAGTGCAGCTCATGGATAACCTTGTTTTGTCACAACAATCAAGGTTGAAATTAGAGATGCTTCAGTAAACAATTCTATGTTTTCAAATAAATGTCCATTGCTAAACTCACTAGAATTTGAAACTAACACATTAATAGTTCAAGTTTCTGATGCTGACAAATAAAAATCAACATACAAATACTCCTGTTGTTGTCACAAAAGTGAATAAATAGTTTATCTGCTATGATACAATTAATTCTGTAAACATATTACTTTTTCCGCATTAATTTAAAAAAAGAAAACAAAACAAGAAATGAAATCTTGCAGCTATATTACAAGTTTATTGGACCAAAAAATAATATCAAGAAGTTTGAGGATCTGTTGCACCAGTTGGAGAACCAGGAACAAATGGAACAAAACCCTGTCCACCAAATACTGGCCTCATGAACTTGTCATCAAACTTTCTCCAAAAATAGTGTAATAGTTGAACTTAGCATGCTACCCTTCTGGCGGGCAGGTTGATTGCTACCACCCTTATCAATTAGATCACAATTTTCAAGGAATGATATTTGTAGGTCATCTAAACTTGGTATGTCAGTTGCATCTGAATGACACCTAATATCTGAATTTCGTAATTGTTGTTCCACTTCATCTGGAACAATATACTAGCTGTTTCGCATTGCTGCTTTTCCATTTATCAATGTCTAAGGCATCCATATTCCATACCAACATATAGGAATATAAAAGTCTATGCAAGATATTGATGCAAATACATCCCTGAGATCATCAAACCATTTTGAAGATTAGAATCTGTCATTGGAACTTATTCTTCATTGGTATACTTAAAATGTTAACATATGTCTTGCCTAGTAATTTACAAAGATCAAAATCCCTTATCTCTGTCAAAACATGTAAATTGCTGACTGATAAGAATGAATTCAATAGAGCAACAAACAAGAAGATAGAACCAAATCTAAAGTAAATTGGAGATTTGAAGTAGAATAGGAAAGAGAACAAAGTATATAGGCAAACATTTGAATCTTGACACCCTTTCAAATGAAATTCACTAATGGTTATTGGCTTTATTGCTTAGATTGTGACATTTTTTTTTTTTTTTTTTACATAAGAATGTTGATTGAGTATCCAGCTTGAGACAACCTTAATCCATTCAAGCAAAAATCATGACCTCTGCATCCCTTTCTTGCCAGCATTTCAATCTAAAGTTACTAAGTTTAGCTGTCAAATATTTCTTTGCAGCTGCACTCTAATTCTTCTCCATTTATCAATGTCTAAGGCATCCTTTCTGAGTTTCTAAATAATAGGAGACTTGAAGTTGAACATGACACAGTCTTTCCACACCAACAAAAGAGTGAAATGTCATCAAATTCTAGTGAAAGTGCAGTAGGAGGCCACTCTTGTTGTAGGCATTATGAGGGGCTGTTCAATTTTATCACAGTTATTGCATCTCCAATTTTAGGATACATGTTCACTAGGGCAGTCCCAGTAGCAATATCCTTGCTAATATTTGTTTTTAATATGTAAGCATGAATACTTTGTTCCAATGCTAAAGCCAGTTTGGGGAGAGGTTTTTTCACCATGCCGAGTAGGTTGGTTTTCCCATAATTTATTTGGGCTGTTTTGAACTGGGCCTTTCTCACAAAAAGGGAAGAAAAAAAAAATGATGTTTTTAGAGCTGGTTGGCCCGGTTAACAAAAACACTTTCATATATATCTGACACTTTTAAAAAACCCTTTGATTGTTTAATAAATCTGACATATAATATAATCATTATAAATCAACCACAATCCTTATAAATCTAAGGAATAAAATCAAACGCACCTCCAGAATTTTGACCTTAAATCAAACACACATCCAGTACTTTCAATTTGAAAAATTTAATACTTGAACTTTATAAATGTACAAATCAGTTCTTCCATCAACATTCTGCCTATTTAATTAATTGAATCACGTGACACTGAAAAATAAACATTGTTCACTAACAAAAAACACTACCCAAACATACATTGGGTTCTCTCTCCTCAAAGCCTGATACATTATAAGGATGCGTTTGGATCCTCTATTTTGGGAATGCATTCTAGAGAATAGAATACATGCTAGAATGTATTTATTTTTTAGAATGCATTTTACTGAAAATAGTGCGTTTGGTAAAATATTGAAATTATTTATAAGAAGTGATTATGCTGAAAGAAATTGTGTTTGATTGGTATTTTAAAGAATGCATTCTTCCTATTAAATAATATATTATTAGTATACATTATGTAATTAACATTTTTTTTTTTAAATATCTCAATACAAGGCTAAAAATACATTTACTACCAATACAAAATTAACAATGTAATAAAGAAATAAAGTATTACGTTATGATTTAAATTAATGTCTACTAATAAAAAAAAATAGGTCATGATTTGTGCACATCTCCTTGCACACATTTTTATAAAATTTGAACAATGTAATAAAAAAATATAGAGAAATGTGTATTGTGTGTGCAATAGTATACCAAACCATTTATGATAAAAGAAAGAAAGAGAAAAAGTAAAACACATCAAAAAAGAGAAAAAGTAGGGAACAAAAGAGAGAGAAGGAAAATAAAAGAAAGAAAGAGAAAAAAGATTAAGCAGGGAAAAAAGAGTTGTTTGAGTAATAAACTGTTATAAGTGGGTCTTATTTACTTTAGCAAAAATTAAAAGTAGAAGCTAGAATCAGAATCCAAAATATTTTGGATTCTGACTTCTGCTCTAGAAATGAGAATTTGCAAAATGCATTCTGCCTAGAATGCATTTTGCATTTTCCAAAATCCCAACCAAACATCTCAGATTTTTTGCAAAATGCATTCTATGCATAAAAATCCATAAAATCACTTTTAAGTAGAGGATTCAAACACAGGCTTTGACGTCAACATCTTTTAAATAATTTTTTTTGCAAATCATTCTTTTATAGGATTTCTTTTAATATATCTTCTTTTATAGTTTTTTTAATATATTGTTTTCAAACTATTTCTTATCTTTAAACAAATCAAGGATAAGGTGGGCTTCCAACCCCCTTTAAAAAAAGGAAAAATATAAAAAGATAAAAGATAAAGATAAAGATAATTTCGTAAAGCTTAGGCTTATACTATACTTGCATTTGAAGGCTATTAAAGGTGTAATTTTTTTTAAGAAAGTTAAAGGTGTAAGTTTTGAAGGGCCAATTTTGTTCTTTACATTAATATCATAGGTATATGATAAGTTTTTCTTTTTTTAGGGAAAGGTATATAATAAGTTTGTTTGTTTTTTCTTTTTTTTCTTCTCTTTTGAGAATAGGTATATGATAAGTTGATAACACTATGTTATGCCAAAATCCAAAAACAAGAGGAAAAGGAAGGTAATGGAACTTATTATGTTACCTAGATTTGTATGCCTCTTTCTCTCATATGTTACTTTCTCCTTTTCATTATTCTTATTACTTTAACCTGAAATTTCGTTGATTCTTAGCATCTCTTGAAATTCTTTCTTGATAAGCAAACAAAAGTTATTGAATGACATTAAGAACCCAAGATACTTTAAGATTGCCTTATACAATAATGTTGATTGCTTGAGGATTCATTATTTATACAATAATGCTCAAGACATAACACTTTTACAATATTTTCATAACATTGCCTAGGTGGCAAGTTGTAAATGATAAACAATAAAGTAGTGTAAATAGTGGATTCATATGATAATCAATCACAACTTGACACCTAGACAATGTTGTGAAAATATTATACATCGTGTGATTGGATTTAAAATTGAAGAGTGGGTCAGTTTAGATCCGACCCTTTTCTTTTTCTTTTTTAATTGGGCTCATGGCGGCTGGATGTGATGGCTTTATGATGTATGGGTTTGGACTTTGGACCGCCACATGTGGTAAGTATTGGTTGAACGGTTTTAATGGGCTTTGGCCAGATTAAATGGGTTTGAAAGGGCTGAGTGTTGGTTTGGCCAAGTGTGGCTTCGGCCTTTTGTTGCATATTTTGGCTTGGTCACAGAAGACAAAATGGGCAATCCATGTTGATGAGGTTACTTGATGGTGCGGAAAAGAATATATATGCTTTTTGGCAACAAGGGAAGATGGAACATGGCTTCATTGGTTCTATGATGCCCAAATATAGGCTTTAAGGCAAAAAGTTATCCATATCTTAAGCTTAGAGCAAAGTTGTTAAATCACTTAGAAGTTAGAACACTGTTTTTACTTTGGCCTTTTACAGGACACTATGAATTCAGTTAGGACAAGTGTTGATATAATAATGGAAAATTGATCTTTTATGCTTATTAAAGGTAACCAAATCTACTCAATCATCTTATTACCAATGTTTGACATGATTAAGCCACATCAATCAAATTTAACCTTCAAGTTTGGGATAATCAATTTTTGAAAAATGATTTGAGTTGAATCTATGCAAAGATAAAAGAGCGTAGTTTTTCAATTTTTTGGTTACTAGAAAATAATCCGAAGAGATGTCTTTATAGACCATTTTTCCAATTCCATCCTTTTTTTTTAACACATAATTATGAATTCAAAATAATGATTTGATTATAATGTTATAAAAGAGCATTATGATGGTGAAAGTGATCCTCTTTCCTTTTCTCTTTTACAGCAATCTGATAACTTATATTTTTTAAAGATACAAAAAATGCAAAGAAGAAACAAATAACAAAATAGACCTCCCTAAGGTTTACTTGGCAGTTGGCACTCGTACTTTATTTTTATAACTAGTTTGGGTCGCACGTGCAAGGCAAGTGCTTCCTAATATATTGGATATTTGTAATTTATTCCCTAAACCTTTAAAAGTTTACAATCCACACCTTAATTCGGTGATAATTTTCAATGCCCACCCCATTGTTTAAATTAGTGTTAAAAATAACAATTTAATAGGCAACTACACACCCCAAAATTATAATCGCATTTACAATGAGCAACAAGAAATTAGATGTCAATTTGGATGGTGAGTAGATATAGCAAACTATTTTAAAGTTTAGAGCTCACATTACAAATACCTTATTGTTTAGGGTGAATAGGGGCAGTTGATCCCTCTTTTGGATTAATTGATAATGGTAGACAATAAAAGGTAAACTCCATTGAAAAATCTCGTCCCAATAACAAATGAAACCAAAGACTTAGTAAGTCCCTTCTTGGCAAATGAGTCTACATGGTTCTCATACTTTTCATAGAGCACACGCAATGTGTGAAGCAAAACAAATGGTGTAACAAAGTCAAGAAACGATGTGTTAAGAGCTAATCTATAATTCTATATCCCCCGAAGAATTAGAGTTTAAGACTTGTATAATTTACAAAATCAACAAAATAAGAAGAAACATAAACAGGATGAATAATGATCTAACTGGACTGAGCATATTAAAGATAACTTTCAAATTTGGAATAATCGATTTCAAAAATAATTGAATGTACTTTGAACCAAGATTTAAAAAATATATATAGTTCCTCAACGTCTATTAGTTTCTTAGTATCTTTTATCATGAAAAGATCACAAGAGATAGGCTGAGATACTAAAAATCTTGTCAATGAAAGGAAATGTCAAGGTAATATAAGCATATAGAAACCGAAAAGGTAATAAGAGAGAGAGAGAGTAATATCATTTAGGTTGCTTAGCAAGTGCCATTGTGTTTCTTTTGCTATCTTGTTCCTCATTTTCTTGTCAATAAAAGGAAATTTCAAGATAATAAGAATATAGAAAAGGAAAATGTAACATATTAGAGAAAGAGGCATATAGATCTATGTCAGCAAACTCTATTACCTTTCTTTTACTTTTCTTCTAAATTTTCACATGATAATGTTTATCATATACTTATGATTTTGCAAAGGACATTCTTGGCTCTTGAAAAGTCACTCCTTTGACAGTCTTTAAGTGCAAGCTTTGCTTCGTACACTTTTTCTTATTAATGTGGGGCGCTGGGTGGGGGTAGTTCTAATAAAAGATTGATAAAAGATAATAGATGAGCATAAGTGTGCCAACTTCTCTTTTGCTTTCTCGGTTCCTTTTCTTTTGTGATTGAGAAGGTTTTTCTTGGTGCACTTTTTTTTATTAATTTTTTTTTGGGTAGTTCTAATGCTATGTAGGGGAGCCGGGTGGGGTAGTTCTAATAAATGATTGATAAAAGATAATATCTAAGTGACTAAAATGAAGATTGGAAAGGTTGTTTATTAACTAATTTGAAGTCATTAGTTTAAGGTAAAAACAGGTTGTGATATTCATAATAGCAAAAGTGATACTTGGCGTACTTTATAATATGGACTCGTTACAGTGTGATACTTTAACATGAGAAAATTTTAGGTTTGGAATAATATTAGCTTGTTCTTGGCCATACTGATATATGGACAAATGTATTGATACATTTATATATGGTAGAGATGCAATATCATTTTATCTATTGGGTGTATTCAATTTCCAATGACCTGCTTATCTATTGGAAGGAAAATTATTTAATAGTCTTCATTTCACATGAATGGTAGGTCCTACCATATATATTATTTGATAGACTCTATGATAGAAAACTGATATATTATTCAAAAGAAATGATACTTGTTGAAGATATCAAATTTAATAGTAAAGTTTAAACATATCAAGATTTACAATTTTGTTGTTGTTTGTTTAAAAGTAAATAGGGCAGATGGTGCATTAAATGGATTGGAGAACAAGAAAGATAACTTTCATGTTTAGAATAATTGAATTTTAAAAATAATTGAGTAGATTCTAAAAAGCAAAAAAGAAGAAGTATAGTTCCTTAATTTCTCTTGACTTCTTCAAGTCATTTATTATTTTCTTGCAATTCAAGAAAGAACATAAAAAAATACTAAGAGATCATGTCAATGAGTAAAATTTTTAAGGTAATAAGAATATAGAAAAAGAAAATGTAACAGATGAAAGATATAAGAATACAAGTCTAGTTTGCCTAATTAGTAAGTTGGAGTACCTTTCTTTTTCTTCTCTTTTTTTCACTCCTATCAATGAATTTTCACATAATACTAATGACATATACTTCTGATGTTGGATATTATTTGCCCACGAAAAGTCCAACATTAATAGCCTTCAAGTGCAAGTATGAGCCTTTACGTGGAGCTAATGACAGAATCTTGTTTTTAATAGCCTTCAATTGCAAGTATGAGTCATTACGTTAACCTTCAATTGCATGTATGTGACCTTTGCGGGAAGCTAACTTATTATTCTTTTTCTTTTGTTTCCTTCAAGTGCAAGTATGAGTCTTTACGTGGAGCTAATGCCAGAATCTTGTTTTTTATAGCCTTCAATTGCAAGTATGTGACCTTTGCGGGAAGCACAAATCAGAATCTTTTGTTTTCTTGAGAGAGGAGGGGAGGGGTGGGGTAGGGTGGAGTGAGTATGAGACTTTGTAGGGAGATAACAACAAAAATCTTGTTATTCTTCTTCTTTTGTTTCCTTTTTGGATGAGGTTGGGTTGTCTAAGTCCAACCAATGCTTGCATTGTTTTAGACATTAGGAATAGTTTTAAAACAATATATTAAAGGAAATCCTAAAAGAAAAAAAGACTTCCAAAAGTATTTAGAATTTACTAAATGATGGGAATTTCGAACATATCAATTTAAATTTTTCATTGTTTGGATGAGTATATCTAAAAATTTAGAAATTACTGTTAAGAGTTTTTTTTTTTTTGGTTGAATTAGAGAATTATGATAGTTATGACAATGATGGTAACAATGACTTGATTATGGAGATGGTATGGTATAATGGTATTGGTGGTTGTGGTGGTAGCGGCAACATTGTGAATGATGGTGGAGGTGGTGGCGACAACATTGATAGGTGGGGAAAATGGGGTGGTGGTGGCAGTAGCAATAGGATTGATAATGACAGTGGGGTATTGTCGATGGCAGTGGTAGTATGAATAGTAGTTAGGGGTGGAACTAGAATTTAAAGATCAGAGTTCCAAAGTAATTAAAATTAGGAAAAATTACATTTTAAACATACAAATTAAACCCTATAGTTTCAAAAGTAACAAATTAAACTCCGAAGTTTTAAAAAGTAACAAATTAAGTGGGTCATAAAAAGAAATAAGAAAGTTCTGGGGAACCTATATATACTTGTTGCAAAATTAAACTGGAATATATGAGGGTAAAGCTCGAAATTTTAAAAAGTTTGGATGCCAGGCATATCTCTAGTTTTGTGTTTTTCCCATGAAATAATAATGGTGGATTGTTTGGTGTTATTATGATAGTAATGTTCATAGAATTTGTAAATGCTGCATTCCTCCATAGAATTTGAACTTCGAATTTGGATGTTTGGAAATCTCAAGTCTAAAAGTTTGTGAAAGATATTTGAATTAGCTTTCTAGTTAACTTGAACAAAGGAAACCAATATTGCATATCCCTAAATTACAATCTGTGTAAATTCCACATCAAAATTCTCATCTATATACAACATAAGAAATAGAATCGTACGTGTGTATAACCTAAATAGAAATGGGAAAAGAATTTTTATAAATGAATAGAAATTATAAAAAGTTAGTATGGACATGTTCAAGATAAAAAAAAGAAAAAAGAAAAAAGAGAAGGGTGTTAGTATGACATCTAGACATGGCATATACATCTAACTTGGAAAGCATAATTCTTTGCTTTCTTGCTTTCTTTTTCTTTCTTTGATTCGTTTTCTAATGTGTTGGTGAACATTTCATAATTTTTTGTATATATAGTGGAAGTCATTGATGAGCTCCACATGAATTTCTCATTAACAAAATTGAAATTGGGGCTAACTTGTAAACTTCCCTAGGGGTGTTTTGAAGCCAAAATCGGATTCTTATTCATGTAAGTATTGATGGCTGCTTTCACAACTTTGTTTTGCATGTTTGTGTGTGTTTTCTATATCTATTCATATACAGTAGGTTGCTTTGCTTTCTTAATTTGTCATATAAATGTTAAAAATGCACTAAATTTTGGGGCTATTTAATTGTTAATTTACACTTGAATGAACAATATTTATTGTTAAATGGGTTTGGTTCTTGCTACCTCTAATGTAACTTTGAATGGAACTTTTATATAAGGTACATAACTCAATTTTTTTTTCTTTAATAACTATTTGAGGAATCCACATTTTTATTAAACATCTATTATAGGTTAATTACACGCAAGATTTCACAACAATTGGATGTCATTTACTATTGAATCTATAAGCATATTTATTTAGTATATTTAAGAATTAAAAAAAAAAAAAAAACTATACTTTTGTTCTTTTTATAGATTAATGAGTTTTTTATGCTTAATTATCATCCATCAACTTAATATTTGGTAAGCCTAAGGGGAGACTACCACACCAAATTCTCCTCCTCTACCTCCATTTCAAATTTCAATTCTTACGCCCACCACCACCTTTATTTCCCCTCTCAACCTCTCTTTCACACTATTTTTCTCATAGTGTTATATCCGATATACATAGATCTATATATGAAGGTATCCATTGGCCTCCAATAATTTTCTATGATATCTTTTTCTAAACAAATATAAACACAAATTGTTGACAGACTCTAAAATTGAAAACTTGTATATAGTATTTGAAACAACTGTATACGAATTTATTAATGATTTTACAAGGTGAACAATGCTCTAAATTGATTAGGTAAATGAAAGATAACTCTCTTCTTTTGGAATAATCGATTTTCAGAAATCATTGAATAGACTTTAAGCAAATGTAACAGGGTATAATCCCTTAAAGTCAATTAGTTTCTAAATGTCATTTATCATGAAAATTTAATAGAGATGCTAAAAATTCTCCAAACTCCAATTGCTTTCTAGAATCGAAGCGGCAGAAATAGCAAAGTTGGAGCAATTCGTAAACGAATGCAAATCAAACCCTTCACTTCTCGACAATCCCTCTCTTGGCTTCTTTAGGTCCTATCTCGAAAGGTACTTGCTATAATTATATTCTTTACTTTCATCGTATATAAATTAATACTACTACAATTAATTGATTAATTCTTTGTTTGACTCACGTCTGAATTTTTTGCTTGCAGCTTGGGAGCTCAAATTCCTACAGAACCAGAAACGGTGCGTCTTATTAATTCCTTCACCTAGTAGTACAAGTAGTAGCTTCAATTAGCCTCGCAATTCTCAATCTAGGACAGTTAGAATTTAAATATATTTTTAGTGAACCAAATTAATTTTGCATTTTTTGAAGCATAATGTATTGTAGATTGGTTCTTTTTATAATCTACTATTTTGAATTTTTTATTTTTTTTAACTTCAATTTCTTCATTATATACAATTCAAGGAACATATAATTAAGACCAGATTATATTCATAGTTTCATGCACAGTAGATTGCTTTGCTTTCTTAATTTGTCATATAAATGTTAAAAATGCACTAAATGTTGGGCCTATTTAATTTTTAATTTGCACATGAATTAACAATACTTATTGCTAGATGGGTTTGGTTCATGTTACATAACTTTGATAAAAGGTACATCACTCCATTACATTTTGTAAATCACTATTTTGAGGAATCCACATTTTTATTAAACATCCATTATAGGTTAATCACACCCAAGATTTCACAACAATTGTTTGTCATTTACTTTTGAATCTATAAGCTTATTTGTTTAGTATATTTAGGAATATATATAAAAAAAAAAAAAAAACTATATTTTGTGCCTTGTATAGATTAGTAGAGCAGAGATGGAGGAATTCTTTTACCCTTCACTTCGCAACAATCCCTCTTTTGGTCCTATCTCCAAAGGTACTTGCTATAATTATATACTTTACTTTTATGATAAAAGTTTTATCGTATATAAATAAAAGGGTATAATTCCTTAAAGTCAATTGGTTTCTAAATGTCATTTATCATGAAAATTTAATAGAGATGCTAAAAATTCTCCAAACTCCAATTGCTTTCTAGAATGGAAGCGGCAAAAATAGCAAGCTGGAGCAATTCGTAAACGAATGCGAATCAAACCCTTCACTTCTCGACAATCCCTCTCTTGGTTTCTTCAGGTCCTATCTCCAAAGGTACTTGCTATAATTATATACTTTACTTTCATCGTATATAAATACTACTACAATTAATTGATTAATTCTTTGTTTGACTCACGTCTGAATTTTTTGCTTGCAGCTTGGGAGCTCAAATTCCTCCAGATCCAAAAACGGTGCGTCTTATTAATTCCTTCACCAAGTAGTACTAGTAGTAGCTTCAATTAGCCTCGCAATTCTCAATCTAGGACAGTTAGAATTTAAATATATATCTATATATTTTTAGTGAACCAAATTAATTTTGCATTTTTTGAAGCATAATGTATTGTAGATTGGTTCTTTTTATAATCTAGTATTTTGATTTTTTTTTTTTTTAACTTCAATTTCTTCATTATATACAATTCAAGGAACATATACTTAAGACCAGATTATATTCATAGTTTCATACACAGTAGATTGCTTTGCTTTCTTAATTTGTCATATAAATGTTAAAAATGCACTAAATGTTGGGCCTATTTAATTTTTAATTTGCACATGAATTAACAATACTTATTGCTAGATGGGTTTGGTTCATGTTACATAACTTTGATAAAAGGTACATCACTCCATTACATTTGTAAATCACTATTTTGAGGAATCCACATTTTTATTAAACATCTATTATAGGTTAATCACACCCAAGATTTCACAACAATTGTTTGTCATTTACTTTTGAATCTATAAGCTTATTTGTTTAGTATATTTAGGAATATATATAAAAAAGTAAAAATAAAAACTATAATTTTGTGCTTTGTATAGATTATTATAGCAGAGCTAGGAGCAATTCGTTAAACGAATGCAAATCAAACCCTTCACTTCTCGACAATCCCTCTCTTGCAGGTCCTATCTCCAAAGGTACTTGCTATAATTATATACTTTACTTTTATCGCTCCCTCAGGCTAAAAATTCTCCAAACTCCAATTGCTTTCTAGATCTGAAGTGAGGCGTAAGAACGTTTTATATCTCGAAAAGCTCTCTCTTGGCTCCCTCAGGCCCTATCGCCGAAGGTACTTGCTATAATTATATACTTTACTTTTATCGTATATAAATAAAAGGGTATAATTCCTTAAAGTCAATTGGTTTCTAAAATGTCATTTATCATGAAAATTTAATAGAGATGCTAAAAATTCTCCAAACTCCAATTGCTTTCTAGAATGGAAGCGGCAAAAATACTTCGCAGAGGTCCTGGGTAGCAATTCTTTACTTTTATCGTAAACGAATGCAAATCAAACCCTTCACTTCTCGACAATCCCTCTCTTGGTTTCTTCAGGTCCTATCTCCAAAGGTACTTGCTATAATTATATACTTTACTTTCATCGTATATAAATTAATACTACTACAATTAATTGATTAATTCTTTGTTTGACTCACGTCTGAATTTTTTGCTTGCAGCTTGGGAGCTCAAATTCCTCCAGAACCAAAAACGGTGCGTCTTATTAATTCCTTCACCAAGTAGTACTAGTAGTAGCTTCAATTAGCCTCGCAATTCTCAATCTAGGACAGTTAGAATTTAAATATATATCTATATATTTTTAGTGAACCAAATTAATTTTGCATTTTTTGAAGCATAATGTATTGTAGATTGGTTCTTTTTATAATCTACTATTTTGAATTTTTTTTTTTTTTAACTTCAATTTCTTCATTATATACAATTCAAGGAACATATAATTAAGACCAGATTATATTCATAGTTTCATACACAGTAGATTGCTTTGCTTTCTTAATTTGTCATATAAATGTTAAAAATGCACTAAATGTTGGGCCTATTTAATTGTTAATTTGCACATTGAATTAACAATACTTATTGCTAGATGGGTTTGGTTCATGTTACATAACTTTGATAGAAGGTACATCACTCCATTACATTTCGTAAATCTCTATTTTGAGGAATCCACATTTTTATTAAACATCTATTATAGGTTAATCACACGCAAGATTTCACAACAATTGGATGTCATTTACTATTGAATCTATAAGCTTATTTGTTTAGTATATTTAGGAATATATATAAAAAATAAATATAAAAATATAATTTTGAACTTTTTATAGATTAGTGAGTTTTTGATGCCTAATTACCTTGATATTTGAAACGCATGCATGATACATCAACTTAATATTTGGTAAGCCTAAGGGGAGACTAGACCACACCAAATTCTCCACCTTTTGCTATACAATAAAATACACAGCTCTATATATAAAGGTATCTATCACTCTATATTATCTATCGTCTTCATCCAAATGGTAGGTTTAGCACAATATTAATAAGAAGAGAAGTAATCAAGTAGAATAACTTTTGTAAAAGTAATGCCAATCAAAGATTCATCTTTTCTTATATTATTATCCTTACTTTAAAAATACACAAGTTTTTTTTAAAAAAAAAAATTAATTAAAATATCTTATTTATTTTAACCTTCCATTTTTTACATTGTAAAAAAAAGAAAAAAAAGTGTATTATCTTTTTATGATTCGTAAGTTAAATAAATAATACAATTTAGGCACAACCATAAGAGAAAATGTAAAGGAGAGAGAGAATATTATTTTTTAAATATTTCATCCACGAAGAAAAAATGCTATAGACTCGTTAGATGAATTGACCACACCAAAATACACCAACACCATTTGACAACACCATCATGTGCACTACTCACCCACTCACCTCTATTACTTTTCTTCTTCTTCTTCTTCTTTTTTTTAATGTAGATTCGGATTGTCATTTTCTAAACAAATTGAATATTTTATGTGCATGTGATATGATAGGAGATCGAGCTTCGACATTTTTGCCACTACGACCATTCCTTGGTCTTCAATAAAAGGAGAGTTTATCATAAAATTTGTTATGGGTGTCACGAACCAGTTTTGGGTCCGAGCTATGATTGTTTACAATGCAAATTTTACATCCATCATAAATCATGTGCTGAACTACCCCTTGGGCTGCAACATCCATTGCACCCAAAACATGATCTTATTCTCTTTGACGAAAAGAGATATCGTGACGATAAAAAAATTAGCAGATGCAAATTCTGCAAAGAATATCGTGAGGAATTCTCTTATCGGTGTTTCCGTTGCAACTTTAGCATTCACATCAGGTGTGCTTCTTTACCGCCTACCATGGAAGTTGAATTCCATGACCACCCACTGATAGCCATTTGGAAGTCAATCACATTCACTTGCGACCTTTGTGGCAAAGAAGGCAAGGGTATGCCTTATCTATGTAACCCATGTGGTTTCTTGATTCATAGAAGTTGTGCTTTTTTCCCACGCATAGTGAAAGTTGTACGTCACAATCACCCCCTCAACTTCATCCATTCTCTCAAAGTCCATCAATCTGACTCCCCATATTGTCAACTATGTTTTCAAAAAGTGGATACACACTATGGGCTTTACCATTGCTCCACATGCAATTTTCTTGCCCACCTTAATTGTGCTATAGACTTTGGAAACATGGACAACCAAGATTTGTTGGAACTGAAAAATAAGGATACAGAGCTCGATCAATCCGTTGACTCAGAAGCTTACAAAGTCAAAAAAACCAATGTGGGTAAGGATGGAACTGAAATAGCCATAGAAATCGAACATTTCAGTCATGAGCATGACTTAAAGCTTACTTATAAGGTTCAGAATATCAAAAAATGCAATGGGTGTCTACAAGACATCGTCCCTCCGTTTTATAGTTGTGCAAAGTGTAGCTTCTTTCTACATAAATCTTGTGTTGAATTACCTAGAAAAAAACGACACCCACTTCATCGACACCCACTCACCCTCTGCTTAGAAAAAGGATACTTGTATTGGTGTGGAGCATGGTAAGTATCCTTACAATGGCTTCACCTATAGATGTGAGGAATGCAAATTTAATCTCCATGTTCAATGTAGTTTGGTCTCAGATACCCTTACCCACAAAAGTCATAAGCACCAACTTTTCCTTTCCAGCACAAGCTATAAACAGAGTTGTAGTAGTTGTGGTTCTAAAGAATTGAGTGTATTCCGTTGTCCCACTTGTGAATTTACACTAGACTTCAAATGTGCTACACTACCACTTACCACAAGGTACAAACAACATGAGCATCCCTTCAATTTGTATTGTAGTCCTGAAGATAATTCTGGGGAATATTACTGCGATATCTGTGAAGAAGAACGAGACCCAAAGCATTGGTTCTACTATTGTGCAGATTGCAGTTATCCCGCTCATCTCCAATGTATACTTGGGAAATACCCAGATTGCAAGTTTGGAGATACTTACAAATATCTCTGGCACCAACACCGTGTTACTTTCATTAAGGAAATGAAATATCCTCCTCCATGCCACGAATGCCATCAACCTTGTGAAGAGTTGATTTATAAATGCACCCATTGCAATTTCAATATCCACGGCAAAGGAGACTGTCAACGTAATCTGTTAAAAAGATTGTTGTAACATAGTAATGTGTTATTATAGTTGTCCATTAATGAGTGCAGTATTGAGGGAGCTTTATTATTTATTTTTATACCCTTTTGAGATGAAGCTGTTTTAGGATTAGTCCAAAACAATAAACTTGTTGTAATATTTATTAAAGTTGGATTTCAATTCTACAAGCACTTTACTAAATTCTTCATTGTGATGCCAGCAGCAACCTCGAGGTCAGTTTATTCTCTCTCTTTCAATTACCTTAATTTGTTTTCTTCGATTATCTGCTTTGTTTGGATACGTTTGGATGTTTTGAACAACTTTTGAGCTTCTTGAGGATTGTATCATACAACGTTTCTATGTTTGATTGTTGGGACATTGGTTGGTTGCTGTTTGACAAAAGGTCTTAAAAAACCTCAAGTCTCAAGTTGGATTAATTAACTTTAAATATTCAATCTTTTTTTGGTATAAATAATAAATTGTTTATTATTTTACTAAATGCTTAAATAATGCCCGATGTACCAAAGATATCAACTTTGCTGCATTTCAAGTATGGAGAAATCTTCTGAAATGGAGGGAATAGTAATGACCATCAAAATGGAGGAAACCATGCAGTCTTAGAGAAGATAAGAATTTCTGCAGTATACATGTGTAATTGAAGTTTATTTTTAATGTTTTTTAAAATCCCAACTTTTTTGTTATGGGAGCATATCAGCTACAATGGTTGAATATGAAATTTCTACAATGTGTAAGTGATGGCCCAGTAAAAATAAGACACATCATTTAAAAAATGTTACATAAACAACTGAAAACCAACTCAGCTATTTACCTATTACAATTCACATTAATGATTAAATCAAATGGAATTTACTCTTGTAACCAAACACCACCAGCACTCCCACACAGTCAGATCTAAACACCACCGGTCTCTACAGCTCCGGCGTCGATGTGTTTGTCAGAGAACTTGAAGGACAAAAAAACACGTAGTAAGTTCTTTTATGATGGTGAGGTCCTCACCAACAAACATAAAAGAACTAATCTATTATGATTTTAAGTCACAAAAAAACTATATAGATTAGTTCTTTTATGTTTGTTGTATTTCTCTGATTCCTATTGGCAAAACAGCCATGAATAGCGACACCAACCACAACAAGGAAAAGCTTGTGGTTTAATTGGAGCAACCCACAATCTGACGCCAAAAGATGGGGAAGGCTCATCATCCCTATTTGACGAAGTAGATCTAAACTCCATTTGGAACGAAAGCTCGTCTTCCCCATCAAAGACGTTGCTGATCTTCCTTACTGAACTTCAACGAGAGAAGGTCTAACTTGTAGACTTCGATCTCAGAAAACTCGCGCCACCTTCAAGATCCTCTCCATGGCCGAGTTATCATGGGTTGCCGGAGCTGTACAGATTGGTAGTTGCTGGCCTGTCTGGTATGGGGGATTTGGGAGTGTTTGGTTAGAGGGAAAATGTAAATTTTATTTGGTTTGATGTGAATCATAATAGCTGAGTTGGCTTTGAGTTGCTTATGTAATATTTTAAATGATGTGTCTTATTTTTATTGGGCCACCACTTATACATTGTAAGGATTGCATATTCAGCCATTGGAGCTGATATGCTCCCTTTCGTTACATATATAACTCAAATTTTCTTTTATAAACCAAACCAGCTACAGTTGTCAATGATGATGTGTAATCTTTTTTAGTTTTCCACTTCATATCTAACTAGATTATAACCCGCGCAATGCGCGACTCTTTTTCATTATTTTTCTAAAAATATGTTTCTAACAAAGCAACTTAACTAAGAAGAAGGAAAAAATAATAACAATAATGAAAAGTAAAAAATAAAAATAAAAAATAAAAGAAAAGAAAAGTGTAAAATAGAAAATGTAAATAATTTTTCTTTACGCTTAAAAATAAAAATGATCATTTTTATTATATCTCATCAAATGTATTATACTGATTTTTATTATATTTCATCAAATGTATTATACTAAGTCTATAAAGATAACTACCAATAACTTTCTAGCCTAGTTGCATCGATTCCTTTCAATTGGGGTTTATATCCCGGCGTTGTATTCACTTAGCAAAAAAAAAAACTCATTTCACATTATTTATGAATTTCAATCACTTTGGTAAACCTCAATTGTTTCATATAGAGATTCTAAATGTTCAGAGATTTCTCATTTTTGTTTAACTTACAACACTTTGATAGTACAAATAAATAATACAATTTGTCACATATTTATCTCATCTTTACCTTTTTTGACTTTCTTTTGTTTCTCTTTTCATCTTTTTTTGGACAATTTATCATTTATTAATAATCACATAAACAATATTTGTGACCTTAGAAGTCCATCATATAACAAATTGGTCTACGAAGATAAAAATGACAATGTCATCTTAAGTCTAACACGTATCTCTTAGGAAAATTTAACACATAGACAAAAAAAATATTAAGATGTTATTCCCTTTCTCCCTAATTAAAAAAATAAAATAAAAAAAGATCAACACAATTGCCTCTTTTGGTTATTTCTAAATGATTGTTCATTGATGTCCTAAATTCTAATATGAGTATTAAACAAATAGTTGTCAAGTTATTTAGCATATCCAATTGTATAAAAATAAAATGATCAAGTCAAACTATATTTTATATGCAGTTAGATAGTATCAGAAATTGTAAAAAAAAAAAAAAACATTTTTGGTTGCAAAAATAGAGTACTACAACTTAACCAAGCAAAAATACTTCAAATGTAAAATATAAATATTGCATATTGCGTAGAAAAACTCATCCTAACTATATCTCCACTCTCTTCAAGACCAACTCAGCTAATGCATCTGCATGCATGAAAAAAAAAAAAAAAAAGACACCAAATGAGAGATTTCTAATAACAATGAGACACGTTTTACTCCACCCTTTAAGATCAATTCATTAAGGTATCTCATAACAGAAGAACATCATTTTACATAATTATAACTAGAGTAATATAACTCACGAAAGAATTTCATATAATAATTAAAATAAATATTTTTAAAACATGAGATTCTACCTTATAAATTTTTCATATAAATGTTAAAAGTGCACTAAATTCAACAATATTTATTGCTAAATGGGTTTGGTTCATGTTACATCTAATATAACTTAGGTCACTCAATTACTTTTTGTAAATCACTATTTTGAGGAATCTGCATTTTTAGTAAACATCTATTATAGGTTAATTACACGCAAGATTTCACATTAATTGAATGTCATTTACTATAAAAGCTTATTTGTTTAGTATATTTGGGAATATTAAACAAAAAAAAAAAAACTATAATTCTGAGCTTTTTATAGATTAGTGAGTTTTTTTATACTTAATTACCTTGATATTGAAAAGCATGATACATCAACTTAATATTTGGTAAGCCTAAGGGGAGACTAGACAACACTAAATTCTCCACCACCACCTCCATTTCAAATTTCAATTCTTACGTCCACACCTTTATTTCCCACAGTCTCAACTCTCAACCTAAGATTGGAGACGTTGAAGCGGTAGAAGAGGCGAGGACATTCTGACCATAGTTTGAGTTGCGGTGTTATATCAGATATACATAGATCTATATATAAAGGTATATCTATCGGTCCCCAATAATTTTTTGTCTATGCTCTAGATTAGCCCTATTCTAAAGTCATTTTCTGAACAATTTAAAACACAAATTGTTGACAGACTCTAAAATGGAAAACTTATATATATTATTTGAAAAATGTGTATACATATAGGTACATGAAAGATGAACAATGCTCTAACTGGATTAGGTACATGCAAGATAACTCATCTTTAGAATAATCGATTTTCAGAAATCATTGAATAGATTTTGAGCAAAAGTAAAAAAGTATAGTTACATAAAGTCTATTGTTTTTTAAATGTCATTTATCATGTAAAAAATCACAAGAGATGCTAAAAATCTTGTCAATGATTGGAAATAGGATAGGAAGGTAAAAGAATATAGAAAAAGAAAGGTAAAGAGGGGAGAGTAGCATTTGAATCGAGATTTCTTAGCAAGGCTCATTGCCTTTCTTTTTACTATTTTTTCCTCTTTAAATTTTGGGTTAAATACATTGTTGGTCCCTAACATTTACAAAGGTTGCATGTTTGGTCCCTAACATTTAAAACGCGCACAATTGATTCCTAACGTTTCAAAATCGTACACCATTAGTCCATCCGTCTATCTCCGTTAGGCTTGTGTGTGGCTAACGGATTGATGACATAAATTTTTTTTAATTGAGTAGGCATTATTTTCCTTTTACACATAGGTAGTTAACGTGGCATAAATCTTAACCTGTTTACACCCTTCACCCATTCGTTTACACCCATTCACTTACCCACACGATTACTCCCATTCCTAAAATACCGATTTGTCTTCACTTTCTCTCCAACAAACCCCATCCATCTTCTTCTCACTTTCTCTCTCTATTTATTTCTATTTCTATTTGCAACATAGTCAAAGTTATAGATGAGCTCTTTGAGGTGAACTTAGGTTTAAAATAAGCAAAGACAAGGGCTAACTTAGAAGATTTATATGGGGTGGTCCGAAACCAAAGTTGAATTCTTGTTCTTATAAGTATTGAAGGTTGCTTTTGCAAGTTTATTTAATCGTATGTGATTTGTCATTTAGATGTTAAATGCAATAATTTTTGGGCCTATTTAGTTGTTAGTTTGCACTTGAATTCATAATATATTTTTGTGAAATATATTTTTGCCAAATGAATTGGGTTATTCAAGTTACATTTAATGTAAGTTTAATTAAATTTGCATCTCTCGATTATTTTTTATCAAATCACTATTTTGTTGAAACCATTGTTGATTAAATATCTTCCATAGGTTAGTCACAAAACAATGCACAAATAGTTTCATTTACTATAAAAACCTAAAAGCATATTTGTTTAATATATTTAAGAATACAAAAAAAAAAAAAAAAAAAAAAAAAAAAAAAAAAAACTATAATTTTGAGCTATTCTTAGATAAGTGAATTTTTAATGTCCAATCACCTTGATATTTGTTGAAACCATGATAGGTACAAGAAAGGCATTTAATCAAATGATAGGTTTAGCCCGATATTATTAAGGTTAAACTATTGTTTTCGTCCTTAAACTTTGCATGAAGTTCGTTTTTCGTCCTTGAATTTTGAAAAGTTCGTTTTTCTTTCCTGAACTTTGAAAAAGTTTGTTTTTACACATGAATTTTGTCTCTGAAACTTTTTTTAAAAATAGCGAAATTCATATGTAAAAACAAACTTTATAAAAGTTCAGGGACGAAAAATGAACTTTTCAAAATTCAGGGACGGAAACCGAATTTCATGTAAAGTTTAGGGAAAAAACAATAGTTTAGCCTGTTATTAATGAGAAAAGTTATCAAGTAGAATAACTTTTTTTAAAATTATCCTAAATGTAACTTCAAAGTAATGCCAATCAAAGAAGCATCTTGTCTTAATATTATTAGCCTCACTTTGAAAATACACAAGCTTTGTTAATTTTTTATTTTTTAAAAAAAAAATAAATCCTATTTATGTCAATATTTATAACTTTCTAACATTGCCTTCCACTTTTTATATTGCAAAACAAAAAGCAATATTATCTTTATATGATACGTAAGTTAAATAAATATTATAATTAGGGACAACCGTAGGACAAAATGTATTTTATTTGTAAATCTACAGTGAAAAAATGCTATAACTCATCAGACTAGAAGAATTGACCACAGTAAAATACGCAAACACCATTTGACAACCCAATCAAGTGTCCACTCACCCACTCATGCTCACAACACTAACCCATGAATTACTAAGATATTATAATCAGTTACTTTCTCTCTTTGTTTATTTATTTTTTCTTTGTGATGTAGATTTGGATTCAAGGTACTATAGAGAAATTGGATGTTTTATGCGCGTGTCATACAAGATGGAGCTTCAACATTTTAGCCACCCCAACCATCCGTTGGTCTTCTATGAAAAAATGAAGTACAATTTCGTTTGTTATGGGTGCCGGGAACCACTTTTGGGTCCTAGCTACGCTTGCATAAAATGCAATTATTACATCCATCATAAATCATGTGTCGAACTACCCCTTGGGTTGCAACATCCCTTTCACCCAAAACATCCTCTTATTCTCTTTGACGAAAAGAGATATCGTGACGACAAAGAACTTTACAAATGTGAAGTATGCAAAGAATTTCGTCTGGAGTATAGTTATCGTTGTTCCCGTTGCAACTTTAACCTTCACATCAGGTGTGGTTCTTTACCGCCTACCATGGAAGTTGAATTTCATGACCACCCATTGACCGCCATTTGGAAGTCGATTATGTTCACTTGTGACCTTTGTGGCAAAGAAGACAAGGGTATGCCTTATCTATGTAACCCATGTGGTTTTTGGATTCATAGAAGTTGTGCTTTTTTCCCACGCAGAGTGAAAGTTATACGTCACAATCACCCTCTCGACCTCATCCATTCTCTTGAAGTCCATCAATCTGACTCACCATTTTGTCAGCTCTGTTTTTAAAAAGTGGATACACACTATGGGCTTTACTATTGCTCCACGTGCAATTTTCTTGCCCACCTTGATTGTGCTACGAACGAGAAAAACATGGACTGCATAAATTTGCTGGTACTTAAAGATGAGGAGACAACCGAGTCAAAAACTATGATGACAAATGAAGATACAAAGCTCGATCAATTTGTTGACTCGGAAGCTTACAAAGTCAAAAAAATCATTGTGGGGGAGGACGGGATTGAAATAGCTATAGAAATCACACACTTCAGTCATGAGCATGACCTAAAGCTTATCGATGAGGTTCAGAATAAGGAAAAATGTAATGGGTCTCTAGGAGACATCGTCCCTCTGTTTTACAGTTGTGCAAAGTGTAGCTTCTTTTTACATAAATCTTGTGCTGAATTACTTAGAAGAAAACGACACCCACTTCATCTACACCCACTCACCCTCCAATTAAAAGAAGGATACTTGAGTTGGTGTTGTGCTTATGACTATCCTTTCAATATTGGCTTCAATATAGATGCGAGGAATGCAAATTTAGTCTCCATGTTCAATGTGGTTTGGTCTCAAATACTCTTACCCACAAATGTCATAAGCACCAACTTTTCCTCTCCAACACAAGCTATACACAGAGTTGCAATAGTTGTGGTGGTAAAGAATTCAGCGTATTCCGTTGTCCCACTTGTGAATTTGCACTAGACTTCAAATGTGCTACACTACCACTTACCACAAGATACAAACAACATGAGCATCCCTTCACTTTGTATTGTACTCCTGAAGATGACTCTGGAGAATATTACTGCGATATCTGTGAAGAAGAACGAGACCCAAAGCATTGGTTCTATTATTGTGCAGATTGCAATTATCCTGCTCATCTCCAATGTATTCTTGGGAAATACCCAGATTGCAGGTTTGGAGATACTTACAAAGTTACGTGGCACCCACACCGTGTTACTTTGATTAAGGAAATGAAAGATCCTCCTCGATGTGACGAATGCCATCAACCTTGTGAAGAGTTGATTTATCAATGCACCCAATGCAATTTCAATATCCACGGCAAAGCGTGTGAAGTTAATCTGTTAAAAAGATTGTAACATAGTAATGTGTTATTATAGCTGTCCATTAATGAGTGCAGTATTTGAGATGAAGGTTTTTAGGATTGTTGTTTGATAGCTCCCAAAACAATAAACAATAAACGTGTTGTAATATTTATTAAAGTTGGATTTCAATTGTACAAGCACTTTACTAAATTCTTCATTGTGATGCCGGCAGCAACCTCGAGGTCACTTTATTCTCTCTCTTTCAATTACCTTAATTTGTTTTCTTCGATGATCTGCTTTGTGTGGATACGTTTGTTTGGATGTTTTGAACAACTTTTGAGCTTCTTGATCTGAGGATTGTATCATACAACGTTTCTGTGTTTGATTGTTGGTTGCTGTTGATGTCACCATTTTGGGGTGTATTCTACCTGTTTGACAAAAGGTCTTAAAAAACCTCAAGTCTCAAGTTGGATTAATTAACTTTAAATATTCAATCTTTTTTTGGTGTAAATTGTTATTATTTTGCTAAATGCTTAAATAATAGTTGATGTCACCGAAGATATCAACTTTGCTGCATTTCAAGTATGAAGAAATCCTTTGAAATGGAGGGAACAGTTATGACTGTCAAAATAGCACAAGAGGAAACCATGCAATCTTAGAGAATATAAGAATTTCTGCAATATTCATGTGTAATTGAAGTTTATTTTTAATGTTTTTTATAATCCAAACCATGCAGTCTTTTTATAATTCAAACTTTTTAATGGTTTGTTACATATGTAAATAAAAATTTCTTTTTATAAACTAAACCAGCTACAGTTGTCAATGATGATTGCAATTTGTGTAATTTTTAGTTTTCATATCTAATTAGTGAGCACTGACTCTGAGCTCCCAAAGTGCCAAAGCTGATTAAAATTGAAATAGTAGTGCAGTTCATGGATTCATTTTATAACCTTGTTTTGTCACAACAATCAAGGCTGAAATTAGAGAGTTGTGCTTCAGTAAACAATTCTGGTTTTTCAAGTAAATTTTCATTGCTAAACTCACTAGAATTTAAAACTAACAAATTAAATTGTTCAAGTTTCTTATGCTGACAAATAAAAATCAACATACAAATACTCCAGTTGTTGTCACAAAAGTGAAAAAATAATTTATCTGCTATGATACAATTAATTTTGTGAACACGTTACTTTTTCCACATTAATTTAAAACAAAAAATGAAATCTTGCAACTTCATTACAAGTTTATTGGACCAAATTAAAAATAATATCAAGAAGTTTGAGGATCTGTTGCACCAGTTGGAGAACCAAGAACAAATGGAACAAAATCCCGTCCACCAAACACTGGCCTCATGAACTTGTCATCAAACTTTCTCCAAAAATAGTGTACAGTTGAAGTGGGGTGACTTATTAGCATGCTTAAGCTACCCTTCCGGCGGGCAGGTTGATTTGTACCACCCTGATCACTTGGATCACAATTTTCAAGGAATGATATTTGTAAGTCATCTAGACTTGGTATGTCAGTTGCATCTGAATGTGCTGGTTTTGCATGCCTTAACAGCACTGCTTCAATCAGCGGCTTTGTTATGGAACCAAACACCTGTGTGGAGAACAAAGAAAAGAAAAACACATAATGATGTTCAAGAATGTGATGAGTTCAATAAGTAGTAAGATAATGTGCACCTTATATGCCTAATCGTACATTTGTATAGAAAACTAAAAAATGGCATTAGACTTATTTATGATTTTCTTCTTCTATATACAAGCCAGAAAGAAACTAGAAGCTGGACATCATTATGTATCAGTTATAAGTCATAAATTCTTCATTGTGATGCTGACAGCAACCTCGAGTTCACTTTATTCTCTCTCTTTCAATTACCTTAATTTGTTTTCTTCGATGATCTGCTTTGTGTGGATACGTTTGGATGTTTTGAACAACTTTTGAGCTTCTTGATCTGAGGATTGTATCATACAACGTTTCTGTGTTTGATTGTTGGTTGCTGTTGATGTCACCATTTTGGGGTGTATTCTATCTGTTTGACGAATGGTCTTAAAAAAGCTAGTCTCAAGTTGCATCAATTAACTGTAAAAATTCATTCTTTTTTTGGTGTAAATAATGTCTGATATATCAACTTTGCTATATTTCAAGTACGGAGAAATCCTCTGAAATAGCACAAGAGGAAACCATGTAGTCTTAGAGAAGTTAAGAATTTCTGCAATATCCATGTGTAATCGAAGTTTATTTTTAATGTTATTTAAAATCCCAACTTTTTAATGGTTTGTTCTATATGTAACAAAGAATTTATTTTATTGTTGTAAATGATGATTGTGTGTATTTGTGTATTCTTCTAGTTTTCCACTTCATATCTAATTAGTGAGCTCCCAAGGTTTCAAATCTGATTAAAATTGAAATGGTAGTGCAGCTCATGCATAACCTTGTTTTGTCACAACAATCAAGGTTGAAATTAGAGAGTGCTTCAGTAAACAATTCTGGTTTTTCAAATAAATTTCCATTGCTAAACTCACTAGAATTTGAAACTAACACAATAAATTGTTCAAGTTTCTGATGCTGACAAATAAAAATCAACATACAAATACTCCGGTTGTTGTCACAAAAGTGAAAAAATAATTTATCTGCTATGATACAATTAATTTTGTGAACACATTACTCTTTCCGCATTAATTTAAAAAAAAAATAATAATAAAACAAAAAATGAAATCTTTGTATATATTATATAGGATTTGCCTAACAGCCATTCTGGTTCAATGCACTTATTGTTACCATTTTGTGGCAACATGCAGGGCATGACAACTAATATATCTGAATTTGGTAACAGTTGTTTTACTTCATCTGGAGCAATATACTAGTTTTCACTTAACTACAGCTCTAAAATGTGAATAGGAAAGTAATAAAATTACCTTGCATTGCTGCTTTTCCATTTATCAATGTCCAAGGCATCCATACCAACATACAGGAAAATAAGAGTCTCTGCAATGCATGCCTGAGATCATCAAACCATTTTGAAGATTAGAATCTGTCATTGGAACTTATTCTTCATTTGTATACTTAAAATGTTGACATATGTCTTGCCTAGTAATTTACAAAGATCAAAATCCCTTATCTCTGTCAAAACATGTAAATTGCTGACTGATAAGAATGAATTCAATAGAGCAACAAACAAGAAGATAGAACCAAATCTAAAGTAAATTGGAGATTTGAAGTAGAATAGGAAAGAGAACAAAGTAGATAGGTAAACATTTGAATCTTGACACCTTTTCAAATGAAATTCACTAATGGTTATTGGCTTTATTGCTTAGATTGTGAGATTCATTTTTTTACATAATTAAGAATGTTGATTGAGGATCCAGCTTGAGAGAACCTTTATCCATTCAAGCAAAAATCATGAACTCTGCATCCCTTTCTTGCCAGCATATCAATCTAAAGTTACTAAGTTTAGCTGCATTCTAAACCTTCTTCTTTTAAATTTCTATTCAATTTAGTTGCTCACTGAGTTTTACAAGCATTTGTTAATTAAGGCATCCTTTCCTAGTTTCTACATAATAGGGAACTTGTATTGAACATGACACAACTAGGATTGGAGCTGTTCAATTTTAAGCCTAACCGCACCGCACTTGTACAAGAGAAGCGATTGACAAGGCTGGTTAGGTGCGGCTAATTGGACTGCTTTGAACTAGCCCTTTCAAATAAAAAAAGAAAAGAAAAGAAAAGAAAAGATATTGATGCTTTCTTTTAAAACAAATGATTTTTTTGGGCTGCTTGGTGTGGCCAACAAAAACGCTTTAAAAAATAAAATAAAAACCATTTTGATTGTTTCATAAATCTAAATACAATATAATAATATAAATCTAAAAATATATCATTATAAATCAACCAATTTTTTCAAGGAAATTTCAAGTTAGTCTAAAATTTCTATTTAATGATAAATTATTAAAATGACATAATTATTAACATTATTATTATTATTTTTTAGATAGAAAGAATTTGGATCTATGGTTTGTCTATGATGATTGACCATCAGGTCAAGTCACCAGTTGGTTTTTGTATAGGCAATATTTGAATTCAGGTCCCGTATGCAATGACAAAATACTTTACTAATTGAGCTAAATGGAACACATGACATAATTATTACTTAAAAAGTTTTTCTTGTCTTTCTTTTTTTTTTTTTCAAAAATTGATGATTCATCTATGCCTAGGTTTATACATAAATGAGCTTTAATCTCTAACGATTGCCATCCACATCTCAATCTTCTTTTATAAAATTTATTTTAATATATTGTTTTGAAACTCTTTCTTATCATTAAAACAAATCAATGATTAGGTGGGCTTTCCACTCCCCCTTTAAAAAAGAAAAAAAAAAGCTAATTCCGTTGTTAGGTTCCCTCATAGCCTTATACTATACTTGTATTTGAAGGTTATTAAAAGTGTAAGTTTTCAAGGGCCAATAATGTCCTTTTTAGTAATATGATAGGTATATATTTTTTTTTCTTTCCAAATTACATAATCACCCCTTGAAGTTTGGGTCATTTGCAAAGTGACCCTGAGAGTTTTAATTTTGTGATATAATCACTTGAGATTTTTAAAATAGTGAAATTGAGCCTAAGGAGCATTATGATAGTGAAAATAATCCTCTCTATATTTTGATTGTTTAATAGATTTTTAAATTAGTGCAATATAAGGAGCATAGTGAAAATAATCCTGTTTCTTTTTCTCTTCTAGAGCAACCTAATGACTTATTCTTTTCAAAGATAAAGAAAAAAATATTCAGTGCTAGCCGCACCGCAGTTCAGCACTTGCACGAGAGATGGAACCGGTCTATATTCAGTGTGGCTGACCAGTTATTGGGCTATTTTTTTATTTTTTTATTTTCCATTTTTGGCAATGGATTCGGCTGTTGGGCTGGTTAAAAAATAATTTTTTTAACCAATTTGGGCTTCTTTGAACTGGGCCTTTCTTAAAAAAAAAAAAAAAAAAAATTATGTTGTTAGGACTGGTTGGGCCGGTTAACAAAAACACCTTTTTATTAAAAAAAAAACCTTGAGCGTTTAATAAATCTAACATATATTATAATCATTATAAATCAAACACGATCATTATAAATCTAAGAAATAAAATCAAACGCACTCCCCTGAACTATGGCCTTAAATCAAATACACCTTATGTACTTTTAATTTGAAAAATTTAATCCTTAAATTTTCATAAATGTCCTCATCAATCCTTTCATACTCATTCCATTCATTTAATTAACGAAATCACTAACAAAAAAACACTACCCTCACATACACTTTGTTCTCTCTCCCTATAGCTCGATACATTATAAATCAAGAGAAAATATTTCAAGGACATGTCACATTTGTCTAAAAGTTCTATTTTAAGGACAAAATATAAAAAAGGACATAATTATTATTAAAATATATATATTTTTTTCAAAAATTGATAAATCATATGTGCCTAGGTATATACACAAATGAGATTCGATCTCTTACGATTGCCATCCACATCTCAATCTTGTTTTATAGGATTTCTTTTAATATATTGTTTTCAAACTATTTCTTATCTTTAAACAAATCAAGGATAAGGTGGGCTTCCCCCCCTTTAAAAACAAGAAAAAGATTAAAGGTAAAGATAGTTCCGTTGTTAGGTTTTCTCAAAGCCTTAGTTATACTATACTTGCATTTGAAGGCTATTAAAGGTGTAATTTTTTTTTTTTTTTTTAAGAAAATTAAAGGTGTAAGTTTTGAAGGGCCAATATGTCCTTATATTAATATCATAGGTATATGATTATTATTTTTTTTTTTTTTAGGGATAGGTATATGATAAGTTGATAACACTATATATTATGCCAAAATCCAGAAACAAGAGAAAAAGGAAGGTAATGGAACTTATTATGTTACCTAGATTCATATATCTCTCCCTCTATCATCATATGTTACTTTCTCCTTTTCATTATTCTTGTTACTTTAACCTGATTCAATGAACAAGATTTCTTAGCATCTCATGCAATTCTTTCTTGATAAGCAAAAAATAAAATAAAAAGTTACTGAATGACGTTAAGAAACCAAGATACTTTAAGGCTTAAGAACTTTACCTTCTTTCTTTTTTCTTTTTAATTTTTGCTCAAAATCTATTCAATCATTTATAAAAATGAATTATTCCAAACTTTAAAGTTATCCTTTGTGTCCTCCACCTAGTTTACTTAAAAAACATGAAATGGTCAATATTGATATTTTCAAAAGTTTGCTAATAAATTTTAATACCTTCAATAAGTATCTAAAATTTGCATTATAGTGTCTATCAAATTTTAATACTCTATAAGTTTTTCATATTAAACTTTTTTGTTCCTATGCGAATTTGCCTAACCCTTTTTTGCTAGATAATTGGAAGATCCAGATCATCTGTCATCATCAAGGATGAGTCCTTTTGTTGGATTTTGTTGGTTAATTGGTGTGTGCCATCAATTTCTTTATCCATTCTCTCTTTCTTTTGGGGGAGGGGGGTGTTTGAAGCCCTATGTGCTGATTACTTTAGGATTCTTAATACAATAATGCTAAAAGCATAACGTTTTTACAATACTTTCATAACATTTCTTAGGTGACAAGTTGTACATGGTAAAAGAATAAAAGTGGTGTAAGAGATGGATCCATGTGAAAATAAATAACAATTTGAAACCTAAGTAATGTTGTAAAAATATTGCACAACTTGTGGTTGGATTTAAAATTGAAGAGTGGGTCAGTTCAGATCCGACCCTTTTCTTTTTTTTTCTTTTTTAATTGGGCTCATGGCGGCTGGATGTGATGGCTTTATGATGTATGGGTTTGGACTTTGAACCACCACATGTGGTAAGTATTGGTTGAACGGCTTTAATGGGCTTTGGCCAGATTGGATGGGTTTGAAAGGGTTGAGTGTTGGTTTGGCCAAGTGTGGCTTTGGTCTCAGGCCTTTTGTTGCATATTTTCGCTTGGTCACAAAAGACAAAATGGGCAATCCATGTTGATAAGGTTACATGATGGTGCGGAAAAGAATATATATGCTTTTTGGCAACAATGGAAGATGGAACATGGCAAAGTTGTTTGGTGAATTCACTTAGGATGTACTGTTTTTGCTTTGGCTTTTTTAGAACACAAAGTGTTCATAAACTAAAATAATGAAAAACAGATTAATTATGCTTATTAATGGTAACAGAATCTACTCAATCTTATTACCAATGTTTGACATGATTAAGGCACACCAAATCAATTGTCAAGATGTTTCAAGAAAAGTAAACATTAATAAATGGGTGAGGTCATATATAAAGAAGCGAAACCTTTAGCTAATTTCTTTGTATCAGTCTTTACATCGGAGAAATGTTCATAAAGCATCAGATATGGTAACTCAGTTACATAGGTTTTGGTGATTATAGCGATATCACCAAGATCAAATGATTAAAGATGCTTGATGTATCCCCAAGTTGTAAGTTTTCGCTTGGGGTTATTGAATCATGCCATATTCACTAAATTTTTAGGACAGAATTAGCTACAAACCAACTATGTAGCAACAATAAGACCATCCACATGTGAGTCATGTGACTTGTTTAAATTATACACTTGGTCTTATGAGTTGCCACATCTTCTGTTCAAAATTTTATACAAAAACTTATTAGAACATTGCCAAGGATTTCACTTATTTTCTTCCCTAGTTTCCCTTTTTTGTATGTTCTGTTTTCTGACAATAACATCCTCTGCTCATAGATGAATTGCGAAAGCAAAGCAAAGCCACTGGAATTCCTCTAGGAGCTGCTACCCCTTTTCTTTTTCCCTAAGCATTTTTCATGATTTGCATCCTCAAATAAGAAGTTAAAACAGACCCTGGCACCAGCTTCATCTAGTCCTATGAGGGCATCTTCTCCAATCTTGTTGAACTCTGCATTGGCTTCTTCACCAAATTGTGTTCGATGACCTTTAATCCAAGTAGTCTGTGAGACCGACTTTTCAAGCTTAAGCATTGCTATTCTGGCAAGCAGCTCTTGCTAACTGGTATCTCCTAAGCCCCTGAATTGGAATCATTGGGTTAGCGGAGACACATTTGGAAAAAAAGGTCTTTGTGTTGAAGGCTCTTCCTGTGTAGGTTTGGACATGTTTGGTAGTGGTGAAAGAGATTTGAATGGTGTTGAGGGCTATAATTTTTTCTTTTTCTTCTTAGTGCAAGAGAGTGTAAGATGCTAGAAGATGTAAAAAGCAATTTAAAATTGTTTTATTTGTGTGAATCATGTGCTTTTAGCTGCTTGTTTCCTGTAATTGAATGTTCTAGAAAATGTTATTGTGCTTAATTATTTGGAAAAGTTAATTGTTTAACTTGTCATTGATATTAGATTTGTTTTTAATGTTTGTGGTTTCTGTGTTCTTTAGAAGAACTGCTTGAATATGTCTTAAACAAACTTCCATGGTTAGAACTAAGATTGTTCTTAGGCCAATACATTGAGAACCTAGGAAGAGTAGTTCAACTGTCTTTTAAAAAAAAAAAAAAAAAAAAAAAAATTGATGAGTAATCTAACATGATGGGACATGAATCTACACAAAAGAAAACAGCGTTAACTACTGAGAAAATAGGCATTAAATTTTAAATATTTTTATTGAATGAATCAAAAAAGAATGAGCATTTAATTCATAGAACAATCATGAAACTTAATAAAAAAGTGTTAGCCTGCTTGCTGAAATTCAAATAAGACGCAAGAATGTAATCTAAGATCAAGAATTGTCCCCGTTCTAATTTCTTTCCCTCCACAAACACCACATAAGGTGTGGAATCTGTCACAGCCCAGATTTCTGTTCTGCTCCCTCCTATTATTTTGTTGCAAAAAGGGAAAACACAAAGGACCACAAGTACGAAGAAAGAAATAAATGATCAATAGCCCCATTCACTAAAATAGGCATTAAATTTTAAATATTCAAACATTTAGAACAGAAACTTAAATGTTAAAATTGATGGATTTGTTTCTAAGGTCTGTTGTATTATTTTGTTGCTCGAAGAAAGGAGCGAGCCAAAACCTACTCCTAAAGGTTGGTGGCTTTTCAGCTTTTGCACGCTAGCGTTTAAACTTTAATCAAATCAAGGCCAAATTACGTTGTTGATTCTTAACGTTTATATGTGTTGTGTTTTTGTTTCTTAATGTGTCAAACAAGTAATATTAGTCTCTAACGTTTCAAACGCGTGCACTATTGATCCATGTGAGCGCTTTTAGTCCCCAAAAACACTTGTTTGAAACTTGAGAGACGGAAAACACTAAACAAGTAAATTTTGGAGACGAACAGTATATTCAAGGACACCCAAGAAGGGACCAGTTTAAAAATATATACATTTAAAATTTGGGTGTAAATTATATATATTTGGCCATTTTCCCTAAAAAATTAAAAACTGGGCTCATAAAAAAAATTGCAAATTTCATCCAAAAATTTAATGATAAGTTTCTTAAAGTATCATTATTTGATGTTGTTTCTTATTTTCTTGGTTATCAAGAAAGAATTAGAAGGGATGACAAGAAATCCTTGTCATTGAATGAAATAAGGTAATCATATTATAGAAAAAAAAAAAAGAAAAAGAAAAAAAAAAAAGAAAAAAGGGTAATCGATTAGGGGAAGGAGCGAGGTAAAAAGAGAAGCATTTGGATACAGTACTTCTTAAGTAACCCCCATTCCTTTTCTTTTTCATTTTTTTATTTTATTTTATTGTATTTTAGAATTCACGTATAATGCTAACTTTATGAAAGAGCAACATAATGGTGCAAGTAATCCTTTATCCTTTCCTTTTTCTAGAGTAACATTGTGATGCTTATCCTTTATTCTTTACTTCTTATACTGAGTAGATGTTGACTGAGTCAATATTCCCATATTAAGATTTGGTTATTTAATTAGTTGGAATGTAGATTGAATTATTATGGTATTAATTTAAGTTTGAATGGCTCTATATGACTCATACAGAGCTTCATAGCAATTTTTCATCAAGAATTTAATTGTTTCTCAATATAGTTCAAGTGACCTCTCTCTCTCTCTCTCTCCTTAAGGTACATTCTTGATGGTGACTGATGCACAAGATCTTTCTATTATCTAGCTATTTTTTTTAAGAGATGGACTTTCTCAAGTCTAATGTTAAAGAGTTGATACACTCTATGATAGAAAACTGATATATCATTCGAAAAAAAAGGATACTTAATTGAAGATATCAAATTTATTAGTAAAGTTTAAACATATCAAGATTGACAATTATTTTGTTTTTTTGTTTAAAAGTAAATAGGGTAGTGATGCACGGAATGGATTGGAGAAAAGAAAGAAACTTTCAAGTTTAGAATAATTGAGTAAATTCTTAGAAACGCAAAAAAGTATAGTTCCTTAATTTTTCTTGACTTCTTAATTTCATTTATTATTTTGTTGCAATTCATGAAAGAACATACTAAGAGATCATGTCCATGAATAAATTTTTTAAAGTAATAAAAATATAGAAAAAGAAAATGTAACAGATAAAAGAGAGAAGCATACAAGTCTAGTTTGCTTAGTAAGTCGGAGTACCTTTCCTTTTTTTTTTTTCTTTTTCTTTTTTTCACTCCTATCTATGAATTTTCACATAATGCTAATGACATATACTTTTGATATTGGATATTATTGGCCCACGAAAGGTCCACCTTTAATGGCCTTCAAGTGCAAGTATGAGCCTTTATGTGTAGCAAATGACAAAATCTTGTTTTTTAATAGCCTTCAATTGCAAGTATGTGACCTTTGCGTGAAGCACATATCAAAATCTTTTGTTTTCTTGAGCGAGGTTGGGTTGTCTAAGTCCAACCAATGCTTGCATTGTTTTAGACATTAGGAATAGTTTTAAAACAATATATTAAAGGAAATCCTAAACGTAAAAAAAGACTTCCAAAAGCTCTTAGAATTTACTAAATGATGGGGATTTCGAACATATTAATATAAATTTGCATTGTTGGATGAGTATATCTAAAAATTTAGAAATTACTATTAAGAGTTGTTTTTTTTTTTTTTTTGGTTGAATTATAGAATTATGGTAGTTATGACAATGATGGTAATAATGGTAACAATGACTTGATTATGGTGATGGTATGGTATAAAGGTATTGGTGGTGGTGGTGGTAGCGGCAACACTATGAATGATGGAGGAGGTGGTGGCGACAACATTGATAGGTGGGGAAAATGGGGTGGTGGTGGCAGTAGCAATAGGATTGATAATGACGGTGGGGGTATTGGCGATGGCAATGGTAGTATGAATAGTAGTTATGGGTGGAACTAGAATTTCAAGAGTAGAGTTCCAAAGTAATTAAAATTATATAAACATACTTAAGTGGGTCTTAAAAGAAATAGGAAAGTTTTGGGTGACCTATATATACTTGTTGCAAAATTAAATTGGAATATGAGGGTGAATTTTGAAATTTTAAAAAGTTCAGATGCTATAGTCATATCTGTAGTGGTTTTTTTTTTCATGAAAGAATAATGGTGGATTGGTTCATTGGTTGGTGGTATGATAATAGTAATATTGGTAGAATCTGTAAATGATGCATTCCTCCGTAGAATTTGAAACCCGAATTTGGATGTTTGGAAATCTCAAGTCTAAAAGGTTGTGAAAAAATTTCAAATTACCTTCTAGTTAACCCGAACAAAGGAAACCAATATTGGATATTTCCAAATTACAATTTGCGTAAATTCCACATCAAATTTCTTATCCAAATACAACATAATAAATAGAATCTCACATGTGTATAACCTAAATAGAATGGACAAAGAATTTTTATAAAAGAATAGAAATAAAAAGTTAGTATGGACATGTTTAGGAAAAAAAAAAGATGTTAGTATGATATCTAGACATGGCATATACATCTAACTTGGAAAGAATAAGTTCTTTGTTTTCTTGCTTTTTTTCTTTCTTTCTTTGATTCGTTTTCTTATGTGTTGGAGAATGTTTTCATAATTTTTCTTATATATAGTGGAAGTCATACATGAGCTCCACATAAACTTCTCATTAACAAATTGAAATTGGGGCTAACTTGTAAGCTTCTTTAGGGGTGTTTTGAAACAAAAATTGGATTCTTATTCATGTAAGTATTGATGGCTGCTTTCGCAACTTTGTTTTGTATGTTTGTGTGTGTTTTTTCTATATTTATTCGTATACAGTAAGTTGCTTTGCTTTCTTAATTTGTCATATAAATGTTAAAAATGCACTAAATTTTTGGGCTATTTAATTGTTAATTTGCACTTGAATGAACAATGTTTATTGTTAAATGGGTTTGGTTCTTGTTACATCTAATGTAACTTCTATATAAAGTACATAACTCAATTATTTTTTTTAGTATATTTAGGAATTAAAAAAAGAAAAGAAAAAACTATACTTTTGAGCTGATTAATGAGTTTTTTATGCCTGATTATCATCCATTGGCTTAATATTTGGTAAGCCTAAGGGGAGACTACCACACCAAATTCTCCTTCTCTATCTCCATTTCAAATTTCAATTCTTATGCCCACACCTTTATTTCCCCTCTAACCTCTCTTTCACACTTTTTTTCTCATAATGTCTGATCCACAATTTTTCATACCAAATTGATTAGCACCTGAGATTGGAGAGGTTGTAGCAGTAGAATAGGCGAGGACTTTGTGAGCGTAGTTTGAGTTGCGGTGTTATATCTCATATACATAGATCTATATATAAAGGTATCCATCGGTGTCCAATAATTTTCTATGAAATCATTTTCTAAACAAATTTGAACACAAATTGTTGATAGACTCTAAAATTGAAAATTTGTATATAGTATTTGAAACAATTGTATACGAATTTATTAATGATGTTACAAGGTGAACAATGCTCTAAATTGATTAGGTACATGAAAGATAACTCTCTTCTTTTTTGGAATAATTTTTAGAAATCATTGAATAGATTTTGAGCAAACATAATTAAAAAGGTATAGTTCCTTAAAGTCAATTGGTTTCTAAATGACATTTATCATGAAAAAATTAATAGAGATGCTAAAAATCTTGTCAATGATTGGAAATATGAAGGTAATAAGAATATAGAAAGCGAAAGGTAAAAAAGGGAGAGTAGCATCTTTACAATGTTTTTCCTCTTTTTCTTTGTCAATAAGAATATAGAAAAGGAAAACATCAGAAATTAGAGAAACCACAAGCTGTGTATATCTGAGATAGCAAATTCTTTGTTCATTATTATGAATTTGATATTGTTCCATAGAAAATTCTTTGTTCATTATTTGTTCATTGATCCTTAGCAGCATGGACAAAATTTCTTTGAAGAAATTGAGGGAGGCTTCTGCTGCTGAATCTGAGGCAGCTACTGCTGTTTGGCAAGCTGTGTGGGCTGCTCTTGTTGAGCCATCTACTGAGGCAGCTACTGCTGTCTCGCAAGCTGTGCAGGCTGCTCTTGCTGAGCCATCTACTCAGGTAGCTCTAAAAGTCCTTTGCATTGGTGATGTATCTAAGTTTCTATTTTATCTCCATAGACATTTGACACGCCCAACACATGACATTATCATTACTTGCATATAATCTGCGTTGTATGTATAGGCTATAGCAAGTTAATTTGTCGCGGTATTTTGTTTCAATCATCAAACTATTGATTTTGTTATTTATTATGTATTTCAGCCATTAACCTTTTCTATTCCTTTTTTTTTTCTTCAAACAAACTCAATTGCTGAAACTAATCCATCAATTAATCTGAATGACTCAATTTCTAAGACACCACAAAAGAAAAAAGTGAGAAATTTTAATTTTTAATAAAAAATAAAAAGCCTTTGAGCACATGCAAAGCGTTTGCGAAGAGGCTAGCACTTATTATAAGCTTTTCTTGATGCTAACAATAAAATCTTCTTTTCATTTCTTCTTTTTCTTTTTCTTTTAGTGAGGGGGTTGTTGGGTGTCTATGCCCACCCGATTCTTGCTTTGTTTTAGAGATAAGAACAACTTCAAAGCAACATATTAATAGAAATCCTAATAAATGTATGACAACCCTAAGAGATAGAATTACATATGTTTATGACTTGAAGAGAGATGGGTAAAAAAATCTCATAAGTGAATGGGAAAAATAAAATGTTAATTTGAAAATGCTATAAGAAAAAGAAATATTAGATTGGAGTATTGACAAGAATATAAAATAAAAAGATTTGATAAAAGAGAAAATGAAGTATGTAAAGTAAATGTGCATAATTAATTAGTGTCTTACCCATTTGTTTCTCTTTTTCGTTTCTTTTGGGTTTGAAAAGGTTTTTCTTTCTTGGCACAATGACATAATCATAATTTGAGAAAATAACGAGGAATAAGTTTTATTATCGAAAAGTAATACCTTCTAGTTCTATATATATAGTAGAAGTTATAGATTAGCTCTTCGAGTGAACTTAGCTTTAATAGAAGTGAAAATAAGGGCTTACTTAGAAACTTATTTGTTTAGTATATTTTAAAATACAAAAAGCAATAATTCCGAACTCTTGTTAGATAAGTGAATGTTTAATGTCCAATCACCTTAATATTTGGTACGCATGATAGGTACAAGAAATACATTTAATCAAATATTATTAAGGAGAAAAGTCATGTATAACCTTTGTAAAAGTTATTCTAATTGCAACTTCAGCGTAATGGCTATCAAATATTCATCATGTCTTATATATAATAGCCTTGCTTGAAAATACTCAATTTTTTTAATAAATTAATTAAATAATTCTATTTATCTCAATATTTATAACTTTCTAACATTGCCTTCCACTTTTTACATAACAAAACAAAAAAGCAATAATATCATTTTATGATAAGTTAGTTAAATTAATATTATAATTTAGGGACAACCTTAAGACGTAAGGGAGGGAGCGAGCATGTTATTTTGTAATTATTTCATCTACTGTGAAAAAAACTGGTATAGACTCATTAGAAGTATATATTGACCACACCATTTGACAACCCCCCATCATGTGGCCACTCACCTCCTCACGCCACAAACACTCACCTCTGTTACTTTCACTCTCTCTCTCTCTCTCTCTCTCTCTCTCTCTCTCTCTCTTAGGGGGTGATGTACCATTTGGATTTAAGGTACCACCCAACCCCATTCTATTATGTAATTTTCTAAACAGATTGGATGTTGTCTGTGCATGTCATAGAAGATGGAGCTTCAACATTTTGGCCACTCCGCCCATCCATTGGTCTTCAATGAAAGGGGAATTTATGGTTTCGTTTGTTTGGGATGTCGAGAACCAATTTTGGGTCGTAACTACAGCTGTATAAAATGCGAGACTGACACCCTTTTATACGCCCTTCATAAATCATGTGCTGAACTACCCCTTGGGTTGAACCATCCTTTGCACCCGAAACATCCTCTAATTCTCTGTGACGAATGGATATATAGAAACGACAAAGAATTTAGCAAATGCGAAGTCTGCAAAGAATATCGTAGGGAGTACACTTATCGTTGTTCCCGTTGCAACTTTAACATTCACTTCAAGTGTGCTTCTTTACCGCCTACCATGGAAGTTGAATTCCACGACCACCCATTGACCACCATTGGGAAGTCGATCACGTTCACTTGCGACCTTTGTGGCAAAGAAGGCAAGGGTATACCTTATCTATGTAACACATGTGGTTTTTGGATTCATAGAAGTTGTGATTTCTTCCCACGACGTCACAAGCACCCCCTCAACCTCATCCATTCACTTGAAGTCCATCAATCTGACTCCCCATTTTGTCAACTATGTTTTCAAAAAATTGATACACACTATGGGCTTTACTATTGCTCCACATGCAATTTTCTTGCCCACCTTGATTGTGCTACGAACAGGAGAAACTGGGACAACATAAATTTGCTGGAACTTAAAGATGAGGAGACCATAGAGTCAAAAACTATGATGAAAAATGAAGATACAGAGCTTGATCAATTCGTTGACTTAGAAGCTTACAAAGTCAAAAAAACCAATATGGGGGAGGACGGAATTGAAATAGCTATAGAAATCGAACATTTCAGTCATGAGCATGTCTTAAAGCTTACTTATGAGGTTCAGAATAACAAAAAATGCAACGGGTGCCTACGAGATATCATCCCTCCGTTTTACAGTTGTTCAAATTGTAGCTTCTTTCTACATAAATCTTGTGTTGAATTACCTAGAAAAAAACGACACCCACTTCATCTACACCCACTCACCCTCTTCTTCAAAGAAGGAAACTTGCGTTGGTGTACAGCCTGTGACTATCCTTACAATGGCTTCACCTATAGATGTGAGGAATGCACATCATATTTTTATCTCCATGTTCAATGTAGTTTGGTCTCATATACCCTTACCCACAAAAGTCATAAGCACCAACTTTTCCTCTCCAACACAAGCTATAGACAGAGTTGCAGTAGTTGTGGTTCTAAAGAATTCAGTGTATTCCGTTGTCTCACTTGTGAATTTGCACTAGACTTCAAATGTGCTACACTACCACTTACCACAAGGTACAAACAACATGAGCATCCCTTCACTTTGTATTGTACTCCTGAAGATGACTCTGGTGAATATTACTGTGATATCTGTGAAGAAGAACGAGACCCAAAGCATTGGTTCTATTACTGTGCAGATTGCAATTATCCTGCTCATCTCCAATGTATTCTTGGGAAATACCCAGATTGCAAGTTTGGAGGTACTTACAAATATCCTTGGCACCCACACCGTGTTACTTTCATTAAGGAAATGAAAGATCCTCCTCCATGCGACGAATGCCATCAACCTTGTGAAGAGTTGATTTATCAATGCACCCAATGCAATTTCAATATCCACGGCAAAGGAGACTGTAGACGTAAACTAAGAAAAAGATTGTTGTAACATAGTAATGTGTTATTACAGCTGTCCATTAATGAGTGCAGTATTTGAGATGAAGGTTTTTAGGATTGTTGTTTGATAGCTCCCAAAACAATAAACAATAAACGTGTTGTAATATTTATTAAAGTTGGATTTCAATTGTACAAGCACTTTACTAAATTCTTCATTGTGATGCCGACAGCAACCTCGAGGTCACTTTATTCTCTCTCTTTCAATTACCTTAATTTGTTTTCTTCGATGATCTGCACTGTGTGGATATGTCTGTTTGGATGTTTTGAACAACTTTTGAGCTTTTTGAGGATTGTATCATACAACGTTTCTGTGTTTGATTGTTCGGACATTGGTTGGTTGCTCTTGATGTCACCATTTTCGGGTGTATTCTACCTGTTTGACAAAAGGTCTTAATTAAAAAACCTCAAGTCTCAAGTTGGATTAATTAACTTTAAAATTTCAATATTTATTTTGGTGTAAATTGTTTATTATTTTGTTGCAACCATAAGTATTAGTTATACCTAGATTACAAATTCTCTCAATGTACGTATATGAAATTTTTTAGAAGTAATTGTTTCAAAAATGTGAAGTTGGACTTTTCTTCTATATATTTTGTTTACTATATATCTTCAACCATAAGATATCAACTTTGCTGCATTTCAAGTATGGAGAAATCCTTTGAAATGGAGGGAACAGTAATGACTGTCAAAATAGCACAAGAGGAAACCATGCAGTCTTAGAGAAGATAAGAGTTTCTGCAATATACATATGTAATTGAAGTTTATTTCTAATGTTTTTTATAATCCAAACCATGCAGTCTTTTTATAATTCAAACTTTTGAATGGTTTGTTACATATGTAAGTCAAAATTTCTTTTTATAATCCAAACCAGCTACAGTTGTAAATGATGATTGCATTTATTTGGGAGGATACTAAATAATTTATCTGCTATGATACAATTAATTCTGTAAACACATTACACATTACTTTTTCCACATTAATTTAAAAAAAGAAAAATAAACAAAAAATGAAATCTTGCATCTTCATTACAAATTTATTGGACCAAAAATTAATATCAAGAAGTTTGAGGATCTGTTGCACCAGTTGGAGAACCAGGAACAAATGGAACAAAACCTCGTCCACCAAATACTGGCCTCATGAACTTGTCATCAAACTTTCTCCAAAAATAGTGTACAGTGGAAGTGGGGTTACTTATTAGCATGCTTAAGCTACCCTTCCGGCGGGCAGGTTGATTTGTACCACCCTGATCACTTGGATCACAATTCTCAAGGAATGATATTTGTAAGTCATCTAGACTTGGTATGTCAGTTGCATCTGAATGTGCTGGTTTTGCATGCCTTAACAGCACTGCTTCAATCAGCGGCTTTGTTATGGAACCAAACACCTGTGTGGAGAACAAAGAAAAGAAAAACACATAATGATGTTCAAGAATGTGATGAGTTCAATAAGTAGTAAGATAATGTGCAGCCTATATGCCTAATCGTACATTTGTATACAAAACTGAAAAATGGCATTAGACTTATTGATGATTTTCTTCTTCTATATACAAGCCAGAAAGAAACTAGAAGCTGGACATCATTATGTAAAAGTTATAAGTCATAAAGGCTTTGTTTTGATTAAAACGTGAAGCATAAAATAAAAAAGAAATGAGTGTGAAAATAGTATTTGATGAGAAGATATTGTTATATAATGTTATATTTGGCTAATGAGCAGACCTTTCAAAGGCTTTTCTCAATTGTTTTACTAGAGTGTGTATACCCAACCAATTATTTTAATATCTTGCAAGATTTTTCTCCATCTCTGCTTTAATGACATCAATTTTTGGGTTCCCAAAACATGAGAGATGGACTCATGGGCTGGATGCATAGTGTAATAACAATGTTCTAACTATAATGAACCTTAAAGCAATGAATCTACAGGCACATATAGAAGCTAATTAACATACCACGGTACTAAACAAAACAACAATTATAGTACTGGTGATCATTAGTGCACTATCTTCTGTTGACGCCTTGTCCGAATAACATCTTAAAATGTTATTGACTTGAGATACTGTCTACATACCTGGTTATAAGACAAAGCGATTGTTACCGCACCTCTCATTAGGCCTGCCCACCATATTATAAACTGAGATTTCAGATAGTCAGCAAAGCTTGAGGTAGAATCAATGGCAAAAGCTAAGTGCTGAAGATGCCTGAAATTATCACCTGTTTTCGTAGCTCAATTTTCGTACTTGATCTTTTTTTTATGCAATTTGTAATATTGGCAATGGGGAACACAAATGCTGCTCTTCCAACCAACACTAATGCAAACAATGTTGAACTGACTGCAATGGAAGTTCCTGGGCTGAAGCAAATGGTATGAAACTAGTTAAACTAATTAAATAGTATCAAATCCACAGGAAATCACTTGTCTTTTGAATGTGGTAATTGTAATTTACTTTTGGAAAATATATATATATTGTGTCAAAAAATTTATATTATATATAGGATTTGCCTAACAGCCATTCTGGTTCAATGCACTTATTGTTACCATTTTTGTGGCAACATGCAGGAAATGACACCTAATATCTCTGAATTTGGTGACTGTTATTTCACTTCATCTGGAACAATATACTAGTTTTCACTTAACTATGAGCTCTAAAATCAAATGTGAATAGGAAAGTAGTAAAATTACCTTGCATTGCTGCTTTTCCATTTATCAATGTCCAAGGCATCCATACCAACATATAGGAAAATGAAAGTCTCTGCGATGAATGATATTGTTGCAAATGCATGCCTGAGATCATCAAACCATTTTGAAGATTAGAATCTGGAATTGGAACTTATTGTTCATTGATATAACAATGTTTAACATGTCCTGCCTTGTAATTTACAAGGATCAAAGATCCCTTATCTCTTTTCAAAACTTGTAAATTGTTGACTGATAAGAATAAAGAATGAATGCAATTGAGCAATAAACAAGAAGATTGAAACAAAAATGAATTAAACTTGAGATTTGAAGTAGAAAAGGAAAGAAAACAAAGAAGATAGGTAAACATTGAATCTTGACACCTTTTCAAATGAAATTCACCAATGGTTGTTGCTGATTGTGAGATAGTTTTTTACATAGGAATGTTGGTTAATTATCCAGCTTCAAAGAAACTTAATCCGTGCTAGCAAAAATCATGACCTCTGCATTCCCTTGCTTGCCAACATTCAATCTAAATTTACTATTTGCCCTCTTTTGCTGTCATATATTTGCAGGTGCAATTTAGATCTTCTTTTGAATTCCTATTCAAATTTTTTTTTATGCATTGTCTTTCTGCTCTGTATTTGACTTAATTTGGTTGGTCTTACTGTCTAATTTAGTTGCTAAGAGTTTTACTAGCATTTATTAATTAAGGTGTCCTTTGTAAGTTCCTAAAGGCCCTATTGAGCAAATTTTTAGCTTTTACAAATAATATGGGGCTTGTAGTTTAACAACTTGGATTGGGGCTGTTCAATATTATCACCATTATATAGATTTTACTGGAAATAGTCATATCATAGTATGGAAGGGGGAGGGGGGGAAGAAAAGGATATGTTCTTACTTGGTTGTAACCCTTGAGCTTTCCGTAACATTATGCCATGTGTAGTGAGACATGACAATGCCACAGAAGAATATTGTCAAAATCCCACTTAGATTTAAAAGCTGCAGGAAAAAAAGGGAAATTTATTAATTTAAGAAATACACGAATGGGAGATAATTTGAATTTCATAGTCATCACATATTCTGTTTCAATCAGATGGTGTTATTTGTTTGGAAAAGCAGTTTAAGCTACTTCTATTATCATTTTCACAAAATTCTTATGTTTGTATCTGTAGACAAACTGTTTCTGAAATGAGATTATATCACTTCTTTTTTATTGGGTGCTCAGAGACAGACTCAATTCATTTCAGTTATACTGTTGTTGAACTACAGATTACTCAAACAATTTTGGTCGTAATATGACACAGAAATATACAGGTTTCATATTGGCTAGGCATGTGTATTTAAAGAACATTGAACAAGTATGTTTTTAGTATTCCAGAGGAGATAGAATAATGAAATGTAAGGCATTGTGGCAATGGGATAAAATCATCCTATGCTCATTCCATCTACAGTATGTTTTTACTATTCCATTGCTTGCTATAAACCTTCAATATTTCAACGTGACATAACTATAGAATTTCATTATACTTATACTTTTTAACATACTTTCTGGAGGTTGAAGGCATCATGATTTTTCCAAACCAAATAAGAGTAGAAAAAAACTGAAAACTTGAAAAATTAGAAGAGAAAGAAATGTTTAAAATGATATAAATAATTGTCTTTGGTACCTCAGCCAACATGTATGACAAATAAGCCATAGCATCATGAGTGCAACTTCACGGTCTGTGGAGTGCCTGTGGTGGAAAAATGAAAATGTCAAGTTATAGTACAAGGCTTACATATAAGTCAAAGTTAATCATTTAGGTATGCAAAAGCTGGTAAATAAAAAATGTGATCATACAAGACTCATTGACTAAAAAGACATCCTTCACAATTGCTACTAGATGATTTAAAGATTGTGTTGGTTATGGGATTGCTTCACATTTATCTGAATTTTGAGACATGGATCCCGCTTAATCCTTTTCCATAATCCCGTTTACCGCTGAATCAAGCTACATTTATCTCAACTTCACTAATTCTCTCATCAGTTTTATTCCATCTGTTCATTCCCGTTTAGATCTCTGCTTCTGTTTTCGTCCTAATTCTTAATACCTTTCAAATGTGTTCAATCATGTAGTCTTCAGTAGATGAATGTAATTACAAATATGACTTTTAATTTATTAAGCAAATGTAAATATAAGCACTAGAAGATATATAAGGACAGAGGTGCAAGCATTTCTTAGGTTTCATACTAATGTTAACTGAACCGATCATTAATGACATGCATACTTGGACTGATAAAGTGATAAGCATGTATGATTATAGAAGCACAGAGATCCATTATCATTATTACCAAGGAACCATCTAATAGTGACAAATTTTAAGCATACAGAAATCTGAACAATGATAAAAGAGACACTGCAACAAAAGATACATTGAACAAACAACTTCTGGGTAAAAACAAAGTGCATTTGATTGTACCTTCCAAAGTAAAGTGTCTTTATGATATAAGCACTAATAAGACCCGCCTGAAAGTTACAATAGGAAGTTAGAAGATGATGTGCACCACATTCTCCACAAAAAAAATTACATTAAAATTTAGCAAGCCAATAAGCCACCAATTATGAGACTGATTTGGCAGTCAAATGTCAACAAACAAGCTCAAAGCTTTATGCAGCAGATACGACTTATGTGCTGCAATATTGGTGAACCACCATAATTTTGTAGATATGAAAATGACAAAATTCCTCACAACATAAGAGCAATGCAAGTGCATTAATATATGTGAATTTGGCCCTGACAAAAGCCTAAATACGGAGATACACATATACATACACAGAAATATAAATATATGCATGTCTGAAAATTCCAGAAAATAAACTGAGTTGTAGCCCCAGGACAGAAAAATTTAAATGAAAATGAAACCAATAATGAAAGAAGTGAAGTGGTGTCTTAGGAAATATCAACAATAACAAAAGCAAAAACAACTGCCACTACTACAACTTACTGCTATACCAAGAGCGGTACTGGTGAACAAGAGGTAAAGGAAGGTCCCCAACAATTTTAATGCTGTAAGAATATCGATGTTGCTGAAGTCAAGTGATTGGACTGCATTGAAAAGCACAATAGAGGTGGCATCATTCACCACTCCCTCACCGAATACAATACTGTAAAGTAAGGGCGTTTCATCTTGATTGAGAACCTTTAACATGAGAATAATATCATGCATTAATGGCACATATCAATTTCCATGTATAAAATTTCTATAGGACTGAAACCGTTAGATGTACCTGCAGCGTGCAAACTGAATCAGTTGCTGATAGTATGGCACCAACAGCTGCACATAACCATATGAATGATTCAATTACTATCAATTCGAAAGGATGACTATCAATGACATAATGATTCAACAATAGTTATTAATCACCTAGGTAATCTTGAATATTCAGGCCTGTCACACCAATTTTGTTAAATAACAAATATGCACCTGGGCATACAACAAGACAAATGGCACAGTTAGACTTTGTTTGGGTGAAATATAAGATCCATAGAAATGGGGAACACAAATGGAACAGGTAGAATCAATGGCAATAGCTAAGTGCTAAATATGCCTGAAATTATCACCTGTTTTCGTAGCTCAATTTTCGTACTTGATCTTTTTTTTTATGCAATTTGTAATATTGGCAATGGTGAACACAAATGCTGCTCTTCCAACCAACACTAATGCAAACAATGTTGAACTGACAGCACTGGAAGTTCCTGGGCTGAAGCAAATGGTATGAAACTAGTTAAACTAATTAAATAGTATCAAATCCACAGGAAAGCACTTGTCTTTTGAATGTGGTAATTGTAATTTTACTTTTGTGAAAAAAGAAGAAGAATATATTGCGTCAAAATTTTTATATTATATATAGGATTTTCCTAACAGCCATTCTAGTTCAATGCACTTATTGTTACCATTTTTGTGGCAACATGCAGGACATGACACCTAATATTTCTAAATTTGGTAAATGGTAACTGTTGTTTCACTTCATCTGGAACAATATACTAGATTTCACTTATCTAGGAGCTCAGAAATGTGAATAGGAAAGTAGTAAAATTACCTTGTGTGAGGGGTGTTTTTGTGATGGTGTCACGTGGCGTGCCGAGGGCGATCACTACGTGGGCTTAAATCTTAAGAGAGGGATAGCCGAACCCAAAATTCAACCAAGGGCCTAGAATCCGGCCCAAGGGCTAGTGGGATACTTTCCAAAGATGTTTTTGAGAGCCAAGATCACAAAAGCCCAAAATAAATGCGGACAAAGACCGAGAAAATCTTACCAAAGTAATGTTGCTAATGAGAGATCCAAAGAACAGTTTTGGGCCGAGCCTCTCACTGTTCCTCAGTTGGATCGAACTTGAAATAACACAACTTTAATTAACATGATCCAAACATATGTTTTCTGCACTGTTGATGACATCTGCCACAAGGCCTGTGAACAGTAATAAGCTTGTTGAAACTAAAAGAGGGTTGACTTGTTGGGAGAGAGTCAGCCCCGATGAGACATGCATAAGGGTAAAGGGAAAATGTGTTTAGGCCTTTTATGGAGCTAAATTAATGGTAGAGAACCATTGTGGCCCTTATAAGGCATTTCAGGATTTCTACCCAGACATCTGCCAGGAGAGCTTTTCTGGGGAGAAAGAGGTTAAGTTGTGAATCCTAATCTTTTCAGATGGGATTGCATTTCTGGGTTTAGATTGGTGTTTCTAAGTTGGAAGGGATCTCAGAACACCTATTTTCAGAGGTTCTCTCTTGAAGAGTTGTCAAAAGAGAGTCCTTTCTCTTGGGTTTTAATTGTGTTAATTTCTTGAGTTGTTGGAAGGGTTTTTCTTGTTTTTTGGTTCTGATGGATCTGTTGGATCTGATGCATTAAGAATGCAATCAGTCCTACTTATAGAAGTGATTAAGGTTGCCTAAAATGAGATTATGGCTTTCCCTTAACCTTGTTGATTTTCAAAATTAACCCTCTATGACATGTTTTGTCAAAGAGAGTGTTTGATTAGCAAAAATAATCATGGTCCTTCCCTAATGTTAGGGTAAGGCTTTCTTTCCCTCTAAAATAGTTTTGTCAGAGGTACTCATTGCTTGGTTAATGGGTTTTTTGTGTAAGATTAGGTTTATGCATGTCTCTTATGACTTGGTATCCATGAACCCATCATTGTGCCTCCCAGCAGACCTAATGACAGCAGTTCATGGCTACCTAAATCTCAGAACTGACTCCCCTCTACCAAACTACACTCCTCAAGTCAAATCAACATAAGGAGAGTAGCTTCCTCACGGGTCTGGGCCATGGGAGCTACTCCCTGAGTCCTTTTGGGATCGGAATGGACATGGCTATGGGCCTTCCATCATACTTCTTTATTTCCAATATGTCTTGGTTGCTGTCAGTAGTCTTTGAGCTGTTATGCATAAGTCTGCTGTGTGAACAGTACCAGCACTCATTGTTTCCGGCGAGATTGAGAGCTAGGATGAGTTGTAGAGGCTTGAGTAATTTGAAAATGGTGGAGTAGTTGCTCTTGTCACGTTAGAGAGGATGGTCTGCTGCCATTCCTCTCTTTTTTAGTAAAATCAAGCATGGCGTGGGCTCCACCAGCAGCAGGCATGCAGTTAGCTTCAGTTTCTGACTTCTTGGGGCCCACGGATGAGCTGTTCTCAGCTATTCAAAAGCTGGGCTGATTGGCATTTGGGCTCCAGCTGTCTTCCTTAGTGAATTCAGTGGCATTTGGACCCAATAGTCACATGGTAAGTATACTTTGGGCTTATGGGTTTTATGTGAGCTTCTTTTGGGCTTGTGAACAGTGCCGAGATTCTCTTATGATGGGCCCAGGTGGCCCATGAGATGCTGTATAGGGCATTTTAATGGGTTGGGCTATATATTTCGAGTTGTGGGCTTTTTAGAGTAGTGTCACAGTACTTTAAAATAGGTCCAAGTAGTTTATTGGACATTGTTTGGGATATTTGAATGGGCTGGGCTTATTGGGATATTTTATTAAATAGTCAATTAACCCCAAGTATTTTGTTGGGGGTCCATTCAAATTATTAGTTAAAAAATGGGCATGTACATTTAGCCCCCCGAGTCCATGACTTACCCATGGTGAGTCACGTGCGAGCCAAAAATAACTGTTTAGTTTCCTTCTTGGCGGGTATTTTTCAAAAAGAAAGATGGTGGCTCATTTTTTTGGAGAAATAGTGGAGGAGTGGGAAGGACATACCTGCTAGTAGTGGCTCCTATTTTCAAGGGGTTACCTGAATTAATGGCTGCCATTCCCCATCTTAATGACTCAACCACCAAGTTGACTCCCCCCATTACTCAGCCGTTACTCACATTTCCGAGAGATAGAGAGCTTATTAATCAGAAGCAAGTCTAGGCTTTTCTTCTTTCTTCTCCTTCTCTTTTTCTTCTTCTTCTCTTTTTCTTCTTCTTCTGTTCCTTGTTTGCCGTTGATGGCTTCTTCTTCAAAGAAACCAGCGAAAGGATGTGGAGGTAGTTCTTTCGACAAAGGAGGTTCTTCCATTGCTGGTGGTGCGAGAACGCTGAGAGGCTCAGGGGACAATGGCAGTAGCTCTGACTCTGTCTTAGGGTCACCGGAGCCCCATGGGGACATATTGGGTCGACCCATCGTGGACCCGTGGTACAGAAGCGGTGAGAGATTTCCTTCTGTCCCGGCGAGCCTCCAACCACCACCGGCAGACTGGGAGTGGTTGGTTATGAGAGAAGATGCTGCGGCAAATGTGGCCTAGACTCCAAATTTCTGAGAGATCCGAGACTTACAAATACAGAGGAACGAGATGCTTGCTGTACCTCTCGTCTTCGATTTCCAGTGTTTAAGAGCCATTGAATGGGCAGATTGGATAGATTCTGAGCTTGCTGATAGAGGATTTTGTGACCGGTTGGAGCAAGCTGGTGTACTTCGTTCCATTCTCATTTCAAGATGCTCAAACATGTACCGTGATACTGAGGCATTACGACAGCTGGTGCGGAGGTGGTGCCCATCTACGCATACATTCTTTTTTGCTCACGGGGAGTTAACTGTTACATTGGAAGATGTAGAAAACCATTGGTTGTTGCCAATACTGGGTGATCAAGACCCAGCAGATTTTGTACTTTCCCCCGAGGAGTTAGAGATTGAAGCTGCTCTGGCAGATTATATTGGACGAAAGAATATTGCTTTGGGGACCCAAGCTGCGAGATTCAAACCTTGGATGGAGCACTTCAACAGAGAGACTGATCCTTTGATTTGAAGAGCTGCTTTTGTAGCCTACTGGCTCAGCAAATGCGTTTTTGGTGAGCACCCCGCTTATTCTATTAAGCATTTGTATTTTCCTCTTGCTGTTAAGATTGCTGCAGGGGTTTGTTTTCCCTTTGCCCCCTTACTGTTGAGGCAGCTTTATACTCAATTAGATATGCTTCACGCTGAGGAATTAGTTGGGGCATCTTGTCACATTGTCACTACGGCCCTCAATTCATCCATAGTGCACACGTTCCTTTGGGAACATGCCTTAGAGTATATAAAGAAGGGTAGGAAACCCTATGAGGCTCGAAACAAATTTGCGCCGATACCTGAAGCAGTTGCTGCTAATGTTGGTGATTTTCAGGGGGATGTCCCTGTTGTATTTCGTTGGGTAGGTAATAAGTTCTACGACCATAGCTTGATACCCTCCTTGGATAGCAAGAGCAAAGTCTGCTGGAGACCGTATGGAGTGACTTATTGCGGATTTTCATATGAATCAGTGATGGCTGGGTTTCGCAATATAGAGGCCCAAGACTATACTCTCATTGTTGGAGACATAGGGTCTCTGTCATATCTTTCTGCCACCAATGCTGGCTGGTTGCCAATACTGTCTTCTGGCGGACTTCAATTCACAGTCTATAGTGCCCATAGAGTAAGAAGGCAATTTGGGTTTGACCAGGAGGTACCAGCTGTTATGGGGATAGCAGCGGGTGAAATTCCCGTTATTAATCCGTTCTTGAAGGCTAGGGCTTTCGCCTATTGGAGCGGTATTGCTCATCGGGTTATAGTCCCTAGTGATAGTAGAGTTGGTATCTATACCACGGGTATGCACAACTATTGGAGGGGGTTAATGGCTGCAATGGTAGAATTTAGAAACAGTGGAAGGAGAGATATTTCCCATCTGTTGGAGTCATATACTTCCCCATTGCCTCACCCTCGCTTGTTTGGTGCCACAAATACCATGACCACTTATGCAAATCGCAAAAGCTTAGGTTATGCTATGTGGCACCATGAAGACTCACGGTGGGTGATATATGGCGATCACCACCCTCCTCTGTGGCTGAGAGATCACCCTCACGTTGCTGCACCTAGGAAAGTGCCATCCAGAAGGGGAAAAAGGAATGCTTCTGCTAGTACTCCCACTGCTAAAGAGAAACAACCCAGCAAGTCCAAGAAGAGGGAAGCTCCAAGCAAGGATTCCCCTGCCCAAGCTTCGAAAAGGAAGAAAACAACTGCTGGCAGGGTTGGTAGGGAAGTGTTGGTCCCAAAAGCTGCTGTTCAAGATCCATTGCCAGCTAGGGAGAGTGCTGCTCAAGGGGTTTCTGCCCCTGTGCACAAGAAACCAGTCAGAAAGACTAGAGCTGAGAAGAAAACTTTCATTCCTCCAGCTTTTCCAATTGCATCAACTTCTATTGCCGCACGCGTTGCTGCGCGCAAATCAGCTCATGGCATTGTTTATTCTGAGAGAAGAGTAAGTATCTTCATTTCTCGCTTTCTTATTTATCAATTGATGCATTTTTTTTTTTTTTTTAATAGTATTGACATAGTTTCTGTTTTGTGGCAGTCTAAGCAAAGAGCTAACACGGTTGCTCATGTTCCAATTGAGATACCAGTACGTATTTAGCCACGGCACCTTGTTTTTAATAAAAATAGCATTCTCATGCTCTCTCTCTCTTTTGGTGTAGGATGATTTGAGTAGCTCATCATCCTTAAGTGACAAAGACAATCCATCTGGAGCTGCTGCAGAAGAGGTTGAGAGTGAAGATACTGAAACTGCTGCTGCAGAAACTGTCTCTGGTGCAGATGATTTTGCAGCAGAAGCTAGCTCTGCTAATGAGGGCACTGTTTCAAGCACTTCTTCTGGGGCAAGGACTAGTGCTGAGGAAGATGAAGTATCCATGGATGAGTTAGAAGCTGCAGAAGCTGCTTTTGACAGTGATTCCACTGCGTCTGCCAGTAGACTCGAATCTGCAGAAGGAGCTGTTGAGGAGCATGCAATTGTTGGGGTTGTTACTGGTGTTGAGAAGGTTGTCGAGACCACACCAATTGCTATAACCAGCAGTGATGGGACTGCACAAGGTGGCCCTTCTGGAAGTGGCAGCCATATGGACCCCTTATTACTTGATTCAAGTCCTTCCACCCGTCAATATGTCCGGAGGGCTCGAAGAGGAAGCCTAGTGTCTACAGATTCTGAGAGAACTGCTTCAGCTTCAGCAAGGGTAGCAACACCTCCAAGTCCTCTCCCCGAGTCTGGTGGCACGGTTCCTGTATCCATAACCACAACTGTTGGAGTTTCTGCTGCAGCTACTATTCCAGAAAGCGAAGTTGTTCCAACAGTTATTTAAGAAACCCCTGTTGGTGAGGAGGGTCCTGCACATGTCCCTGATATTCCAGAAGGTAATAATCTTGTTGAGGGCATACTAATTGATGAAAACCCTGTGATTGATGCTGGTTTTGATGCAGGTGTGACTCAAGTTGAGCATGCAGAAGTTGCTGCTAGTGAAGAACTAGTTCAGGCAGATGTCACTCCTGACAGTGATGTTCCAGTTATAGAAGAGGAATTGGCCCAAGACCCTGTAGATGATATAGACATGGCAAACGCCCATGATAGCTATGATGAGGTCTTGGCTGAGACAGAAGATCACACGGTTGGTGCTCAGGCAGCAGATATAGAGGTCACTGCTCCTGTAACAGCTCATGCAAGCCCAACCAAAACAGGTATTGGCTTCTAAACAATATCTTGCCATTGCTATTGCTTGTTGGCAGAGATTTCTTGGAATGTATAGACAAAACTTGATTGTTTGCTTGTTATGAATAGAACTTATATATGTATATTTCTTGTTTCTTGATCATGGACTGTTTAGACATGAGTTGATGCTCATTTAATGCCTATGATCATAAAACCGAATCTTGATAGATGTGATAGACAGGGGTTGATTCCCATTTGCTGTCTTTTGTTGTTGTTGCTTGTTGTGTAAGTCTGGCAGACATGGGTTGATGCCCATTTGTTGTTTGCCGTTTGTTGGCTCTAAATTTATTGTTATGGAAGCATGAGCCCAGTAGAGATAGGATGACTTACCACCTGTTGTTTGCTATTTTCACACCCTTTTTTTTTTTTGATTAAGTGAGCCTAGTGGACGTGGGTTAATTCCCACTTGTTGTCTACCATGTTGTGGCCACACCCTTTTGTGATTGTGTGAGCCCAGCACCAATAGGTTTTGTAAGTCTCGTTCCATCTTTTGCCCACTGTTTTGTGATTGCACACCCCCAATAAAATGAGTTTGGTGGACATGGGTTGGTTCCCATTTGTCGTCCTCCATTGTGTATGGACATGGGTTAATTCCCATTTGTTGTCCTCCATTCGGTGAACCCGGGTTGATGCCCGATTGTTGTCCTCCGTTTGGTGTAATAGGTGAGCTCAATGGACATGGGTTGATTCCCATTTGTCGTCCCCTTTCCGATGAACCTGGGTTAATACCCAGTTGTTGTTCACCATCTAGGCCTAATTGGCTGAGCTCAGTGGACATGGGTTAATGCCCATTTGCCGTCCGCCGTTGGGTGAACCTAGGTTAATGCCTAGTTGATGTTCCCCATTTTATTTGTTGGGTAAACTTGGTGAACATGGGTTGATGCCCATTTGTTGTTCCCCAAATGGCCTAACCATTCCAAGAATAATTTTATAACTAGTGCGGCTTTTTAGTAAAAGAGTGTTAATCAAGCATTTTACTTACTTGTTTACTTCCTTCGCCTTCACTAGCATTGTTGTGCTTTGTTTAGCTAACTTCTTTCTTCTTTCCTTTTACTTTTCTGCAGCTGGAAGTGGCAATGAAGCTGTTGCAGAAGAGGAAAGAATACATCAGACTGCAGCAGTGGAGTCTGCCATCAGGGGTCAGCCTTGGTTGCTGCCTGTTGACAGGCCTGCTATGCCAAGGACTTCTGTTCTTGCTGACATGGATGCTTTCTTTCAAGAATTCGACCGCACATCATTCAGTTCTCGTCATGCCGAGAACTTCTGGACCCTTGATGATGTGAGGGTCGACTTTGAAATCTTCCGAGTGCTGCAAGGGGGAATTCGGTTCTTGCAAGCCCTATGGGAAAGATATGGCAGTTGCTCATCATACTTCAGACGTGGTGTGCATGTGGGAAGTTCCATGCTAACTCTCCTTTGCTGTGTGCTTGCCCGTATGGAGCATACCAGACTTGAGGATATTACTGAAGTTCACATCCTTGAGTGGAAAGCCGTGGTATAAGAGGCGATTGAAGGAGGCTTTAGATTCGGCTTCATTCTTGATTACTTGAGGAGGTTAGCTCATGGCATATTCAGTAGGAGGGTTTTGGCTGAGTTGAGGGAGGCGGAGGCTCGTGTTGCTGCATTAAGAAATGCTCTGAACGTGGTTGCGCCAAACCCATAGGACTTAGCTTCTGCCAGGAGAGCTTCTGCAGAACCTAATGTTGGATCGGCTCTCCATGACTTGCTGGCTTGAGCACATCAGCCACTGCACTCCTTTTCTTTTTTTGTTATTTCCCTTTTTGTAATATGTTAGCCATATGTAGGCTTTGACAATGAAACTTGGTCCATTTTGTTTTTGGGTACATATTTTGTTAAGTACATTCAATTGTGAACAATGGAACTTGACTTTTGTCAACTTGGCTTGCTTAAATTGCATTGTACAAAAAGTTGACATATTTTGAAATACAAAAGAATGGCATTTTAACTCCTATTACTCTTAGCTTAGCATAAAATGCTTACAAGCTATTTCAAAAAGAAGAAAGATACATAATGTAGATCTGCTGGAATGCATCCTACGAGTAATAGTGTTTTAGCCATTTTCCATTAATAGGATCTGCTAAGGCAGTCCTATCAGACTTAGACAGCCTGTAGTAACCACTTCCATGTGCTTCTCGGATAATGTATGGTCCGTCCCAATTAGGGGAGAACTTGGATGGGGATGGGAGGTTTCTTCTTACAAATTCCACAGCTTTCAAAACCATTTGTCCCTCCGCAAAGATTCGGACTCGAAGGGCTTTGCTGTACACATTAGCCATCTTTTGGTAGTTTCTTTGACTCTTTGCTTTAGCCAAATCCCTTGCCTCATCAAGTCCTTCCAGATCTGCCATTCGTGCTTCAGCACACATATTAGCATCCACTTCCAACTCACTCTCTTGCATTACTCTTGGGCTAGGCACAACCAATTCAGTAGGAGAAATAGTATCAGTGCCATAAACAAGTGAGAAAGGCGTAAAACCTGTTGCTGTTTTGGGCGAACTTCGGTATGCCCAGAGGATATCTGCCAGATGGGCTTTCCAGTCATTCCCATAATCAAACACCATTTTGCTCAGAATTCGCAGCAACATTTTGTTTGTGGCTTCAGCTTGCCCATTACCTTGAGGGTAGTAAGGTGTGGAACGTCGATGCTTGACTCGGTAATGTTCTAGCACTTCCCGCACATCCTTGTTTATAAAAGGAGTACCATTGTCGGTGACGAGCTTATATGGCATGTCAAAACGAGTGATTATGTGCTCCTAGATGAAGTTTGCAACTGCAGCACCTGTTGCCTTTCGGAGAGGGATGACTTCTACCCATTTTGTAAAGTATTCGGTAGCTACAAGAATCCAAATGTAACCACCGGAGGACGGATTGATAGGGCCGATGAGATCTAGCCCCCAAGTGTGAAATGGCCAAGGTGTAGCCATATTTTGGAGACTAGTTGGGTGAGTGTGGATCAAATTGGCTTGGATTTGGCAAGTATGGCATGTTTTCACAAAATCTGTTGCATCCTTCTTCATTGTAGGCCAATAATAACCAAATGTAAGCAAACATTGATAGAGCCTCTTTTTTCCTTGATACTCCCCACATTCTCCCGCATGAGTTTCTTTCATGACCATTTGGGATTCCGAGAGGCTAAGGCATCTAAGTGGCTCTCCATGAAAGCCTTTCCGAAAGAGAGTTCCTCCTTCCACAAAATACCTCAAGGCTAATCTTTTAAGATGATAAATATCCTTGGGGTTTGATGGCAAAATTCCTTCAAGCAAGTATTCTAAGAATGATGTGCGCCAATCAGTAGAGACAAAAGTCGCACATACCTCTTCGTTGTTGTAATGGAACTGGCAAGTTGGGCATTGGCTCTGTACTTCAGCTACTTCTGCACTCATGTTTGGCCAAAAATATCCCAGTCGCTGAAGTCTGCGGTAAAGGCTGATAGCCCCTCCATCTGATAGCAAGCCCTCCATCTTCACAAGTTTTCTCATAGACTTCAGGCAGCTTTTCCTTTGCCTCTTCAATGCTAATGCAGCGTGCCAAAACCCCTCCAAGCAGTCTTCTGTAAAGATCCCCGGATATCAAGGTGTAATCCTTGATTTCTCTTAAGTCTGCCATAGCAGCAGGAGAAATGAGCTTGGCTTTGATTGGTGCTCGCCAATCTTCTTGATTTGGAGGCAGTTCTTCAAACTATTTTTTCAATGATTCAGTGATAGGCTTCATCTTCTTGCAAATGGTGACATTCATTTCTTCACCTTTGAAGGCTATTTGAGATCCCAAAGTAGCTAAAGCATCCGCATATCGGTTCTCATTCCTTTGGGCATGTTCTATTTCAAAGGTGCTGAATTTTGTTTCCAATTTCTGTGCCAATGCTCTATAAGGTGCCAAAGATGGTTCCTTGAGTGAGAATTCCCCTCGGGCTTGACAAACCACAAGGTTAGAATCGCTAATGACTCGCAAATGCTTGATTCCTATTTCATATGCTATTGCCAATCCGGCTAAGTAAGCCTCGTACTCAGCTACATTGTTAGAACATGGGAAATCAAATTTGAAAGATTTTGTTACAGCTTCTCCATCATCCTTATTGTTAGCCTCAAGGTTTCAATAATTATTAATTGGCTAATTAATCCAAGGACATTCATGTAGTTTTGATGATAACCATGATTTTAAGTTGTTCATTAATGATATTTTCATATGAACTAATGATTTATGTTTTAAAGCTTAATTTTGACTATTGATTTAATTGGACCAAGATGGCCAATTCAAATATCAAGCAAATGCAAAGTTGATAAGTTGCAAACACATTGAAGATCAAAGTCATCAAGACTCAAGACAAAGAAATCAAGCTCAAAGACAATGATCCGAGACATATGAGAAGTAAGAGTTAGGTTTTGTAAAGTTTATTAAGATTTGATCTTTAAGGCTCAACTTTAAAACAAACTTCAATTGAAAAATCTCTTAAAGTTTTCAAAAGACAAACTTGATTGGTTGAAATTCAAATGTAAGACAACCATATCAATTGAAAAATCTTTTAAAGTTTTCAAAGACAACTTGATTGGTTGAAATTCAAATATAAGACAACCATATCAATTGAAAAATCTCTTAAAGTTTTCAAAGACAAACTTGATTGGTTGAAATTCAAATATAAGACAACCATATCAATTGAAAAATCTCTTAAAGTTTTCAAAGACAACTTGATTGGTTGAAATTCAAATATAAGACAACCATATCAATTGAAAAATCTCTTAAAGTTTTCAAAGACAAACTTGATTGGTTGAAATTCAAATATAAGACAACCATATCAATTGAAAAATCTCTTAAAGTTTTCAAAGACAAACTTGATTGGTTGAAATTCAAATATAAGACAACCATATCAATTGAAAAATCTCTTAAAGTCTTCAAAGACAACTTGATTGGTTGAAATTCAAATATAAGACAACAATATCAATTGAAAAATCTCTTAAAGTCTTCAAAGACAAACTTAATTGATTGAAATTCACATGCAAGACAACCATATCAATTATGGTTGAAAAATCTTAAGAAGAAAAGTTTTCAAAGAAAACAAATTGATTGATTGAAAATCAAGAAGAATGCAAGACAACATGATGGCTATAAATACTACCCTTTCTTCATTTCTAAACATCAAGCATACAAGAGAAATCAAAGATAGAAAAGATAACATCTTATACATCAATCCATCCTTCTCAAGCTTATATTTTCATATCATTCAAAATCCTTGATTGAAAATTTCTCTAAACACTTTTTGAGCCATATTGATCAAATCCTTGATATACTATTAGAGTGAGCATATTGTGTACAATTACTCTTTGAGAGAGCCTTATCTTGTACAACAAATACTTTGTTGAAACCATTGAGTGTTTTTGTTAGGGTTTTGGTATAAATCCTAAGTAGTGAAAAGGATTTTTCACTGGGTGGTTACTCTTCACCTTGTAAGGAAGATTTGTGGGTCTTGGTATAAATCCTAAGAGTGAAAAGGATTTTTCACTCGGTGGTTACTCTTCACCGTGTAAAGAAGATTTGTAACGGTTTTATCTTCACCCGAAAGAAGATTGTCAAATAGTGGATTTGGGAATCCTCAAGAAGTGTTCTTGAGGCGGGGACGTAGGCACGGGAGCCGAACCTCGATAACAATCATCGTGTTTGATTTTCTCTCTCTCTATCTCTTACATATTTAATTGCTTATATATATACTTGTGCTTGATTTCATATCATATTTATATTGCAATTGAATTGTGATCAAACATTTGCTAAATCAACATTTGCTATTTGAAGATAGTTTTTAATTCCGCATTTAAATCGAAAAAGTTTGCCTCAACCTAAATCACCCCCCCTCTTAGGTTGATATTTGGGTAACACTTATAAAGAACAATACTGGCTCCTGCTGATGTAGTAGTTGATGAGCCATAAAATTTCAAAGTCCAAACAGAATCTGCCAAGCCTGCCAAGAATACTTCATTGATTTCCCCGGGTACTTCATCTGAAATAGATGAGTTATCTTCCCCAGGGAACTGAGCTAATAGATCAGCAATGACTTGACTTTTGATAGCAGTTGGTGTTTCAGCAATGATCTCATATTGTGACAGTTGCAGAAGAGATTTTGTCATTAATTGGACCTTGTGGGCTAAGAAGTAATGTCGGAGCCTCCGAGAAGCATAAATTAGAGCTAGGCAAGATCGCTCAGCCCCCGATTATCGGCTTTTGGCATCTTTGAGAGTACGGCTAACATAGTAAATGGGTTGTTCAACCCCATCACCATCCTCTTGGGCTATCAAAGCCCCAATTGCTTGACTATTCGAAGCTAAATAAAGTCGAAGAGGTTTCCCAAAAATAGGTGCACAAACAGTAGGGAGTTTAGTCATAATGTTTTGTACCTTTTCAAAGGCTTTTTGGCATTCTGTAGACCAATGAAATAGAGCTCCCTTTTTCAAGAGTGGTGCAAAAGTAGAAGTCACAGCGGCAAGACCAGGAATGAACCTTCTTATGTATGACAACTTGCCTAAGAAACTCTTCAGCTCCTTATGTGTAGTTGGTGGCTTCATAGTGGCTATAGCAGATGCTCTTGCTAGATCAACATCAATCCCTCGCTGGTGCACTAAGAAACCCAGAAATTTGCCAGCTGAAACTCCGAATGCGCATTTGAGAGGATTCATCTTGAGCTTGTACAGTCGGCATCTCTCGAATACCTTCTTCAAGATGCTAAAATGATCCTCCCTTATCTTGGACTTCACCACGATATCATCAACATAATCTTCAATTTCACGATGCATCATATCATGAAACATGGCTGTCATGGTTCTTTGGTACGTGGCTCCGGCATTCTTGAGTCCAAATGGCATGACGGTGTAGTAGAAGTTCCCAATAGGCGTGCAGAATGCAGTCTTCTCAGCGTCCTTTGGAGACATAAGGATTTGATTATAACCGCTAAAACCATCCATGAAGGAAAACATTGCATGACCAGCAGTTGAATCGATCAAAAGGTCCATGTTGGGCAGCGAGAATTCATCCTTAGGACATGCCTTGTTGAGATTATGGAAATCCACACAACACCGAATCTGACCATTCTTTTTCTTCACGGGGACTATGTTGGACAACCACCGTGGGTGCTGTATTGGCTTGATAAAACCAGCTGAAAGTAGCTTCTTGACTTCTCGAGTAATTTGAGTTTCGACCTCCGGATGAAAGGTCCTCATAGGTTGTACTACTGGTCTAGTACCCGGTTCAACATTTAAAGAATGTGCAACACGTTTCGGGTCTATTCCGGGCATTTCATCATATTGCCAAGTAAAGACATCTTGATATTCTTTTAACAATTCTACTAAATGCACTCTTTCTTCAACTGATAATGATGCACTAATAGAAACAGGCCTATGTACATTAGGATCAGAACTCAAATTGATTACCTCAAGTTCTTCTTTTGCAGAAATTTTGGGATCTACTGTAACAGCTTCTGCTGTATCTACAGATTCTGGAATATCTGTTGCATTCATTGTGAGACACGAGGGCTGCAAGATTCCCTCTTCTGGTTCGGGGCCTCTTGTTGGGGATAATTGGCCCCCGTGCACCTTCATAAGCGGTAAATAGTGCGCCCATCCGGTAAACGGACACGCACACACTGTGGCTGACTCTTGCTGGTACTAACTTCTGCTTTGCGCTTCTTTTTCCGTTCCAGCAGATCTCTCAAGTCTACCTCAAGAGCATCCTTTATCTCTTCCCATTTGGGCAGTGGAATTCCAATAGGTTTGGCAAGTGACGCTTCCCCTGCTGGAGTAATTTCATCAAATAGAGCTGCCTCAACGAAGTGGGACTCGGATTGGTCGAAAGGTGTGGAGTTGGCGGCTATTCGGATAGGCTTTCCATTAAGTCTTCCTTTCACACATTGATGGTAGGTGGAGGGGATGAGCTGGTGTTTGTGCAGCCAAGGTCATCCCAATAATATGTGGTAAGGAACCACGGAATCCACAACATGAAACCGCGTCAAAGCTACAATGGGACCAACCTTTAACACAAGTTGAATATGCCCCTTGGTGTACTCACGAACACCACCAAATCCTTTTATCTCCATAGGTGTTCCTTGGATCTTCTTCTGCGAGATCTCTGCTGCTTGGATTGTGCTTAAGGGAATAAGATTAATGCAAGAGCCGGTATCTACCAAAGCACGCCTCACTTGCACCTCATTGATTGTGGCTGAGAGGTATAGAGGACGTCGGTGATCTGGATACTGAACTTCCATGTCTTCATCTGTAAATGTTATTGCATTGGTTGTCTCCAGAAAAGCCCGACTGGCATGGGTTTCTGCTGTAAACCAGTGAGCTCCAAAATCTGCTGCTATGGCCATGATGGCCTCAATAGCTGCTGTGCGAGCTTCTAGATTTAATCCTAGTTGATTAAAGAGAGATCAGAACCTGAGATTCCTTTGCAAGGTCTTGATGGCTGCAGGTGTCATGGCAGAATTCGCAGCAACAGGCTCATCCATGTCCGCATCACTAGCACTGCCATGAATAACAACAGAAATTGCACCTTTCTCTTTATGTTTGAGGAAAGGATCAATGTGCACCTTTTGCCGTGCTTGAGGGAGTTCCAAGGTTCCGTCTTGGATCTTCTCATGAAATTTTCTGCGGAGGGTCCAACAATCTGCTGTAGAATGATGGACGTATTGGTGAAAGTGGTAGAATTTCGGATTCTTCTTGTCTTCTTCAGTTACCTTCTTCGAAACCTCTGGGAGCTTGACAATACCATCTGCTACCCATTTGTTAAGGATAGCCATCATCTCTTCCAAAGTGCAAGGAACCAGAGGTGGTGGCTCCTCAAAAGACCTTTTATTTGATTTCTTGCGCTTGTTGTTTACAGTAGATACCGTGAGAACTTGTGGTTGGCTTTTCTTTTCTCTAGGCTTTTCCGTGTGAGGCTTGACTGATAGTGCTGTTTTCCGAGCTTTTTGAAGAAGCTGTGCAAATCTTGAGATGTCAAGGTTCTCGAGATGGGCCCGGAATTCTGGCAGCATATTATCTATGCAAACTCCTACGAGTTCGCCTTCTTCATAATTAGCATAGCAATCCAAGGATATATCGCGAAAGCGATGTATATAACGGAGTAAGTCTTCTCCATTCGCTTGTTTTGTTGTGTGGAGATTGACGAGGGTAATCTTTTCCTCAGCTTGAAAGTATTTTCCACAAAACAGCTCGACCATATCTTCCCACACCTTTACAGACTCGGGAGGCAAGGTAGTGTACCATGTATAGGCTCTGTCATCAAGGGACTTTGAGAATTCACGAAGGCATAGATCACCATTGCCGGCGTAAGCCCCCATTGAGTCTATGAATTTGCTGATGTGTATAAGAGCACTCCCTTTACGGCCATCAAAGCGTGAGAAAGCTGGTACAACATACTTCTTAGGGTAAGGCTGCTTCAACAACTCAGTAGGATAAGGAGGCTTCTTTACAAAAAGCCGAGGTTCCTTTGGATTCTTTTCTCTTTCCTGCTTGAGCAGATTTGCCACATCTGTCATCGTCACAAAGGTAGTTTCCTTTTCATGTGAACCCGAGTCTTGATGGGCCTTTTCCTGGTTTCCTCCTTCATTTTGAGGAAGAGTCTTTGTGCCAGCATCCTTTTCCTTGAGCTGCTTGATGGCTTCTGCCAGCTCACTTTGGTTCTGCTGCAAGTTCTGTATTAGTTCTAACAACAGATTTGTTGGCGGTGCCTCCCGGTTTGGATTACTTGGAGGTGGTTGTGGTGGATTTTGTCCTTGCGCATTGACTGTAGATTCAGCATGAGAATGTTCTGTATGAACTGAAACTTCCCCTTGATTTCTTCTTTGTCGGGTTTTAGGGGGGCATGGTTCCTGAGCTCTAACTTTCTTCTTGGAAGTATTGATCTCGACTCCCCAGTGGAGTCGCCAAAAATGTGAGGGGTGTTTTTGTGATGGTGCCACGTGGCGTGCCGAGGGCGATCACTACGTGGGCTTAAATCTTAAGAGAGGGGTAGCCGAACCCAAAATTCAACCAAGGGCCTAGAATCCAGCCCAAGGGCTAGTGGGATACTTTCCAAAGATGTTTTTGAGAGCCAAGATCACAAAAGCCCAAAATAAATGTGGACAAAGAACAAGAAAATCTTACCAAAGTAATGTTGCTAATAAGAGATCTAAAGAACAGTTTTGGGCCGAACCTCTCACTGTTCCTCAGTTGGATCGAACTTGAAATAACACAACTTTAATTAACATGATCCAAACATATGTTTTCTGCACTGTTGATGACATCTGCCACAAGGCCTGTGAACAATAATAAGCTTGTTGAAACTAAAAGAGGGTTGACTTGTTGGGAGAGAGTCAGCTCCAATGAGACATGCATAAAGGTAAAAGGAAAATGTGTTTAGGCCTTTTATGGAGCTAAATTAATGGTAGAGAACCATTATGACCCTTATAAAGCATTTCAGGATTTCTGCCCAGACATCTGCCAGGAGAGCTTTTCTGGGGAGAAAGAGGTTAAGTTGTGAATCCTAATCTTTTCAGATGGGATTGCATTTCTGGGTTTAGATTGGTGTTTCTAAGTTGGAAGGGATCTCAGAACACCTATTTTCAGAGGTTCTCTCTTGAAGAGTTGTCAAAAGAGAGTCATTTCTCTTGGGTTTTAATTGTGTTAATTTCTTGAGTTGTTGGAAGGGTTTTTCTTGTTTTTTGGTTCTGATGGATCTGTTGGATCTGATGCATTAAGAATGCAATCAGTCCTACTTATAGAAGTGATTAAGGTTGCCTAAACGAGATTATGGCTTCCCTTAACCTTGTTGATTTTCAAAATTAACCCTCTATGACATGTTTTGTCAAAGAGAGTGTTTGATTAGTAAAAATAATCATGGTCCTTCCCTAATGTCAGGGTAAGGCTTTCTTTCCCTCTGAAATGGTTTTGTCAGAGGTACTCATTGCTTGGTTAATGGGTTTTTTGTGTAAGGTTAGGTTTATGCATGTCTCTTATGACTTGGTATCCATGAACCTATCATTGTGCCTCACAGCAGACCTAATGACAGCAGTTCATGGCTACCTAAATCTCGGAACTGACTCCCTTCCACCAAACCACATTCCTTAAGTCAGATCAACATAAGAAGAGTAGCTTCCTCACGGGTCTAGGCCGTGGGAGCTACTCCCTGAGTCCTTTTGGGATCGGAATGGACATGGCTATGGGCCTTCCATCATACTTCTTCATTTCCAATATGTCTTGGTTGCTGTCAGTAGTCTTTGAGCTGTTATGCATAAGTCTGCTGTGTGAACAGTACCAGCACTCATTGTTTCCGGCGAGATGGAGAGCTAGGATGAGCTGTAGAGGCTTGAGTAATTTGAAAATGGTAGAGTAGTTGCTCTTGTCATGTTAGAGAGGATGGTATGCTACCATTCCTCTCTTTTTTAGTAAAATCAAGCATGGCGTGGGCTCCACCAGCAGCAGGCATGCAGTCAGCTTCAGTTTTTGACTTCTTGGGGCCCACGGATGAGCTGTTCTCAGCTATTCAAAAGCTGGGCTAATTGGCATTTGGGCTCCAGCTGTCTTCCTTAGTGAATTTAGTGGCATTGGAACCCAATAGTCACATGGTAAGTATACTTTGGGCTTATGGGTTTTATGTGAGCTTCTTTTGGGCTTGTGAACAGTGCCAAGATTCTCTTATGATGGGCCCAGGTGGCCCATGGGGTGCTGTATAGGGCATTTTAATGGGTTGGGCTATATATTTCGGGTTGTGGGCTTTTTAGAGTAGTGTCACAGTACTTTAAAATAGGTCCAAGTAGTTTATTGGACATTGTTTGGGATATTTGAATGAGCTGGGCTTATTGGGCTATTTTATTAAATAGTCAATTAACCCCAATTATTTTGTTGGGGGTCCATTCAAATTATTAGTTAAAAAATGGGCATGTACACCTTGCATTGCTGCTTTTCCATTTATCAATGTCCAAGGCATCCATACCAACATATAGGAATATCAAAGTCTCTGCAATGAACGGTATTGTTTTTCTTTTGCTAAACAATGAACGATATTGTTGCAAATGCATTCCTGAGATCATCAAACCATTTTTAGATTAGAATCTGTCATTGGTAATTCTTCATTTGTTTAATTAAAATGTTAACATATCTCTGTCAAAACATGTAAATTTCTGACTGATAAAGACTGAATTCAATAAAGCAACAAACAAGAAATAGAAAGAAAGCTAAAGTAAATTTGAGATTTGACCCAAAATAGGAAATATAACAAAGTATATAGGTAAACATTTAAATCTTGACACCTTTTCAAATGAAATTCGTTAATGGTTATTGGCTTTATTGCTTAGATTTGACATTGTTTTTTTTTTTTTTTACATTTTTTAAAGGGCAAATTGCACTTTTCCCCCTTTATGTATCAGGTAATTTCAATTCCCCCTTTTATCTATTAAATTGAGCAATGTCCCTCTTTATCTTTTGATACTGAGCAACTTATCCCTAACGTCTATTTTTCTGTTAAATACTAATAGAAACCTCTACAAATTATCTAAAATACCCTTATATTAACCCACTTAACCCAACCTCAATCCAAACTGGTATTTGATTAACAAAATAACCCGATAATATTTGAATTTCACGATTAAACCTAAACATAAAAATATCATGCTTTCTCCCCTCTCACTCTCACGCACACACTGCTGCCTCTGCAGCTCTGCCTCTCACTCTCACACACGGATATTTTCACTGATCGGGTTTGGGTCTCATATATGCTAACACCATCAGTTAATCTCTGAAAAGTATCTTCTAGCACCTGATAAGCAACCAGCACTCTTAGTCCAAAGCAGTTTTTGCTGCAACTTTTATATGAAGGATCGACTTGTCTTATTATTGAATCTTTTTGCTCAATACCCTTCTTCTTTATATTCTCTCCCCACAAAGATAATAAATATCTTCTTTCTTTAATAAAAATAAAACACTGGAAACAAAAAGTCGTCAGTATTTAAGGGCTTGATATTTTCATAAAATATATGTGCTAGATAGTTCTCCCATTCTCAGCTGTCATGTGAAAATATCCGTGCATAAAAAGTTAAGCTGAGACCCAAACCCGATCAGTGAAAATATCCGTGCGTGAGAGTGAGAGGGGAGAGAGGCCGTGAGAGGCAGAGTTGCGGAGGTAGCAGTGTGTGCGTGAGAGGGGTGAAAGCATGATATTTTTATGTTTAGGTTTAATCGTGAGATTCAAATATTATCGGGTTATTTTGTTAATCAAATACCGGTTTGGATTGAGATTGGGTTAAATGGGTTAATATAAAGGTATTTTAGATAATTTGTAGAGGTTCTGTTAGTATTTAACAGAAAAATAGACGTTAGGGGTAAGTTGCTCAGTATCAAAAGATAAAGGGGGACATTGCTCAATTTAATAGATAAAGGGGGGAATTGAAATTACCTGATACATAAAGGGGGAAAAGTGCAATTTACCCTTTTTTAAATTTTGTTCCAATGCCAAGTAGGTCGGTTTCCCCTTAAGCCTGGCCACACCACACTTCAGCACTTGTACAGGAGAGGGAACTATATATATATATATATATATAATATATATATATAATTATATATATAGGTTGGTTTTCCCATAATTTATTTGGGCTGTTTTGAACTGGGCCTTTCTCACAAAAAGGGAAGAAAAAAAAAATGATGTTTTTAGGGCTGGTTGGCCCGGTTAACAAAAACACTTATATATATTATAAAAAAAAACCCTTTGATTGTTTAATAAATCTAACATATAATATAATCATTATAAATCAACCACAATCCTTATAAATCTAAGGAATAAAATCAAACGCACCTCCTGAATTTTGGCCTTAAATCAAATACACATTTTGTATCCTCAATTTGAAAAATTTAATACTTGAACTTTATAAATGTAAAAATCATTTCTTCCATCCACATTCTGTCTATTTAATTAATAGAATCACGTGACACTAAAAAATAAACATTGTTCACTAACAAAAAACACTACCCAAACATACACCGGGTTCTCTCTCCTCAAAGCCTGATACATTATAAATCAAGAAAAAAAAAAATTTCAAGGACATTTCACATTAGTCTAAAAGTTCTATTTCAAGTACAAATAATTAATTAAAAAGTTTGTTTGTTTGTTTTTTACATTCAATTTGAAAATTGATAACTCATATGTGCCTAGGTATATACTATATAGACAAATGCTATTCGATACCTTACGATTGAGGATAAGGATCCTCTCCATTTGGAAATCTCTCCATTTGTCTATTTCATGGTTAAGATTTTATTTCACAAATCTAACGATATATAGGCTGCCTTGTCATTTAAAATTTTAAATGACGTGGCAGTCTGTACACTATTAGATCTGTGATATTTAATCTGGACCATGAAATGGAGACTCTCCATTTTATTTCAAATGGAGAGGATCCTTATCCTACGATTGATTGATGTCCAAATCTCAATCTTCTTTTATAGGATTTCTTTTAATATTTTGTTTTGAAACTATTTCTTATCTTTAAATAAATCAAGGATAAGGTGGGCTTCCCACTCCCTTTAAAAACAGGAAAAATATAGAAAGATAAAAGATAAAGATAAAGATTCTATTGTCAAGTTTTTTTTTAATAAAGTTAAAGGTATTAGGTTCTCTCAAAGCCTTTAGTCTTATACAATTATAAGTGCATTTGAAGGCTATTAAAGGTGTAATTTTTTTTTTTTTTTAATAAAGTTAAAGGTGTAAGTTTTGAAGGGCCAATATTGTCCTTTACATTAATATCATAGGTATATGATAAGTTTTTCTTTTTTTAGGGAAAAGTATATAATAAGTTTGTTTCTTTTTTCTTTTTTTTCTTCTCTTTTGAGAATAGGTATATGATAAGTTGATAACACTATATATTATGCCAAAATCTAGAAACAAGAGAAAAAGGAAGGTAATGAAACTTATTATGTTACCTAGATTCGTATATCTTTCTCTCATATGTTACTTTCTCCTTTTCGTTATTCTTGTTACTTTAAACTGAAATATTCATTGAAACAGATTTCTCAACATCTCTTGCAATTCTTTCTTGATAAGCAAACAAAAGTTATTGAATGAAATTAAGAAACCAAGATACTTTAAGCACTTTACCTTCTTTCTTTTTTATCTTTTGTCTTTTTAATCTTTGCTCAAAATCTATTCAATCATTTATAAAAATGAATTATTCCAAACTTTAAAGTTATCCTTTTGTGTGCCTCACTACAATACAATCAAGGCATACTTTAAGCACCTTTTTCTATCGTTTTGTGTGCCTCAATATAAAAACATGAAATGGTCAGAAACTTTCAAAGTTTGCTAATAAATTTTGATACCTTCGATAAGTATCTAAATTTTGCATTATAGAGTCTATCAAATTTTAATACTCTATAAGTTTTTCATTAAAGAGTTTGTAAAATTCTTTTTGTTCCTATGTAATTTACCTAATTTTTTTTGCCAAAAAAAAAAAAAAAGGACTCGCAGTGCCTAAACCTTTTGTTGGATTTTTTCTAAGTGTCATGAAGTCAACCTTTATTACCTTTTTTTGTTCCGATCAATGTCTAGCAAACTGTTTGCTGCAAACACCATGGGTCCATGATACATATTAGTAAATTCCTCCACCTTATATTAATTCTATTATATTTCCACATGAACCTTAGGTCTATAAATAGAAAAATTGTGATCATTGATCAACACATTCAAGTAACCCACAAAAATGTCACATATTATAATATTTATGTGATTTTATTTAGATTTTGTTAATTACGAGTTGACTTAATTAATTGACTTTCTTTCTTCCAACTACTATGTGAATTTTTTTATAAATATTGACGCATATTATAATTGGGCCTATTTTGACACTCGAACTTGAAGTGTATATTTTTTGTTTTGCCTTTTGAGTTGGGCCATGTTAGATGGATTAATTGGTGGGCTTAGGGAGTTGGGTTGGTGGGTTTTCAAATTGGGTAAAAAACAGGGTCAGTTCAAATCCGACCTATTTTATTTCCCAATTATTCTTTATTTATTTATTTATTTATTTTTTTGCGGTGATTTGAAGCCAAGCTGTGCTGATTGCTTTAGGATTCATAATACAATAATGTTACAGACATAACATCTTCACAATACTTTCACAATATTGTATAAGTGACAAATAATAAATGATAATCAATAAAATAATGTAACTAGTGAATTCATGTGAAAATCAATAACAACTTAACATTAAGCGATGTTGTGAAAATGTTGCACAATTTGTGGTTGGATTTAAAATTGAAGAGTGGGTCAGTTCAGATCCGACCCCTTTTCTTTTTCTTTTTTAATTGGGCTCATTGGCGGCTGGATGTGATGGCTTTATGATGTATGGGTTTGGACTTTGGACTTTGGACCGCCACATGTGGTAGTATTGGTTGAACGGTTTTAATGGGTTTGGGCCAGATTGGATGGGTTTGAAAGGGTTGAGTGTTGGTTCGGCCAATTGTAGCTTTGGGTCTCAGGCCTTTTGTTGCATATTTTGGCTTTGGTCACAGAAGACAAATTGGGCAATTTATGTTGATGAGGTCACTTGATGGTGCGGAAAAGAATATATATGCTTTTTGGCAACACGGGAAGATGGAACATGGCTTCATTGGTTCTATGATGCCCAAATATAGGCTTTAAGGCAAAAAGTTATGCATATCTTAAGCATAGAGCAAAGTTGTTAAATCACTTAGAAGTTAGAACACTGTTTTTACTTTGGCCTTTTACAGGACACTATGAATTCAGTTAGGACAAGTGTTGATATAATAATGGAAAATTGATCTTTTATGCTTATTAAAGGTAACAAAATCTACTCAATCATCTTATTACCAATGTTTGACATGATTAAGCCACATCAATCAAATTTAACCTTCAAGTTTGGGATAATCAATTTTTGAAAAATGATTTGAGTTGAATCTATGCAAAGATAAAAGAGCATAGTTTTTTTTTTTTTTTAGTTTTTCAATTTTTTGGTTACTAGAAAATAATCCGAAGAGATGTCTTTATAGACCATTTTTCCTATTCCATCCTTTTTTTTTAACACATAATTATGAATTCAAAATAATGATTTGATTATAATGTTATAAAAGAGCATTATGATGGTGAAAGTGATCCTCTTTCCTTTTCTCTTTTACAGCAATCTGATAACTTATATTTTTTAAAGATACAAAAAATGCAAAGAAGAAACCAAATAACAAAATAGACCTCCCTAAGGTTTACTTGGCAGTTGGCACTCGTACTTTATTTTTATAACTAGTTTGGGTCGCACGTGCAAGGCAAGTGCTTCCTAATATATTGGATATTTGTAATTTATTCCCTAAACCTTTAAAAGTTTACAATCCACACCTTAATTCGGTGATAATTTTCAATGCCCACCCCATTGTTTAAATTAGTGTTAAAAATAACAATTTAATAGGCAACTACACACCCCAAAATTATAATCGCATTTACAATGAGCAACAAGAAATTAGATGTCAATTTGGATGGTGAGTAGATATAGCAAACTATTTTAAAGTTTAGAGCTCACATTACAAATACCTTATTGTTTAGGGTGAATAGGGGCAGTTGATCCCTCTTTTGGATTAATTGATAATGGTAGACAATAAAAGGTAAACTCCATTGAAAAATCTCGTCCCAATAACAAATGAAACCAAAGACTTAGTAAGTCCCTTCTTGGCAAATGAGTCTACATGGTTCTCATACTTTTCATAGAGCACACGCAATGTGTGAAGCAAAACAAATGGTGTAACAAAGTCAAGAAACGATGTGTTAAGAGCTAATCTATAATTCTATATCCCCCGAAGAATTAGAGTTTAAGACTTGTATAATTTACAAAATCAACAAAATAAGAAGAAACATAAACAGGATGAATAATGATCTAACTGGACTGAGCATATTAAAGATAGCTTTCAAATTTGGAATAATCGATTTCAAAAAATAATTGAATGTACTTTGAACCAAGATTTAAAAGATATATATATAGTTCCTCAACGTCTATAAGTTTCTTAGTATCTTTTATCATGAAAAGATCACAAGAGATAGGCTGAGATACGAAAAATCTTGTCAATGAAAGGAAATGTCAAGGTCATATAAGCATATAGAAACCGAAAAGGTAATCAGAGAGAGAGTAATATCATTTAGGTTGCTTAGCAAGAGCCATTGTGTTTCTTTTGCTATCTTTTTTCCTCATTTTCTTGTCAATAAAAGGAAATTTCAAGATAATAAGAATATAGAAAAGGAAAATGTAACATATTAGAGAAAGAGGCATATAGATCTATGTCAGCAAACTCTATTACCTTTCTTTTACTTTTCTTCTAAATTTTCACATGATAATGTTTATCATATACTTATGATTTTGCAAAGGACATTCTTGGCTCTTGAAAAGTCACTCCTTTGACAGTCTTTAAGTGCAAGCTTTGCTTTGTGCACTCATAAAAAAAATAAAAAATAAAAAAAGCTGCTTCGTGCACTTTTTCTTATTAATATATTGGGGTAGTTCTAATAAAAGATTGATAAAAGATAATAGATGAGCATTGGCACTTGCTTCTCTTTTGCTTTCTCTGTTCCTTTTCTTTTGTGATTGAGAAGGTTTTTCTTGGTGCACTTTTTCTTATTAATATTTTTTTTGGGTAGTTCTAATGCTATGTAGGGGAGCCGGGTGGGGTAGTTCTAATAAATGATTGATAAAAGATAATATCTAAGTGACTAAAATGAAGATTGGAAAGGTTGTTTATTAACTAATTTGAAGTCAATATAGTTTAAGGTAAAAAAAGGTTGTGATATTCATAATAGCAAAAGTGATACTTGGCATACTTTATAACATGAGGAAATTTTAGGTTTGGAATAATATTAGCTTGTTCTTGGCCATACTGATATATGGACAAATGTTTTGATACATTTATATACGGTAGAGATGCAATATCATTTAAATTTAGGGAAATTTGCTCTTTCTCCCTTTATCTATTGGGTGTATTCAATTTTCAATAATTTATAAAACAGAAAAATGACCCATTTATATATTGGAAATATGCAAATTGCCTTCACTTTTTTTTTTATTATTTGTATTAACTTTAGTAACAAATTGACTAAATTACCTTTATTAGCGTATTGAAATGTCTATTATGTCTTTCGGTAACACAATTATATATTTATATATATATTTTAAGAAACCCACAAAACTCTGAATTCAAAACAAAAATCCTAATTACAAAAAACATAAAACCTCATCCACCCAATTGAGGAAAAAAACCACCAAATCAAATGAAAACCAAAACTCCCCAATCAAAGAGGCCCCAGAAACCAACTTTGGCAACAACAATGCTCAGTTCTGCCTTAAAAATCAGCAATCCCATTATGTTTCTCTCTATTTCAAACTTTGCGATATTCGCTTTTGGCTTGACCCACTAGAACACAAGAAAAGAGGAACCAAGTTTTCAGTTTCCTCACCTTCGTTGATACAGAAACAAAAATGAATCTGAAATCATGTCCAAAAAAATCCAACCCATTAAGTGCAGAGACAAGAAAAAACCTTTTAATTCACTGAGCGTGGGGGTCGCCATCTGGGTCTGGGTTCATCGGCAATGGTGGGTTTGAGGCCCTTTAGAAGGACTGCTTGAATATGTTTTAAACGAAATTCAATGGTAAGAACTAAGATTTTTCTTAGGCAAATACATTGAGAACTCAGGAAGAGTAGTTGAACTTTTGTTTTTTTACTAATTGATGAGTAATCTTGACATAATCGGACATAAATCTACATAAAAGTAAAAATCGTTAGCTACTGAGAAAATAGGCATTAAATATTCAAACATTATTCGAACAGAAACTTGAATATGTTAAAATTAATGGATTTGTCTCTTTGATCTTTATTGTATTAGATTTATTCAACTACTAAGAAAGGGGCGAGCCAAAACCTACTCCTAAGTCCTAACAAGTTGCTGGCTTTTCAGCCTTTGCACGTTAGCATTAAAAAATAAAAAAATAAAAAAAAAAAAAAAAAATAAAAAAATAAAAAAATTTCTAAAAGTTTATAAGAAGTTAGGGAAGAGTGGCTCATACAAATTAAAATATCATTCAAAATAACCTTCCATAATGTTTACTAACTAGATTGGTTATATGATAAGAAAATCAAGAAACATAAAATATAAAGGCAATAACTCCAATGAACTAAGTGTTGTTTCTGAAATAAGAAGAGGTTAATGACAACTCCCAAAATATTGGCTAGGCATGTGTATTTAAAGAACATTGAACAAGTATGTTTTTACTATTCCAGAGGAGTTAGAATAATGAAATGTAAGGCATTGTGGCAATGGGATAAAATCATCCTATATGCTCATTCATCTACAGTATATTTTTACTATTCCATTGCTTGCTATAACCTTCAATATTTCAATGTGACAAACTATAGAATTTTATTATACTTATACTTTTGAACATACATTCTGGAGGTTGAAGACATCATGATTTTTCCAAATCAAATAAGAGTAAAAAACAAAACTTAAAACTTAAAAAAATAAAAGAGAAGAAATGAATAAAATGATAATAAATTTTTTGTCTTTGGTACCTCAGCCAACATATATGACAAATAAGCCATAAGCATCATGAGTGCAACTTCACGGTCTGTGGAGTGCATGTGGTGGAAAAATGACAATGTCAAGTTATAGTACAAGGCTTACATATAAGTCACAATTAATCATTTAGGTATTCAAAAGCTGGTAAATAAAAAAGTTGACATCCTTCCACAATTGCAACTAGATGATTTAAAGATTGTGTTGGTTATGGGATTCCTTCACATTTATCTCAATTTTGAAACATGGATCCTGCTTAATATTTTTCTATATTCTCGTGAACCACTGAATCAAGCTACATTTATCTCAACTTCACTAATTCTCTCATCAGTTGTATTCCATCTGTTCTTTCCCATTTAGCTCTCTGCTTCTGTTTAGGTCCCAATGATCTTTGAGTAATGCTAGAGACACAACTAATTTTACAACCAAACCTTTACAAACTGATGTGGCATCCTAAGTGGAGGTTATCACGTCAGCAACTAAAACACCATATTAATATCTCAACATTAATTATTAATAAAATCATTAAAATTTTAAAATAATTAAATCTGGAAAAGAAAAAAAAAATGAAAAAGAAACCCATCCCCACCAACTCACTGCCAACCGCCGACACCAGCCCTCGCAAATCCCATTCCAAACTCTTCCCCATGGCCTATAAATCCACGTCCCCGTCGCCCCACCACCCACCATCCTCGCCCCATGTCCCATCGCCGCCGCCGCTAGAAGCTCCTGCTTCAAAGTCTATCCTCATCGTCGATGCCCACCCTTTTCTTTTGTTGTAGTTTTTGTTATGATATGTTCTGAGCTTGTAATTGTAGATGACTTATGGTATTGACTTAAAATGTTTTAAGCTTTTTCTTTTAGATGTGGAAAGTTGAGTTCTTGAGATTTGGTTCATGGTTTTGGGGCTTTTCTATTTGCGTTTGGAGGCCTTATTTGATATGTGGGTTGCTCTTAATTGGAACCATGGTTGTGTCAGTGTACTGCAACTGGACTTTTGGGGAAGAAGTGATGCTGATTATTTAGTTGAGATTTGGGGTTTATTCTATTTTGGGTTTTGACTCCTGATTTGTTAGTGGAATGGATTTAATTTTCTAGATTTCTGTTGTTAGAAGGGGGGTAATTAGTGGATTTGGATCTTTTGGAATTTTGGGTCTAAGTCATGGAGTTTGGAGGTGAAACTCATCTTTTTCTATGCTAAGGGTGGCGTGGATTTACAGGCCATGGGGAAGAGTTTGGAGTGCAATTTGCATGGGTGGGCGCCGGCGATCGGCAGTGAGTTGGTGGGATGAGTTTATTTTTTATTTCTTTTTCTTTTTGAGATTTAGGTATTTTAAAATTTAAAGATTTTATTAAAAATAAATGCTAATGCTGAGATGTTAATATGGTGTTTTAGTTGCTGACGTGGTACCCTCCACCTAGGATGCCACGTCAGTTTATAAATGTTTGATTGTAAAATTAGTTGTGTCTCTAGCATTACTCATGATCTTTATACTTTTCAAATGTGTAATCATGTAGTCTTCAGTAGATGAATGTAATGTAAATACTTAATGCTTATCTTTGCCCAACCATTCTTTACTTCTTATACTGAGTAGATGATGATTGAGTCAATATTCTCATATTAAGATCAATTTGGTTATTTAATTAGTTGGAATGTAGATTGAATCATTATGGTATTAATTTAAGTCTCTCTCTCTTGATGATGTCTGATGCACAAGATCTTCCTCTATTCATACAAAAAAAAAATTTCTTTGAGAGATGGACTTTCTCAAGTCTAATGTTAAAGAGTTAGACAAATTCACATAAGAACACAAATTGTTGATAGACTCTATGATAGAAAACTGATATATTTTTCAAAAAGAAAGGATACTTATTGAAGATATCAAATTTAATAGTAAAGTTTAAACATATCAAGATTGACAATTTTGCTGTTGTTTGTTTAAAAGTAAATAGGGCAGATGATGCATTAAATGAATTGGAGAACAAGAAAGATAACTTTCATGTTTAGAATAATTGAATTTTAAAAGTAATTGAGTTGATTCTAAGAAACAAAAAAGAAGAAGTATAGCTCCTTAACTTCTCTTGACTTCTTCAAGTCATTTATTATTTTCTTGCAATTCAAGAAAGAACATAAAAAAAAAAAATACTAAGAGATCGTGTCAATGAATAAAATCTTTAAGGTAATAAGAATATAGAAAAAGAAAATGTAACAGATGAAAGATATAAGAATACAAGTCTAGTTTGCCTAATTAGTAAGTTGGAGTACCTTTCTTTTTCTTCTCTTTTTTTCACTCCTATCAATGAATTTTCACATAATACTAATGACATATACTTCTGATGTTGGATATTATTTGCCCACGAAAAGTCCAACATTAATAGCCTTCAAGTGCAAGTATGAGCCTTTACGTGGAGCTAATGATAGAATCTTGTCTTTAATAGCCTTCAATTGCAAGTATGAGCCTTTACGTTAACCTTCAATTTGCATGTATGTGACCTCTGCGAGAAGCACACATCAGAATCTTTTTGTTTTCTTGGGAGAGAGTGAAGGAGGGCGCGGGGGGGAGTAGTGAGTATGAGACTTTGTTGGGAGATAACTTATTATTCTTTTTCTTTTGTTTCCTTCAAGTGCAAGTATGAGTCTTTACGTGGAGCTAATGCCAGAATCTTGTTTTTTATAGCCTTCAATTGCAAGTATGTGACCTTTGCGGGAAGCACAAATCAGAATCTTTTGTTTTCTTGAGAGAGGAGGGGAGGGGTGGTGTAGGGTGGAGTGAGTATGAGACATGGCATATACATCTAACTTGGAAAGCATAATTCTTTGCTTTCTTGCTTTCTTTTTCTTTCTTTGATTCGTTTTCTAATGTGTTGGTGAACGTTTCATAATTTTTCCTATATATAGTGGAAGTCATAACATGAACTTCTCATTAACAAAATTGAAATTGGGGCTAATTTGTAAACTTTCCTAAGGGTGTTTTGAAGCCAAAATCGGATTCTTATTCATGTAAGTATTGATGGCTGTTTTCACAACTTTGTTTTGCATGTTTGTGTGTGTGTTTCTATATCTATTCATATACAGTAGGTTGCTTTGCTTTCTTAATTTGTCATATAAATGTTAAAAATGCACTAAAGTTTGGGGCTATTTAATTGTTAATTTACACATGAATTATCAATATTTATTGCTAAATGGGTTTGGTTCTTGCTACCTCTAATGTAACTTTGATATAAGGTACATAACTCAATTTTTTTTTTCTTTAAATAACTATTTGAGGAATCCACATTTTTATTAAAACATCTATTATAGGTTAATCACACACGCAAGATTTCACAACAATTGGATGTCATTTACTATCGAATCTATAAGCTTATTTATTTAGTATATTTAAGAATTAAAAAAAAAAAAAAAAAAAAACTATACTTTTGTTCTTTTTATAGATTAATGAGTTTTTTTTATGCCTAATTATCATCCATCAACTTAATATTTGGTAAGCCTAAGGGGAGACTACCACACCAAATTCTCCTCCTCTACCTCCATTTCAAATTTCAATTCTTACGCCCACCACCACCTTTATTTCCCCTCTCAACCTCTCTTTCACACTATTTTTCTCATAGTGTTATATCCGATATACATAGATCTATATATAAAGGTATCCATTGGCCTCCAATAATTTTCTATGAAATCTTTTTCTAAACAAATTGGAACACAAATTGTTGATAGACTCTAAAATTGAAAACTTGTATATAGTATTTGAAACAACTGTATACGAATTTATTAATGATTTTACAAGGTGAACAATGCTCTAAATTGATTAGGTAAATGAAAGATAACTCTCTTCTTTTGGAATAATCGATTTTCAGAAATCATTGAATAGATTTTGAGCAAATGTAAAAGGGTATAATTCCTTAAAGTCAATTGGTTTCTAAATGTCATTTATCATGAAAATTTAATAGAGATGCTAAAAATTCTCCAAACTCCAATTGCTTTCTAGAATGGAAGCGGCAAAAATAGCAGAGCTGGAGCAATTCGTAAACGAATGCAAATCAAACCCTTCACTTCTCGACAATCCCTCTCTTGGTTTCTTCAGGTCCTATCTCCAAAGGTACTTGCTATAATTATATACTTTACTTTCATCGTATATAAATTAATACTACTACAATTAATTGATTAATTCTTTGTTTGACTCACGTCTGAATTTTTTGCTTGCAGCTTGGGAGCTCAAATTCCTCCAGAACCAAAAACGGTGCGTCTTATTAATTCCTTCACAAAGTAGTACTAGTAGTAGCTTCAATTAGCCTCGCAATTCTCAATCTAGGACAGTTAGAATTTAAATATATATCTATATATTTTTAGTGAACCAAATTAATTTTGCATTTTTTGAAGCATAATGTATTGTAGATTGGTTCTTATTTACAATCTAGCATTTTGATTTTTTTTTTTTTTTTTTTACAATTCTTCATTATATACAATTCAAGGAACATATGCTTAAGACTAGATTATCTTTTAGCTGAACATTGTTTTGTATATTAATCGGCCACTGCTTCTGCAACTTTGTTTTGTATGTTTGTGTGTGTTTTTCTATATCGATCTATTCATAGTTTCATACACAGTAGATTGCTTTGCTTTCTTAATTTGTCATATAAATGTTAAAAATGCACTAAATGTTGGGCCTATTTAATTGTTAATTTGCACTTGAATTAACAATACTTATTGCTAGATGGGTTTGGTTCATGTTACATAACTTTGATAGAAGGTACATCACTCCATTACATTTCGTAAATCTCTATTTTGAGGAATCCACATTTTTATTAAACATCTATTATAGGTTAAGCACACGCAAGATTTCACAACAATTGGATGTCATTTACTACTGAATCTATAAGCTTATTTGTTTAGTATATTTAGGAATATATATAAAAAATAAATATAAAAATAATATAATTTTGAACTTTTTATAGATTAGTAAGTTTTTGATGCCTAATTACCTTGATATTTGAAAAGCATGATACATCAACTTAATGAGCGTACTTTGAGTTGCAGTGCCATATCAGATATACACAGCTCTATTTTTTGCTAAACAATATACATAGCTCTATATATAAAGGTATCGATCGCTCTCTATTATCTATTGTCTTCATCAAAATGGTAAGTTTAGTACAATATTATTAAGGAGAGAAGTTATCAAGTAGAATAACTTTTGTAAAAGCTATCATAAATGTAACTTCAAAGTAATGCCATCAAAGATTCATCTTGTCTTTATTATTTATTTCTTTTTCTTTTTTTATGAAAGAGATTCATCTTGTCTTATATTATTAGCCTTACTTTAAAAATACACTAGTTTTTTTTAATATAAATTAAAAACTCTTATTTATCTCAATATATATAACTTCCTAACATTGCCTTCCATTTTTTACATTGCAAAAAAAAAAAGAAAAAAAAGCACTATTATCTTTTTATGATAAGTATGTTAAATAACTAATATAATTTAGGAACAACCGAAAATGTAAGGGAGAGAGGGAGTATATTATTTTGTAAATATTTCATATACAAAGAAAAAGTGCTATAGATTCATTAGATGAATTGACCACACCAAAATACATTAACACAACGATCATGTGCACCACTCACACCCACCCACCTCTGTTACTCTCTCTCTTTTATTTTTATTTTTATTTGGTGATGTTGATTTTGATTCAAGTTACCACCCAAGCCTGTTTTATTAAGTCATTTTCTAAACAAATTGGATGTTTTATGTGCATGTGATGTGATAGAAGATGGAGCTTCAACATTTTTGCCACCACGAACATCCATTGGTCTTCAATGAAAGGAGAGTTTATAATGACATTTGTTATGGGTGCCTAGAACCAGTTTTGGGTCCTAAATACAACTGTGTAAAATGCGGCGGGTACTTTCATCATAAATCATGTGTCCGAACTACCCCTTGGGTTGCAACATCCCTTGCACCCAAAACATGCTCTTATTCTCTTTGACGAAACAAAATATCGTCACGACAAAGAATTTAGCAAATGTGAAGTCTGCAAAGAATATCGTAAGGAATACAGTTATCGTTGTTCTCGTTGCAACTTTAACCTTCACATTAGGTGTGCTTCTTTACCGCCTACCATGGAAGTTGAATTCCACGACCACCCATTGACCGCCATTTGGAAGTCAATCATGTTCACTTGCGACCTTTGTGGCAAAGAAGACAAGGGTATGCCTTATCTATGTAACCCATGTGGTTTCTTGATTCATAGGAGTTGTGCTTTTTTCCCACGCAGAGTGAAAGTTGTACGTCACAATCACCCCCTCAACTTCATCCATTCTCTTGAAGTCCATCAATCTGACTCCCCATTTTGTCAACTATGTTTTCAAAAAGTGGATACACACTATGGGCTTTACCATTGCTCCACATGCAATTTTCTTGCCCACCTTAATTGTGCTATAAACTTTAGAAACATGGACAACATAAATTTGCTGGAACTTCAAGATGAGTGAGTACAAAAACTTTAATGAGAAATTTCGTTTTTGACCCGGAATCCATTGACTCAACCTTACAGAAGTCAAAAAACCAATGTGGGTAGGGATGGAATTAAAATAGCCATAGAAATCAAACATTTAAGTCATGAGCATGACTTAAAGCTTACTTATGAGGTTCAGAATAAAGCAAACTGCAATGGGTGCCTACGAAATATCATCCCTCCGTTTTACAGTTGTGCAAAGTGTAGCTTCTTTCTACATAAATCTTGTGCTGAATTACCTAGAAAAAAACAACACCCACTTCATCAACACCAACTCACCCTCCAGGTAGAAGAAATATACTTGTCTTGGTGTCTTGCCTGTAACTATCCTTTCAATATTGGCTTCACCTATGGATGTGAGGAATGCAAATTATTTCCATGTTCAATGTAGTTTGGTCTCAGATACCCTTACCCACAAAAGTCATAAGCACCAACTTTTCCTCTCCAGCACAAGCTATAGACAGAGTTGCAGTAGTTGTGGTTCTAAAGAATTCAGTGTATTCCGTTGTCTCACTTGTGAATTTGCACTAGACTTCAAATGTGCTACACTACCACTTACCACAAGGTACAAACAGCATGAGCATCCCTTCACTTTGTATTGTACTCCTGAAGATGACTCTGGAGAATATTACTGCGATATCTGTGAAGAAGAACGAGACCCAAAGCATTGGTTCTATTATTGTGCATATTGCAATTATCCTGCTCATCTCCAATGTATTCTTGGGAAATACCCAGATTGCAACAAGTTTGGAAGTACTTACACATATCGGTGGCACCCACACGGCGTTACTTTGATTAAGGAAATGAAAGATCCTCCTCCATGCGACGAATGCCATCAACCTTGTGAAGAGTTGATTTATCAATGCACCCAATGCAATTTCAATATCCACGGCAAAGGAGACTGTATAGATAATCTGGAAAATAGATTGTAACATAGTAATGTGTTATTACAGCTGTCCATTAATGAGTGCAGTATTTGAGATGAAGGTTTTTAGGATTGTTGTTTGATAGCTTCCAAAACAATAAACAATAAACGTGTTGTAATATTTATTAAAGTTGGATTTCAATTGTACAAGCACTTTACTAAATTCTTCATTGTGATGCCGGCAGCAACCTCGAGGTCACTTTATTCTCTCTCTTTCAATTACCTTAATTTGTTTTCTTCGATGATCTGCTTTGTGTGGATACGTTTGTTTGGATGTTTTGAACAACTTTTGAGCTTCTTGATCTGAGGATTGTATCATACAACGTTTCTGTGTTTGATTGTTGGTTGCTGTTGATGTCACCATTTTGGGGTGTATTCTACCTGTTTGACAAAAAGGTCTTATAACCTCAAGTCTCAAGGTCTTATATGAAATTTCTTAGAAGTAATTGTTACAAAATTGTGAAGTTGGATTTTTCTTCTAAAAGACGTTTATTATTTTGATAAATGCTTAAATAATGTCTGATATATCAACTTTGCTGTATTTCAAGTATGGAGAAATCCTTTGAAATGGAGGGAACAGTTATGACTGTCAAAATAGCACAAGAGGAAACCATGCAATCTTAGAGAATATAAGAATTTCTGCAATATTCATGTGTAATTGAAGTTTATTTTTAATGTTTTTTATAATCCAAACCATGCAGTCTTTTTATAATTCAAACTTTTTAATGGTTTGTTACACATATGTAACTCAAAATTTCTTTTTATAATCCAAACCAGCTACAATTGTAAAATTTCATATCTAATTAGTGAGCACTGACTCTGAGCTCCCAAAGTGCCAAAGCTGATTAAAATTGAAATAGTAGTGCAGCTCATGGATTCATTTTATAACCTTGTTTTGTCATAACAATCAAGGCTGAAATTAGAGAGTTGTGCTTCAGTAAACAATTCTGGTTTTTCAAATAAATTTCCATTGCTAAACTCACTAGAATTTGAAACTAACACATTAAATTGTTCAAGTTTCTGATGCTGACAAATAAAAATCAACATACAGAATACTCCTGTTGTTGTCACAAAAGTGAATAAATAGTTTATCTGCTATGATACAATTAATTCTGTAAACATATTACTTTTTCCGCATTAATTTAAAAAATAAAAAAAAAAAGTGAAATCTTACAACTTCATTACAAGTTCATTGGACCAAATTAAAAATAATATCAAGAAGTTTGAGGATCTGTTGCACCAGTTGGAGAACCAAGAACAAATGGAACAAAACCCCGTCCACCAAATACTGGCCTCATGAACTTGTCATCAAACTTTCTCCAAAAATAGTGTACAGTTGAAGTGGGGATACTTATTAGCATGCTTAAGCAAAAGAGATTTACAATAGTTGAAATATATTTGACATATCTCAGAAAGAGAGAATGCCGAGTATATATATATCTTGAAGTTTAGATTACACAAAAAGATGAAGACAATAATAATGGGCCTAATATGGTCTAACTAAAAGCCCACTAAAAAGGCCCATTCTAATACATTCTAATATTCAACACTCCCCCTCAAGCTGGAGCAAAGATGTCAATCAAGCCCAACTTGACAATAGATGACTGGAGTAGAGAAGGTCCCACAGGTTTAGTGAGTACGTCAGCAGTCTGGTCTGATGAAGGTACAAAAGATGGAACGATAATACCAGAACGAATCTTTTCCCGAATAAAGTGTATATCCACTTCTATATGTTTGGACCGCTCATGGAGAACAGAATCTGATGCGAGCATAATAGCAGACTTGTTATCACAAAACAATTGAGATGAATCTTTTTCTGTAAAGCCTAACTCATTAAGAATAGACCGAAGCCACAAAATTTCACATGTGCCTTGAGCCATAGCACGATATTCAGCTTCAGCGGAAGATCTAGAGACAACTGCTTGCTTCTTACTTTTCCAAGAGATAAGATGATTACCATAGAAAGTACTGAGTCCAGTAGTAGAGCGCCTATCGGTTTGAGATCCAGCATAATCAGCATCTGTAAAGCATGATAGTCCTGATTGGTGACTAGCAGAGTAGAATAAACCAAGGCCAGGACTAGTCTTAAGATATCTCAATATATGATAAACTGCATCCAAGTGAGCTGTGCGAGGAGCATGCATAAATTGACTGACAACACTCACTACAAAGGTTAAATCTGGTCTAGTGTTTGTCAAATAAATCAAACGGCCAACCAAACGTTGGTACATAGATGGATTGAGAAGTAAGTCACCAGATTCAGTAGAAAGCTTCAGATTTGGATCCATAGGAGTAGAAGCAGGTCGGCATCCTAACATACCAGTATCTTGAAGGAGATCTAAAGTGTACTTTCGCTGAGAGAGGGAGATCCCATTACGAGAACGAGCAACTTCAATGCCAAGAAAATATCTGAGAGAGCCCAAATCTTTTACATCAAAAACTTTACCAAGATCTTGTTTTACCTGAGAAATACCTGGGGCATCATCCCCAGTGAGAATAATGTCATCCACATATACCAAGAGGATGATACAGCAACCATCAAGGCGTCGGCGGATGAAACAAGTGTGATCAGAATGGCAACGGACAAACTCCATAGACAATATGACTTCACTAAAGCGGCTAAACCAAGCCCTAGGCGATTGTTTCAGCCCATAAAGTGACTTACGAAGGCGACACACCTTCCCAGCATACTCCCCCTCAGCTCGAAATCCTGGAGGAGTATCCATATAGATAGTCTCAAGTAAATCACCATGGAGAAAAGCATTCTTGATGTCCAGTTGGTGAAGAGGCCATGAATGAGAGGCTGCCAAAGATACAAGGAGACGAACAGAAGTCAACTTAGCAACAGGAGCAAAGGTAGCACCAAAATCTTTGCCAGGAACCTGGGTAAAGCCCTTTGCAACTAGACGAGCCTTATACCGATCAACAGAACTATCAGCCATATACTTTACCGTAAAGACCCACTTACATCCCACTGTTTTCTCACCAGCGGGTAAAGGGACAAGCTCCCATGTCTGATTAGCCTGTAAGGCATTCATTTCTGCTTGCATGGCGGTAACCCATTTGGGATCCTGAAGAGCCGCAGACACAGACCGAGGAATAGAGACAGATTCAAGCTTCCCAATAAATGCCCGATAAGAATCTGAAAGGCCAAAATAAGAGATATACTGGGAAATAGGGTGATTAGTACTGCTAAGCCAACCAAACCGAGAAGGAGCTTGGCGAACACGAGAAGGATAACGTGAGGTGGGTGGAGGTGGTGTAGAAACTAGAGGAGTAGGAGACATACCTGAACCTGGGTCCAAAGATGAGTCTGGCAGGGGAGACTGAGTGCGAGGGCGACGAGTGTAAACCTGTAGGGGAGGAGAAGACCTCTGAACGGGTGGAGAAGAGGACTCGGGAACCATGGAATCAAAAATAGGGACAGGACGAGCAAGAGGAGAGGTAATTTCTATGGAAGGAGAAAGATCAGATACCTGCAAAGTAGAATGAGTGCTATAGAAAGGAACGTCCTCAAAAAAAGTCACATCAAGGGAATGATATAAGTGTCTAGATACAGGGTCATAGCATCTATAGGCTTTGGACATAGCTGAGTATCCTAAAAAGATGCATTTAACAGATTTATTATCCAATTTAGTACGATGAGGACTACGATTTTGGACAAAACAAGTACATCCAAACACGCGAGGCAAAATCGAAAACAAAATACAATCAGGCTTAAGAATTTGAAGAGGAGCCATACTATGCAAAACTCGACTAGGAGTGCGGTTTATTAGATAAACTGCAGTGAGAACAGCCATATGCCAATACGACTTGGGTACATGCATGCCAGAAAGAAGACATCGAACAATAGACATGATATGACGGTTTTTTCGTTCCGCCACACCATTCTGTTCTGGAGTGTAAGGACAAGAAAGTTGTTGCAAGATACCCTTCTGATTAAGTTGGGAACAAAAACCATCAGAGATATATTCACCACCATTATCAGAACGAATAGCTCGAACAACAGTGTTAAATTGAGTTTTGATCATTTGTAAAAATTGAGTAAATAGTGGGAGCACATCAGATTTCTTTTTAAGCAAATAAACCCACGTACATCTAGAATGATCATCAATAAACGTTACATAGTAACGATGTCCGGAAAAAGCCATAACTGGAGAAGGTCCCCATACATCAGAATGAATAAGATCAAAAATACTGGAAGTACGATGCATGCGAGGAATATAACTAGTACGAGTGTGTTTAGAAAGCTCACAAACCACGCATTGAAATTTATGATCCTTACAAGTTTTTATTAAAGAAGGAAATAACAGACACAAATACTGAAAATTGACATGTCCTAAACGAGCATGCCACAGGGTCAAAGTTTTTAAAGAAAACACATTAGAATTAGAATGAGGCAAAATTGAAGCCTGAAGGCCGGATGTAGGTGGAGGCTCCCCAAAATAATATAACCCATCGCGCTCATATCCCCTGCCAAAAATCTTCTTCGAATTCAGGTCCTGTAGCAAGCAATGATATGGTAGGAATATAACAGCACAATTGAGACTCTTAGCAAGACGGCTAACAGATAAAAGATTAAAGGCAAAATTGGGAACATGAAGAACAGATGACAACAAAATATCTGATGACAAAAACACATCACCCTTATGACTAATGTGGGAAGTGGAGTTATCTGCAAGACAAACAGATTGTGTAATAGGAATAAGGGGTGATGAGAATAAAGACGATTCACCAGTCATATGATCATTGGCTCCAGAATCTAGAACCCAAGTAGGTGCTTCAGATGTAACATGACAAGCAGTAGGAGTAACTGTAGCAATGGTGGCAGTGGGAGCTATAGGTGTATCATGAGCCCGAGCAACAAGAGAGCCAAGTTGATCCTGAAGCTGGCCAATCTGAGCTTGAAGTCTACTGAAGTCAGAAAGGGCAGCAGAGTTCCCAGTAGTCTCGGCAAGGGCTGCAGTGCGGGTAGAACTAAAGTTAGGAGGACGATTCTTATGAACAGTTTGCCGCAACTCAGGATGAAGTTTGAAGCATCGTGCTTTAAGGTGTCCAACTACACCACAATGATGACAAATAGGCCGCCTTGAGTCGCCCATAGTGAGAAAGAGAGACCCAAAGTGAAGGAAGAATTAAGGCTGAAGACCAAACAAAATGCTACCGAAACACCGGTAGCCCCAAAACAATCAAGAACAACGCAAACAAAAATCACTTAGCACATCACAACAGTCAGCAACACGGCTGACCCAACAAGAGAGAATGTGACTGAATATAACGATAATCCCAAATGATCACGAAGAACAAACGATACACGGAGAACGAAGACCATTCAACCAATAACAATAACTCACTAAGGCAGCAATGAAAGCACTAGCACATCACAAAAATAGTAGAACTCATGAAGGCAGCAAAAACATTCTAGCACATATCAGCAGCAACAATATTGAGTAACAAAAATAAAAAAGGTATGAATCAGAGAGAACCAGTAGTTGGAGGTCGAAAATCAGAGAAACCCAACAGCTGAAGGTCGGAAAAAAAAGTTCAGAGCAGCAAAGTCAGCAGCGGTGGAGCGATGAGTAGCAGCGGCACAGCTTGAGAGGTGGTTGAGGCGGCGGCCCAAATGGGTTGAGGAGATCCCGAGGTCGCGTGCTTGAACCAAGGCAAGCAACAGGCCCTAAGGCTGTCGCGGCGGCGCCGACAAGCCCTAGGCTGTCACGGCAAGGGGCGGCCCAGCCCCAGTGGGTGGCGGTGGCTTAGCCCAAGTCTGGGTTCTGTGTTTCCAAGTATTACGGGGTTGATAGGTGTATATGAGTTATGGGTATTTTATGCTTAGAACGTGAAAAGTTTGAAAAAGAGTTGAAGCTTGCTCTGATACCAAAAAGAGATTTACAATAGTTGAAATATATTTGACATATCTCAAAAAGAGAGAATGCCGAGTATATATATATCTTGAAGTTTAGTTTACACAAAAAGATGAAGACAATAATAATGGGCCTAATATGGTCTAACTAAAAGCCCACTAAAAAAGCCCATTCTAATACATTCTAATATTCAACATAGGATCTAAATTATGGTATAAAAGAAAAAAAGAAAAAAGAGAAATAGAAATGGGGTAGGGGTAATCATGGATAAAGTCTTAAAGAAGTTGAGGTTAGATGGGTCGGGGATGGACTTTGCAACGATATATGATTTGATATTCACAAACACTTGGTTCAAGAAGAGGGATCCACACTTATGATTTAATGGACTTTGCAACGATTCATGATTTAATGGACTTTGCAATGATACATGATTTCCGTTGTCGGAAATGTCATAATCCCCAACCGATTCTATTAAGGAACCATTAAAACTGTCGAGCTCATCTGTATTTCATGTCATAGCATCAAAAAGGGTTTGAAAGTATTAGCTAATTCTTGCCATGGTAGAAAATCATTACTTTGGAAGTCTAATTCTTGCCATGGTAGAATTCATTTACCAGTTGATGAAACTGAGAAAAGAAATGCTCTTTGTTTCCACACTTTAAATTATGTCCCAAAATATATCCAAAATTACTTCCGCAAAAAAATCCAAGCTTACAATGGATGAACTGAAATGAATTTGAACCATTTAACAATAGCGAAAAAACTGGTATAATATGAGCATAAACTACATATTCCATGAATATCTAGAACTCACACCATGAATAGTAGATACCCTTCTATATAAATGCTCTTTACACATGTTAAGGCATGACCAATTCAATCTGTAATCAATACTTGCTGTTACTGTCATATCCAAGTCTTATATGTTAATGCTTTGTCCTTTTTTGATAATTCAATAGTTGGGAAATGTGAATTTGAACCCCGAATGTCTTCTTTTTAGAAACTAAGAGGTGCCAACTAGTTGACTTATAAGGGTCTTGGCTAATGCTTTGTCCTCTTTGAAATATAATTTTTCCATTCATGTAATTTATTCCTAGGCTTGGATCAAGGGCGGGCCAGTTTGGCAAGGTTGTAGCTCTTGAAAATATAAGAAGCTGCAACTACTTTGGAAAGCAACCCTTCAGTTTCTTGTCAAAAGTCCCCAAAAAAAAGTCTAAGCTACTTCACAAAATTGGCAAAAAGCTAAAGCACTATTTTGCTACCAACCCGGCTAGGAGGTAGCATTTACTTTGTTAGAGGCTGAAGCAACCCTTAAGTAACCGCAAAAAACTAAGAACTCGGCCTTACTTGTTTATTATTTTACTCAGTTTATAGAAATTTTTTTTCTTTTTTTGAATCTCAGTTCAAAGAAATTATTTCGACCTAGCTAACCTTCTTGGAATCTTTTTAAGATCATGAAGCATTTGTTCCTATCACATTGACCCAGTTGGTTTTTATTGCCGTTCTTATTTCAGGTGAATGGATTCTTATTGATAAATGTGTGGGCTTGGGGCTAGTAAATCGGTTTAATGTCAATGAGGTTTTCAAGTGTCTCATCCATTGGGGAACAGGGACAGTTAATTTGGAGTTGTGGTCAGAAGATAGACCTGTTTCAAAGCAATCACCTCTCACGATCTCCCATGACTACGAGGTGATAGGAATCCCATGATTGTGATCGAATTTGTAGATTACAGTTGCGATCAGAAGATTCTGTATTGTAAAACTTGGATTGAGATTTGTAGCAATACTTTTGTAAGGGTTTAGATTTGAAAGTTAAAAAGTTAACATTAATCTAAACTTTTGAATAAAAAAACATTTTCACAACTTTTTAAGTTTTAGTGTTTTATGTTTTTACCCTTCACTTTTTTAACTTTTTGAACTACTAATTGCATGTGCAATAGCACATGATCTCACATGTCTTGTAATGAACTTGAAATTTACTTATATCCACTTCAAAATGTGTCTTAAAATTATATTTTCTTTTCCCTTTTCCTTCAACATTTTGAAGTCATAGTTTACATCCTAACTAGAGTCCACTATATGAACTCTCTTATAGTGGAGGAAAATGAGTGGAAATGAATGAAATGCAAAGAATCTTTTAAGAATATTCATTTCATTATCTTGTTTGGAAGTTTAAGTAGAAAAAAATAGAAAGACTATTCCCCTCTTTGAAAGTTTAAGTAGAAGGTAATGAAATGAGAATAGGGAACACTCATTCCTTCAATTTTCCTTAAAAGCTCAATCACACTTTAGGGCATTCATGATCATAACTTTTCCAACGATTTCTCAATGTTGTCAATTTTGTTCTATTCTAGTCGGAACAGTTGGATTCTACTATATTGGTATACAAATCGGAACGAGAATACACAGAATGAGCTTTCTTTCCTTTGTCTAATTTTTTCTCGTCATTGGTTACATCACCCATTTCTTTCTTTTTTTCTCATCTCTCTCTCTCTCCTCCAGTCAAAAACTAGTATGACTGTTTTTCTCTTCTTCTTTTCTCTCCCACCATCACATCTCTTATTACACACACACTCCCATTCAGTTCCACCCACTTATTTTCTTCATCTTTTTTTCTCTATCCCCTTGTCTCTCTTTCTATTGATCCCTTCTTTTATGACTATATCCAAGCTTTCCATCAGACCACTTCTTTTCTCCATCTTTTCTCTCTCTCTCTCTCTCTCAAAATTCTTGAAAACAATTCTTGTTTCATTGCAAAATAAAAGAGTTGTTGCTTTGTTTATATTTTCTTATTTTGTTTTGTTCTTTTTAATTAGTTTAGATGTAAAGTATATAAAATATATATTAAGTTAACAAAATAATAAATTGGATCTACCAACAAAACTTATTAATAAAAAAAATATATATTTTTAATCATAAAGTGAAGGTTTAAAAACCTTTTGTACTTGGTTTTGAATTGATGTCATAAACTTGATAAATAGTTAGATATATCTATTTTCTATTATATATATTAACGATAATCTCGAAAAGTATGTCGGAATGGATTGATATCAAAATATTCTATTCTAATAGAAAAACCGAAACGGAATTGACAACCTTGCACTTTCTACCCAATATTATCTTTAGTCGTGCATTAGTCCTCTCTTTAAAATCAATCAATTAAATCATTATTTTGCAGTAATGCTCAACATGTGCTTGTACATGAGTGAGCCATTCCACGTGTGGGGCTCACAAGCGCAACAACGCATGCATGATGGTCACGTGCTAACTGTGATCCCCACATGAGGCTCACAACTCATTCCTCTTGAAATTTGACCCATCGTCATTCTTTTTTTTTTTGGCACAATTTGCAAGCTCCCAAAGTCCCTTCTTTGGTGTTTTCGCTCTTTCTTATCTTTGAAGGAGCATTTTGTTGAAAATCTTAAAAGAGTTCTGCCAGGAACACTAGCAAAAGTGTTCTAAAAGAGAGCCTATGGAGAAGCTTTAGTCTAGTAGAAGCTTTATTGATCCTACTGAAGTTGTTGCCACCGGAGTGCTGCTCATCCAATTGAAGCTGTAGCTGTCAGAGTGTTGTTGAAATGCTATTAAAGATGCTACCAACCAAGTTCTACTAACCCTGCTAAAGTAACTGCTATCAAACTGATGTTGATCCTACTAACCCTGTTGCTGCCGGAATGCTATTGAAATATTGTTGCTAGAATATAGTTGATCCTATTGGCGCTTGTCGCCATTCTGCTAATGGCTGCATGTGTTGTTGTGCTCCTATTAAGCTTTCATCTTATGCCATTGTCGACCTTTGAGGATGACTGTTGCATTGCTTAACTTGTAACTAAGTAGCCGAATAGCTAAGTACGGATAACTGACTTGCTTACTGGAGTGCCACCAATGCTTAACGATATGCCTACACTAAACCTCTTTATGTAACTTGCATGAACCTATACATGTCATATGTACACTTTCTTGGTACCCTCGTCGGATAATGCAGAATTTTGGTTTTCTTATTTTCCACGTCAAAAGCCTTTTTCGAAATATTCTCTTTGAACAAAGTACACAATTTGTGTTTCCGAACAATAGCATAAAACATTTGCAATTGCACCTTCTGTGATCACACTTAGTTCAAACCCTCATCAACTGATGGACCATATCATATACAATGGAATAATGAGATCGTGATGATGACTAGGACCTATAATGGAGCAAGACCCAATGGTGAATTCAGCCATTGGATTCGACCTCGGGATATCAAATGATTTCGGCATCATAACCCATAGGCGGGAAAGCCTATGGGTAGATGACATTGAGAGAAGAGAGGGGTTTGGCTAAAGGTTGATCCCATTAAATATTCGAAGAACAACACGCCTAATGCGTGAGCCAGATGGGACCCACATGTGCCACGAGACACAAAATAGTACAAAGCACACGATCCATAATAGTACAAATGTGTAGCTCAAAGGAAATGCCTTTGGGGCGTGACAATCGCAGGTTAGGAGGGGACAAAGAGGCTGATCCGTTTTGTCCCTTGTGCACGTGCCAGTACAGGCTGGACCTGTGTCAACAGTGCAGATAACGACGCAGAGCAAGGACAAACGACTGAGCTACAGAGGCTACCCCAGGCGAAGACCAATGGTGTACTTACACGTGTGCAGGGGGCTAACGACTATATAAAGGAAGACAGAAGCAAAGAGGAGGGAATCGGTTGGACAAGTAATTTTGAGCTTTAGTGATTGAGAAGAGAAAAATGAGAGAGTTTTAGGCTTTCTAGAGGTTTTTCCTTTACTTTCCTCCATTGTTGTAGCCAACAATGCTTGTAAGTGACTTCAAATATAGTGCAAATACCTAGCTGGCTTGAGCCTATGGTTTTCTCCCTCTCTTACTTAGAGGGTTTCCACGTACAAAATTTCTGTTTCATTTTGTTTGTGCATGTTTTATCTCAATCATTAAAAACCACGTTTAGTTAGTAATTCATCATTACTGACACCCAGTGTTCTGCTAACTGCCTTCGTGCTCGCCTTTAAGTCTAAATCTAATTAGTCAGTACATTATTGGCGACTCCACTGGGGAGAATTGTCACTTTGTTCCTCATAACCTAGAAAGCTCCGGTTTGGAGTTGTTTAGCTTGGTTTATTACCTACTTTTCACATTTATGGCTCCGGGAAGGAAAAAGAATGTCACCGGGGCAGGTCCGTCTGCCCTGCCTGAAGGAATCTTGGTTCCATCTCAGGACCCTCTAGTGCCATTTCAGATAGCAGCCCCACCGTTGAGGGAACGTGTTACCGTGGAGGATTTGGGAGATTCCAATGCTTCCCAACCCGATCTTAAGACACAGCAGCCTTCTGTGGTGCAGGCTCAACTCGTCGTGCAACATTTAGCTCAGCCTCAAGTGCAGCTTGTGGTGCTGGTGACGCCACTCGTAAGAACGTTGCCTCGCATAAAGGAGCCACCTCCTTTTGAGGGAGAAAGGAAACCCCCGCATAGAGGGACATGCCATCCTCCAAGCTATGCAGGAGATGCAATGTTCCCAAATGGCCATATGGGAAGAAATCCAAGCAAAGCGAACTGAAAGGCGGAGGGAGCCAGAAGATAGAGAAGAACCAAAGAGGAGCCATGGAAGCGAGAGCGCACCCTTGGTCGTTAACCATGCTCAGTACTTGACCCAAGAAGACATTTCTCAGATCCTTTTGGAAGCAAGGAGGACAGAAGACAGCTCTTATGCTGACGTCTGACCGCCGTACTCGGAAGTGGTGGCACGAAAACCATACCCCACCAACTATGTTTCTCCCTGTTCCCGAAGTATGATGGAAGGACTAGCAACGCCAAGGAGCATGTAAGGCATTTTGTGGATGCGCTAACGACGCATGCTCATGACCACGACCTGAGGATGAAGGAATTCTCGAAGTTGTTGGAAGGATGCGCTTTCAGTTGGTACGCTAGCCTGGCGCCAGGGTTTGTATTCGGATGGAATGACCTTGCCACACGATTTATTAAGAAGTTCTTTGTCGTGGATGACAGAGTCACTTTAGCAGACTTGGAGAGAGAGAAGCAACGATTGGGGGAGAAGTTGCTGGATTATATTAGAAGGTTTAGAGATATCTCTTTATCATGCCATGATGCAGTAGAAGAAGTACAGCTTGTTGACCTGTGTATCACAGGAATGTTGTATGAGTATAAGCCCTATCTGGAGAATTTGCAAATCATGAGCTTTGCCTGGCTTACAGAGGCGGCCAGAAGGTCGAGCCGTTCTGTCAAAAAGCCTTCTAAGGGAACCACTGGGGGCTTCTCCAATGCCACCAAGCAACCTTGGAAGAGAGAACGAGAGGGCAAGAAGATAGAAATATCAATGTTGGAAGAACCCAAGAAAGACTACTCCAATAGAAAAAGGGAAAGGTGAGATAAGCCTCCTCCACCGATAGACATCCCAGAGGACGACTTTCTCGAGTTGTTCTCGATATGGGTCAAAGATGGCGTAGTTACTCTACCTCCTGTGAAGAAGGAACCCAGCCATAAGGAGAAGAAGAGTTCCAACTTTTGCAAGTATCACAGATGCAGAAGTCACCACACTATGGATTGTTACACGCTAAGAGCCATCTTCCACAAGAAAGTATCTAACGGCGAGATTAGATTCCGAGACAAGAAGAGAGCTCAAGGTGAGAGGAACAGAAAGGACAAGGGAGTAGTCATGATGTTTGAAGAAATATTGTAGAAAGATGGAGAGAAGACTGTTGAAGTCGAAGATGGAGAAATTAAGGTTGGAGGCATGTCTCACGAAGTGCAGAGTATGATGGCGAAGATGGAAAAGGTGCCATCATAGCAGCTAGAGTCCCTTCGAGCTTGGCTCACATTATGGCTAGGGGGAAAGTTGAAGTCTTGCAAAGTACGACTTCCAAGAGCAGTGGTGCCATTGAAGAGCTTACTACCTTTTCCCAGCAAGATTCTTCTGGTAGGTCCATCAACCCCGAGAGGGCCCTTTACGTTACAGCCTTCGTTGGCAAGTCGTGTCTCAAGAGAGCCCTCATGGATACTGGGGTCTACATTAACGTGATACTAGTGAGTACCTTGAAAACAATGGGAGTTCCAAAGAAGAAGATCGTCCAAGACCTATCACCATTTATGGTATAAATACCCAGCAACAAGACACGCTAAGGTATGTGAACCTTGAAGTCAAAGTAGGATCCAT
>OU015761.1:14242506-14385092 GCA_907173295.1 Fagus sylvatica
CTTTTTCTTCTTAGTACTACGACGAACAGAATCCTCCTCCTCAACAGAACGCTCTACCTCACGTTCGGAACCACGTATTTGCTCTGACATTAACACTCAAACTTCTACTGGTGTTCTGATTGATGATATTTGTCCTTTATTTTCCTCATTTCAGTTTATATATATATATTTTTTTTTATTAGAAAAAGTTGTAACAAGACTACCTCAATTTGAACTAAACAATTTTTGTTCTCATCTCCGGAGAATGTGTGATTAGAAGACTGTCATATTTCTATTATTTTCCTTATACAAATTGATTCTTCTCAATAAATAATACTGTTATTGTTTCTTTAAAATAAAATAAATAAATAAAAACTAAAAGGGAACCTAATTTAATTCAACACACTTATTGATTATTTTAAGAGAAAAAAATATAAATGAGTTTTACATTTTTCCGTCCACCTTCAAGAATGCACTCTAAATATTTAGTTAATAAAATCTAATCCAATTAAAATTTTAAGTAGTTTTACTTCAAAAATTAAATAAAATAAATTGATATTTAAATATTAAATTTCGTTTTTTCCCCTAAATTTTTTGAACAGTTTTCTTATATAATTTTAAGGATGTTTTTGTTCGTCTTATTAGGACGTTCGAACCTTTTATAATTCTTTAATATAGCTGGGGGAATGGTTTGGCTCCAGTGCTCCAGTGCACTGGAGCCGCTGCGATGCGGACACGTGGCCAAAACTGGACACGTGTCACGCTTGCAACGGCTCCAGTGCACTGGAGCACTGGAGGCAAGCCGGATCCTATAGCTGGGTGTCTTGAGCCGGCACTGACACTGGCACACACTTTCTTTCCCTTTTCTTTCCTCATTTTATCTTATATCCACATTAGATTTCCCAGGAATCCAACTTTTTAATAAACACAAACACACTTTTCTTTCTGGGCCCGGGTGCACCTTTTCTTTCACCCACTTTTCCTTCATTCGCTTCTACACGCAGAGAAATAATTTTCATCGAATCGCATGCTTTTCTACTCCATTTGACAAAAGTTCATTTGAAAAATAGCTCTCCTACTAAAATATATATTATTTGGCCAGCTCTCTCTAATGTTTTTTACTACCTCCATATTCATTTTCTTTTTCCTCATTTGAATTCAAATAATCTAACAAAAAATTTAGCACCACTATAAAAAAAAAAAAATCTACATATTAAGAGAATAGGAGTCCTTTTATTTTCTCTCACACACGTTTCTCACTTTAAAGTCCTATCTTTTATTTTCACTCATTAAAGTTCTCTCATTCTTATTGTGATGTCCCAAAATTAATCCCCAAAATCTGATAAGTGTGTGTACTGAGTCCCACATCGGGTATATATTGAGTCGAACTAGGCTTTATTAACAATTGCAAGAAACCCCAATTATAACTTGACAAGTCACTTTTGGGTTTAAGTGCAGATGTGTGGCTAGCACTTTCCTTGGGTTGTTACAAATGATATTAGAGCCAACCCAGTAATCCCGTGTGGGCTTGGACATATGAACCCTGGGTTTTATTAACAATGCAAGGAGCCCAATTGTAATGACTAGTCATTTTGGGGTATAAGTACAGATGTGACTAGCACTTTTCTTGGGTTGTTACACTTATAATTAAGATACAAGTTCTTAGCACACCATATTACAAAAATTTCAAGATAACTACTTTTAACATTTTGATATGTGAGTAACTTTTAAAAAATAAATAAGTAAAAATAACCGTAAGTAATACTACTATCAAAATTAGCAAATTATCAATTAAATATAACTTTCACTATCTGAGACTTAAAAAAAAAAAAATTCCACATTTTGAATAACCATTTGTATTTTCAAAATTTAAAATAATCACAATTTATCAAAAAAAAACTTCCCCTATTTGAAAGACTTGCAATTTTTAAAATTTTAAAACATTCAAATTTCTAAAAGGTATTCAAAAGGCAGTACCTTTTTATGCTCTTTACTCATGGCAAATGCTTTAGGGATTTCTCATTACTCTTCGTTTTGACTTATTTTATATTTGCTTTGGTTTTTATGGAATTAAGATCCTCTAGAGTTCTTAGGGTACTTTACAAGGTATAGTTATTTAAATCTCAATCTTTCATTTAAAATAAAGGTTCAAGATATTGTTACATCATCAATCCACTACTAAAAACCTAAATTAGTATTTCAAATGCATTAAAACACTTTTTAACTGCTAACGTTTACCAAATGCTGTTTCTCTTTACTCTTTTGTTTTGCTGTTTCTCTCTTTTATCTGGAGCAGTTATCAACACAACAAAAATCATGCCATTCTCTTCGATAGAATCATCAATCCAAGCACTTCTTCTCAAAATTTTTTTAGATCTTTTTAAAACATACACTGCCTCCATTGGCTTTTCAACAGTTATCCATGAGCGATTTTTAGAGCTTGACTTTAACAAGTTAGCTTTGGTTTTTAGTAGTGGATTGATTGTAATGACCCTCTAGAATACTTCCTAGGGTATCTTTACAAGGTTAAAAAAAAAAAAATCCACTTTGAAAACCTCAATCACTTTCATTTAAAATAAAGGCAATTTTTAAAATTTTAAAACATTCAAATTTCTAAAAGGTATTCAAAAGGCAGTACCTTTTTATGCTCTTTACTCATGGCAAATGCTTTAGGGATTTCTCATTACTCTTCGTTTTGACTTATTTTATATTTGCTTTGGTTTTTATGGAAAGATCCTCTAGAGTTCTTAGGGTACTTTACAAGGTATAGTCATTTAAAATTCAAGAATGCTAAAAATTAAATTAGTATTTCAAATGCATTTTTTAACTGCTAACGTTTACCAAATGCTGTTTCTCTTTACTCTTTTGTTTTGTTGTTTCTCTCTTTTATCTAGAGCAGTTATCAACACAACAAAAATCATGCCATTCTCTTTGATAGAATCATCAATCCAAGCACTCCTTCTCAAAAAAAATTTAGATCTTTTTAAAACATACATTGCTTCCATTGGCTTTTCAACAGTTATCCATGAGCGATTTTTAGAGCTTGACTTTAATAGGTTAGCAATTAAGAAGTGTTCAATGCATTTAAAATACTAATTTAGGTTTTTAGTAGTGGATTGATGTTGTAGTAATGTCTTAACCCTTTATTTTAAATGAAAGATTGAGATTTAAAAAACCCTAACTTGTAAAGTACCTTAGGAACTCCAGATGATCTGAATTCGTTTTGATGATACCAAATTAAAATGCATATTACATAATTATTAACATGATTCTAATTTGTGTTTCATCTTTATGTGTTAGGTATGGTAGATGTTTTATGGTGTCTACAAAAGAAGAATTTAGTATCATGAGTGAAAAAGAAAGTGATCAAGACTCAAGAGGGGATGCTTAAGGCCATCCATCATGTATATATGTTACGTACATGCTTTGTCCTTTCTCAAGAAAGTGTACATTCTCTCAACTCTCACTCTCTCTCTCTCTCTCTAGTTTTAATGTTTTCATCCTGTGTGCCTTTTTTGATTTCCCAGTTACTGTTAGCGAAGTTTGAGCACTTTTTGAGCTTTACAAGAGCATCAGCAGTTCTGTAATTGATGATGGGTTGATAAGCAAGGTATGTTTGTGCTTGTAACCAAGGCCTCTTCTTTTCAACAGTTCGTCTTTCATGTTGCATTTCCTACTATGTTGCTTCTATGTGATTTTCATTTGTATCTTTTTATGTTTCGTTTTGAGAAATATTATAAAGTCCCCATTGGGTGAGATTTTAGATTCAAAATCCATTGTGTGCATGTATAACTTGCCACTAAGAAAAAATACATATTGTAACGGCCTTCACATCCTTTTGTGTATTTTGTTAAAAAGAAAAAAGAAAAACCCAAAGATTTCTTGTATACTTCTGCACCCACGCTTGGATAGCAAGGGACATTTGCTGTCTGAGCTCTCTTTCTGTGATTGATCGTTGATATTTCTTAATTCGAAGTTAAGCCATGTACCTTTTGAGCGTGTCGTCATGCATAGATATCCTATTCCATGATGGTGATGAGCTTACAGCTTAGCCTTCGTAATATTGCTGACAAATATTAATTTTCTGATAATGCTTTCTCTCTCCGCCTCCCCGCTCTCTCTCTTCCTGGGTTTTGTAGCCTCATATCTAACTTATTCAGTTTCTGAGTTACAAATATGCAACTTATTTGTAGGGATGACATTTGTTATGCTTGTCGATCGTTATGTTTAGTACACATCTCTGTAATATAGTAATATTTGGGGTTGTGACTTGTGATGTGCAGATCTCAATTCAAAATGTGACATTGCCTTTGTTGTATATGCAGGAAGAATTTCAGTTGGCGCTTTTCAAGAATAGAAAGAAAGAGATTCTCTTTGTGAATCGGGTATTAAATCCTTTTGCATTTGTATATTTTCTAGATGGAGATTGCACTATTAAAAGGTAGGTTGGTTGTTTGCTTTTTTGAAAAATGAAACCAAAATGGGTATTTAATACAAACATGGGTTTGGTTTTTGTCGGCCAATATGAATGAAGGTCACCTCTCATACAACTTTAAAGTTAGGCCAATAGTCACCTGGCCCAAAAAAATGAAGATGATCAACCAATATATATACCAAATCTTTTATACATTAAGAATAGTAGTAAGAATTGTTTTATTGCTTGAAATGATTTGTGAAAGACACTAGGACATGGAACATCTACATATGGCAAAAATTATAAATATAAAATATAAAAAGGTGGATCCTGAAGGGAAAATTTGTTTTACTATGGATTTGCAATTAGAAAATTGAGATACAAGGAATAGTTATTTAAATTTTTATCTGACTTTTTAGACTTGAACATTGGATTCTTGACTAGGTTGGACAGAAGTCATGCTTTAAAATCAGTATCACTTACATTTTTATTTTGTGCATTTTCAATTTACATATGTATGATTATTTTAACACACACACACAAAAGTAAACTATCTCTATTTTAATACAAAAACACTAATAGCCAAACCAATAAGCATTGAAATACTATTTTGCAGATTTAGTACATAAAAGGAAACAGGGCTAAAATATAACTCTAAATATGCTCATCTATTCAAGGATCAAACATGACTATCTTACTGCTCGGTTCTTGTTTATCACTGAAAACTGAAAACTACTAACAAACATGCCATGCTTCTCTAGCCCTATAGTCTTTCTCCCTCCCAAATTTCAACAAGTGATTCAAGAGCTAATGTGAAAGAGGCTTTAAAAACAAATGAAAGAACCAAAAACCTCTACCTTAAGCAATAATAATTTATAACTAGTGAAAGCCACAACTCTCTCCTTTTCTTCGGTATAAATTGCTTAATACATAGCAAGTTAGTGCTACCCTCACTAAAAGGGTCTTTTGCATATAGAGATTGAGACTCATTGTTGAGATCATTGTCCATTTCCTCCCTGACCTATTGCACCTCAATTCCCCATGTTTGTGCCCTTGCAAGTCATAACCACCTTCCACTTATCAATTTCACAAATTCTTCTTACCGTTCTTTCCAATATACCATCACAAGCTCCAGCAATCTAGCTAAAAAATCCCTTATTCCCATTTTAGTGTCAATATCAGAAAAATTCTGCACTTAACGTCCTTCCCCAGGCTTCCCCATTTAATTAAGAACAACATCTTAGTATTAAATCAATGATGGATATTGATTGGAATTAAAAGCAAATCTAAACGCTCTAAATTCTTGGATAACATGTGATGGGATATTTTTCATTTTAAAATCATTGAATTTTTGTTTGAAGTGGTGATTACAAGAAGATTACAAAAATGTTAGGGTTGGCCCTCTGCTGAAACATTAATTATTTGAAAAACTGCTAATCTTTCATTAATTATCTTCTGGTGGCTCTGTTAATCATTTGATGTTTTTAACGGAGGAAAAGAATAAAAAATTGTGGTTTTACTTTACTGGTGCTAGGCAGGTATTTTATATGTTTTATTTGTTGAGTTGGAGATGGTAGTCTTTCAGGAGGAGGAGAGGAATATAGAATATAAAAGAAAAATAAATGTTGATTTAAACCTTACAGCATAAATTTTTTCTTTTTTCTCTTCTTTGTTATGCTAGGTATGGAACCTTTCAACCAATTATGTTTGTTTTGAGATTGGAGTAATTTTAAATGCAGGTCTTTGATCTGTTTGATGTTAAGCGGAAGGGAGTCATTGATTTCGGTGACTTTAGTTTTTTTTGTTTTTTTTTTAATTTATGAATAAACTATATTGTATTAAGAAAATGGGGAGTCATGGAGCCAAATCCATCGGCCAAATCTGCCTGAAGAACATGGGCGGGAAGGGAGGAGATGGGAATGGCACCAAAACAGTTACGAAAGTGGACCTAAGCAACTAAGGAGTGGACGAGAGCATATGCAGATCTAAGTGAAGGAAGTCTATCAATAGCAGAAAAGAGAAATAGCAATACAAAGAGAATTAGAAGATAGAGAAAGAATTGAGATGAATAGCAAAGCTAAAGATTCTATTAAAGAAACTAACAACCAGAATCTAACTAAACAACATATAACATAAAGTACTAACTAATCATAACTGATACTAGTTATAGCAGTATACAAAGGTATACTCTATCATTCCCCTCAAACATATGGTCGGTGGAACAGACCAAAAGTTTGGAACACAGGTTCTGAAATCTAGGTCTTGGAAGAGCCTTAGAAAAAATATCAGCAACTTGATCATCCATGGAGATGAGTTGAAGACAAAGATCACCATGAATTACACATTCGTGAACAAAATGGTAGTCCACCTCGATATGCTTGGTGCGTCCATGAAAAACAGTTTAAAGCCAAGGCCAAAGTTATCACACCAAATGATAGGAGCGGAAGCAAGGTGCAAACCAAGATCACAAAGAACTTGATGAAGCCAGGCCACCATCCTCCATGTCCTACTCTAATTTTGGTTGCTTTTATTAATTATCAGAAACAAACAAGAAGAATATTCTCTACCAACCCCAAGAGAAGAATTACTAACTACTAAAAAGCCTTTCAATAAAGGATTTTGTTAAAGGACGTTCTTAAAACAATGGTTAAGTAACATTAAATACTTATACTTTACGGAAAATAACGAATTTTTAATATTGAAATAATAAATGAAAAGACTGAAATACCTTTAAAAGCTGTTTTTGTATTATTTTAATATTAAAATTTCACTACTTACCTATAAAGTAGAAGCATTAAATGTTATTTTTTTTTATATATATGATAAAAATTCTAATCTAAATTCACACACACGTATATTTTGAAGATCTTAGGGATCGATCCCATACCCTCATAGAGGAGTGGGGCTTTTTGGGGAGGAGGATTACCACTGGGCAGAATACCCAAGTAACCATTAAATGTTTTCTTAACCATTGCCCTAAGGGCACTCGTTAACAGGACCCTTCAATAAAATAAATTTATATAAAGTAAAGAATTTTGTTATCGGGTGCCCTTAGGGTAATGGTTAAGGAGCATTAAATTCTTATACTTTAAGGGAAATAACGAATTTTTAATATTAAAATAATAAAAAAAAGACTGAAATACTCTTAAAACTATTTTTGTATTATTTTAATATTAAAATTTCACAACTTCCTATAAAGTAGAAATATTAAATGCTTATTAATTATTATCTTAAAGACACGTTAACAGGACCCTAAGATAAAATAACTTATCAGGAGTTTGTTTTTTAGGGAAGACCTAATAACTGATGTTAATGTGATCCACTATGAGGCATTTCACATTTCATTGCACGCGTTGTGTTGTGGTTATTGTTTACAAAGACCCAATGCGAAAATGAAAAATAAGTTGACGTGAAAATAAAAAACTAACCCGCCCAACCTTTTCAGGTAAACTTTGGAACTCCAAATCGGTTTATTGAGGCCAAAAATAAAAAATAAAAAAATTGTTGAACCCACGTTAAAACCTTTTACTCTCGTTATACACTCCTTTTTAAAGTTTTATTGAAGTTCTTCTATGGAATTGCAGCAATGTGCTGGTCTTTTTATATCAATACGAGCCACAAGCCACAACCCACTTTCTTAGGGACGGAAAAGAGAACGCACAACTCGCATATATATTTCTTTTAATGATAAATCAATTATTGATCCTCAATTTTGAGGTTTGTCTTGGCAGAGAGTCGATTAAACCACGAAAATTTAAAATCATGTTTTTCAAAGTATAACCTCTGTAGGTATAGTTTTTTTAAACAACCTATTCTCAGAAAGTTGAAAACAAATTATACCAAATGAGTACTAACTGTCATGGACAAGACTTCTGTCTAGTATATTATGTTTAGTATATTGGAACGCTGGAAACGATACGAGACTGACATGTACCATCTTTACTCACTTGTGCTCCAAACCACTAGACTGAAACCAAACCCTTTTGTCAATATATAGTACATAGCGGGGACACGACATGCTTAACGTAAGAAATGTACTTTGCCCTAATTAGGAAGTGTGCTACAAACCACTGGACTGAAACCAAACCCTTTTGTCAATATATAGTACATAGTGGGGACACGTTATGCTTGACGTAATTAAGAAATGTACTTTTCCCAAATTAGGAAGTGTATCCGTCGCTCAAGTAGGCCCTATGATTGATCTCCCAATGTAACAAGTATTCTATTTACACCTACATAGTTATTGTTTGAGCAACATTGTGAACACAACACTTTCACAATAATACCGAATTAACAAGTTTTTATTAGTTTTCATCTGGACCCACCACTTACACTATATTATTTACCATTCATAACAATTGGTACTTCAACATTGTTATGAAAGTGTTGTGTCCGTAGTTTTATCATTGTTATTGGTTTTATTAATATTGGCATTCAAACATAATGTAGCGCCTTATAGGAAGTGATCAAGATAAAAAAGAAACAAGACAGTCACATATGCCTTAAATAAACACTGGCGTGACTTGTATTTTTCAGCTAACAGCCTAACACTTAAGCTTATTAGGAACATTTTTTCTTGTTTTAGGTCAAAAAAGAAAAAGAAAAAAGAAAAGAAAGAACAAGTAAATTCCGAGTCAATGTGACTAGCTTGAGAATGTTGGTGGACACAATGAAAAATATGAATTAGACCCCGAGTTCAAGAGAAAGTTGTGAGAAGGAAGAATTGATCAGCTGAGAGTATAATGAACTGTTGAAGTGCATGTGAAAAAACTTCGTGGAGGCACCAAGGTGGCTAGATCATGCTTTAATGTCAGCCAACTACAGTTCGTTGAAGATCTCCTAATCTTTACAGAGGCTGAAAAGTCGCAGGCAAAGGAAATAAAGAGGTGCCTATTGAAATATCAAGCTTATGTGAATAGTAGGAAATTCCTGTTGATGGTAAGTAAGAATGTCGAAGGAAGGGTAAGCACGTACAGAAAATAAAGCAACAGATCTAGAGCTAACAAACTTAACAAATAGTCGTTGCTTTTCAACAGTGTTAATTAACAACCTTTTAACCATCTAACTCACTACCTTAACAACATAATCAATGGAAATAATACACAGTTTTGTCATATAACTGCAGACTAAACACGATTTGCAGCATCTGTAAATGTAGTGAAATGACTCAGGTCATCAATTCATCATCGAAACCTTGAAACAACACGTCAGACTTACTGTTTATCAAATAGTTGCACACCAAAATAATAAATTAATGATTAAAATAAGAGAGCAAATGAATAAACACCACCACGTATCTAATGAAAATACTGCGTGCTTAGACCAAAAGCAGGACTAATACTATAGGAAGGACGGAGGAAGGATCGATGTGCATGGGTAGAGATTGGCAGAACCCTCCCTAGTCCCTCCCCCTTTACCATTCAGTAAAATTAATTATCAAATGGTCCGCTTTGGCAAAAGAATCATCACCAACGAATGAGGGATCAGTTTGATATAAAGACAAAAAGTTACACTACTTTGAATAGCTACTTTAATTAGATTATTCATATGATCTTTTGGGTTCCTAAGGTGCTCCTCAACCCTAAAGTTATTAAAGTGATGTTAAATGATATTATAAATTGCCCACCTCAACCCTAAAATTATTAAATTGATGTTAAATGATATTATAAATTGCCCACCACCCCCATTCCTCAACTTAGTTGGGTGTCGATTCGATCTTTAAAGTATGAAATCTTTTTAAATATATTATAAATCTTAGGGTTAAATATACTTTTGGTCCCTAATATTTACATAGGATGCACGTTTGGTTCCTAATATTTGAAACATGTACAATTGGTTTCTAACGTTTAAAAAACGTGCACAGTTTAAAAATGAGCAATATTAGTCCTTAAATCGCACGGACTAACTGCAATCACTTTTTAATATTTAGGGACTAAAAATTATCATAGAGATCAATAATGCACGATTGTACAATGTTAGAGGATCAATTACGCGTGTTTCAAACATTAAGGATAAACGTGCAACATATGTTAACATTAGGGACCAACAAATAATGTATTAGCCCTAAATTTTTTTACATAAATTTTATAAATTGATGTTAAACTTTTTTAGGATGTCATGCTAAGGTAACAAATCATCAGCAATCATATTTGAGGAGAAATCGCTCAAGGGGCTGCAATTCATTGCCGAAACAAAGGACTCAGGTGTGATTGATAAATCAATGATAACCAACAGCAAAAATAAATAAATAAATAAATAAAACATTTTTTTTTTCAAATTATTGCTAAATAAATGAAAAATTAAAGTAGTAGGAAACTCATCCCCCATTTGCTTTTCGTGAAACTAAGAGAAGGGTGTGAACCCCACTATAAATAGTTGATGAAATTAATAGGGAGCAACCCGGAGATTTCCTCACACTCTCTGATTAAGAACAAACACATACACTAAAAGTGAGGAATATGTCCTATATTGATCTAAGATACATTGTCCTTCTTGCTATAAACACCTTAAAATCTCAAGCAGCTAGCCCTTGGGATTGGGATCCATACCAAGCACTTGGCCAACCCACTTGGCTGAAAGCCTGCCTTCTCGCCCTTCTCTTCCTAGTAATTCCTTTCACCTCAATCAGGCTCCCCCTCAATTCTCCATCCGATACGAGACATATACTTCTACAGTTTGGAGAGTTTAATCCTCAACTCACCTTTGCATTGATTTGCTCCATCTTATTTCCGCAAGCTCTCTTTTGGTATGTCTACCCAATTATCATTAGTGTCTTCGTTTGGTCTCCTTTGGATTTTAAATTTCCTAAAGTGGTTGCAAGGTGTACTTACTTCAATCCCGGTTTCTAATATCATAATCAGGGCAAGTAGTTCGCAAAACTTGGTACCACCACAACCTGAAGTTGAAGCACAACCAGAGGAGTCAGTTTAGATTATGGAGGTCTCGAAGTATATATTGATCAATCTGACCAAAACTGGCTATTATTAAGTCCCTTATTATATAATTATGTCTGTGCTTAAATGGTCGAATAAACTTCTTATCTATCTCTCTCCTACTTTCTTGTGCTTTCTGTTGTCCATGTAGACTGTAGTATATATCTTTCATTTTTCAGTGAATTTGGGCGTGTGTGTTTGCTTTTCTCTCCTTTATTTATTTATATTTTGGTCTTGGCTTTTCTGTATTGGGTTTTTTCTCCTTGAACAATCTATCTGAGATTATGAGGGCTCTCATTTAGGCCGTCCTGGAAAACTATGTTCCTATTTCCTAATTATACCTGGTGTTGAACTTTCATCAACCTTTCAAAATCTCTTTTTAAATACATTTCTTATATTTTTTTGGTCGGGATTTTTTTTTTCAGTTACAAGTTGTACAGTGCAAAACTCAACCTAGGTTTGGCTTGAGTGCTCCAGTGTATTTGACACGATATGAACACAATACCTGTTTTAAAATGACGATACATGGTTCTCATATTCCGTACATTCCAAAATCAACCTCTCTTTAAAGGATTTGGCTTGAGTGCTTCAGTGTATTAGACGCGATATAAACATTATTCTAAAATTACGATACGCTTAGTCCAACCGAAGCCAAGTCAGGACCTAAACAGATGGCCCACTGAAGTTCCACTCAGTGTGTAAACTCGCATAATTACTGGCTCCCAGTAGACACACAGATTGATCAAAAATCCAAGACAGAAAAAAAACATAGGATGGATTTGACAGAAGCAGACGTAGATATTTTCGGAGAAGATGGGGTTGCTTTATATGTTTTGTGCAATACACATGAAACTATGTGAATCAAGGAAAAGGTGACTGATTATGCTCAATAACATAAAATAATAAAAATTTTAATACCTTGGGAGGACTGAGGAGTATATGGTCCCTTGCATTTGCTTCTACCAATCTTATATGTGGCTGCATGTTGTTTATATAATATAGTTTTTTTTTTTTTTTTTTAATAATTCAATTTGTTACAACAAGTGGAGAGAAGAGATTTGAACTTAATTCTTAAAGAAGATCAAGTAATACTATTGAGGTACAAAGCTCTTAGTAATACTCTTTCCAATTTTTCTCTTCTTAATGTTTTTTTTTGTGGCAAGGCCCCGTTGCTTCCCTGCCCCTCTCTCTAAATTTTATGATTTTTATTTTCCATGAGAACTCTTTTGGCAGTTTTGCCTGCTATACGCAATAGGGTAGAGGAAATTTCAGGCCTGGCCATTTGTTTCTTTCAATTAATAAATTTCTGCTAAATTTATTGTGAAATTTATGCCAATTGCAATTAGAATTGGTTCTTTTCTTCTTCTTTTTTTCTCTTCCATTTCTATGTCCGAATTCTGTTTGGCTTTGTTAAAATCTAAGTTTCTAATTTTGTGTTATATTTTGATGGGTTTTCATGGGATTTTATACAATTTCTGATTATTTTTGTCTGAATTTTGGGCTGAGTTTTCAAATTGATTGTATGATAGTAATTGGTATTTGAGGGGGTGCTCTGATTATAATCATATGCTATGATGCTTCTTAAATTTAAACAAGAATTATTTGCTTAAGAATGTTCAGGGCTGTTGGATCATACTTATTTAGCTAACTTTGATTTAATTTCAGATTCTGCGTTTTAATTAGCGAAATATTATGCGTCTGATTCACTTATGTTCCTTTAACAGGTGATAATTAGTTGGAATCAGGTTTGATATTTTGATCCATTTTGTCGATTAAAGATGTAAATGTGTGAGGTTTGGTGCATCATTTTTCACTTGGCCAAGGTTAGCCTATGTTCAAGATGAGGATCTTATACATTCATTGGGATTTTGTGCGGGCTGCAGCTATTAAGAGGAATGTTCTAATATCAAATCTTGAGATAGAATTTATTAGAGAAAATTTTGGGAGGCATTAAGTATCAGATATATTCTATAAACAGACTCAGGAACCATCTCTTCAAAAAATTTATACTAGCACTCACCTGAAAGGATGAGTTGGAAGATTCCTCCCAGGCAGTTCTGTTAAGCTTGAAATTGCCTTGAAGGATCATCAATTGGATGAAGCATGGGAGTCATTTTTAATGATTTAAAAAGCTTGTATGGCTTTCCTAAGGATACTCTTGTGGGTAGATTGATCACTGAACTGTTTTGTTTGGATGACTCGCATTGGCTACAGAAAGCATGTGAATTAGTATTGCTCGTTTAGAAAGAGAAATCAGGTTTACTTCAGCCTGATATCCTAACTAAGCTGTCCCTCTCCTTAGCAAGATGTCTAATGCCTTCACTGCCTCAGTGGTTCTTAGATTGATGATGGAGAAAGAGAGATTACCCTTGAGGAAGATATTGTGGTTGGTTGTTCTGCATATGGGGAAGAGCTGAAGAGAGATCGGGATATAGTTGCATCAAATTTTTTGGTTCAGATTTGTGATTGTTTCTGATGCTTAAGTGCGAACAAAAATTACCATGAAAAGCTGATACAATGATCTTTTACATGGTGCTTGATGCTTGTGTGAGGTTTAAATTATTTTTTGTAAACTCAGGTAAATACTGAAACTGAATGTTGTAATGCCTTACCTTAATCAGGTTAAGGTGTATTGTATTTATAGATTTGATTACAAGAGGTGTTACAAGATAAGTATAAACAGTAACAAACATTTGAGTATGATTACTTAAGCTAAGTCTTTAACTGAATTCTTATCACAACTCTTCAGCATGATTTGAGTTTATCCTTATCACATTTCTGTTCTAACTGTCTTGGAGCATTATCTTCAACACGCCCCCTCAAGCCCAACGGGATAGGAAGGACGTTGAGCTTGGTCCTGAGAAGAGGAAACCGAGAGGAGGAGATGGGTTTAGTTAATAAGTCAGCAAGCTGATCTTTACTGCATAAGAAGCGAACAGAAGATGGATTTGTTGGCTACCATGTCGCGGACAAAGTGGAAGTCAATCTCCACATGTTTCGTTCTTGGCATGAAACACTGGATTTGAGGAAAGGTAGGTAGCACCTATATTGTCACACCAAATAGTTGGTGGGGAAGAGATAGACACACCAAGTTCACAGAAAAGAGAATGCAACCATTTGAGCTCAGCTGCAGTGTTGGCAAGAGCTTTATATTCAGCTTCAGTGCTGGAGCGAGCAACAGTAGCCTGTTTCTTGCAGCCCCAAGAAATTAAATTTTTGCCCAAAAACACACAGTAGCTACCTGTGGAACGACGGTCATCACGCGAGCCAGCCCAATCAGCATCACAATAAGCTTGAAGATCAGAACAGGATGATCGAAACAGATGGAGACCAAACTGAATGGTATGTTTGAGATAACGAAGCAACCGTTTCACAGCTTGCCAGTGAAGCAAAGTGGGAGCATGCATAAATTGTGAAAGCTTGTTGACAGCAAAGGCAATGTCAGGCCTAGTAAGAGATAAGTATTGAAGTGCTCCTACTGTACTGCGATACAAGGTGTGATCAGAAAAGGAGGGACCCTCATGGGCAGTAAGACTGGTAGAGGATGCCATGGGGGAACTGACTGGTTTAGCATCCTGCATAGTTGTACGTTTGAGAATATCCAGGATGTAGCGCTGCTGAGAGAGAATGACACCAGCAGGGGTCTCAAGAACCTCAATGCCCAAGAAAAAATTAAGTTTGCCAAGATCCTTCACAGCAAAGTCAGAACTGAGCTGGTGAAGAAGATCATCAATAGCCGTGGCTTTGGAACAGGTGATGATAATGTCATCGACATAAATCAGAACATACATAGTAAATGAAGCATCCTTGAGAATAAACAATGAGGTGTCAGAGAGAGACCCACAAAAGCCTAGTTGAAGCAACCGGCTGCTTAGCTTCGAGAACCAAGCTCTTGGAGCTTGTTTGAGGCCATAGATGGCCTTTTGCAGTTTACACACATGAGATGGAAATTGAGGGTGATTGAACTCAGGTGGTTGACTCATAAAAACATCTTCAGAGAGGGTGCCATGGAGAAATGCATTATGAATGTCAATTTGCCTAATAGACCAGCCAGCAGAAATGGCAATTGAGAGAACAGTACGTACCGTAGTGGGTTTGATGACTGGGCTGAAAGTCTCTCCATAGTCTATGCCGGGTTGTTGGTGAAAACCTTTGGCGACCAGCCGCGCTTTGTAGCGCTCGATGGAGCCATCTGCTTTGCGCTTGATGCGAAAGACCCATTTGCAACCCACCAAATTTCGAGCTTGAGATTGTGGAACAAGAGACCAGGTTTTATTCTTCAAGAGCGCATCAAACTCAAGATTCATGGCAGTGCGCCATTCCGGAATTTTCACAGCTGTAGAGTAGCAGGTGGGTTCGGTAATGGAGGAGTCAACGGCAGCAAGGAGAGCTCGGGGTATGGGGTAAAGGATGGTGCCATCGGTGGGTTTTCTTGGTTTGGTAATGTTGTTTTGGGACCGAGTAACCATGGGGTGAGATGGGATCGGAGTGGGTGAGGGAGGAGGCAGTGAGGCAGGGACGGGGTGAGAAGAAGAACTTTTTGGAGCATCAAATAGGGGCAGAACAGACGCAGTGGGTAGCACGGGCTCATTTCGGGGTATGGGCTCAGTGGGTAACACGGGTTCAGTGGGGAACACGGGCTCAATTTGGGGTATGGGCTCAGTGGATGTTACGGGTTCAGTGGGTAATACAGGCTCAGCTTGGGGCATGGGCTCAGTTGAGCTAGAAGAGAGGTTACGGGCTGAAGAAGAAGCTGGAACGCAGGGCCTAGTAGAAATGAGCTATACCAGTGGGTTTTGAAGACCTGCAAGAGCATTAGTTGGAGAATAGGCAGAACTGGAAATAGAGGACTCAAGAAAAGGAAAAATTGACTCTTCAAAAAGCACATCACGAGAAATATATAAACGACCAGTGGGAATATGAAAACATTTATAACCTTTATGCATTAAACTATATCCAAGAAAAACACATTGAAGAGAACGTGGTTGTAATTTGTGAGTATTATAAGGACGGAGATTAGGCCAACAAGCACAACCAAAAATTTTTAAAAATGAATGATTAGGAGAGGAGGTAAATAATTTTTCAAAAGGTGAAATATTGTGGAGTATTTTTGTAGGGAGTCGATTAATCAAGTAACAAGCCGTTTGAAAGGCATCATCCCAAAAACGAAAAGGAAGATGGGCATGAGATAAAAGAGCAAGCCCAGTTTCGACAATATGTCGATGTTTGCGTTCGACTACACCATTTTGTTGGTGAGTGTGAGGACATGACACACGATGTAAGATTCCACAATTTTCAAAAAATTTAGATAAAGTACGATACTCACCTCCCCAATCTGTTTGAACAAGTTTAATTTTTAAGGTAAAGAAACGTTCAACATATTTTTGAAATTTTAGAAAAATAGCAAAGGCATCATTTTTACGGGTCATAGGATAGAGCCAAGTATATCGACTAAAAGCATCCACAAAAGAAACATAATATTTAAAACCATTACGAGAACAAATAGGGGATGGACCCCAAACATCAGAAAAAATTAATTCTAAGGGAGCATTTGTTTGAGTGGAGGATAAAGAAAAAGACAATTGTTTACTCTTTGAACTGAAACACGCAGAACAAGAAGAATCAATTTTATTGGACACAACAGGAAGTTTAAAACGAGAAATAATTTGTGAGACAACACGAAATGCCTGGATGACCGCAAACGAGAATGCCATTTTGAAACGGAAAGTCCTTTCACCAACCAAAGCTTGAGGACGAACCAAGTCTTTTATTGAAAGAGGTTGGAAAGATGTACAGCCCATTTTTACTCAGCCCGCGAAGCAGCACCTTCCCCGAAACCCGATCCTTCACAAGAAAATAATATGGGTGAAAATCAAGAGAAGTATTGGTATCTTTTGTAAACTTGTGAACGGAAATCAAATTTTTGGTTATATGGGGAACATGCAAAACATCACGCAAAATAAAGGGAGAAGTAGGGTGAGAAAGTTGGGTGGACCCAACATGTTTTACAGAAAGCCCAGTACCATTACCAACCCGGATTTGATCCGGCCCATTGTAGTCATCAGCACGAAGGTTGAGATTGCCTAGATCGGCTGTGAGATGGTGAGTAGCCCCAGAATCCGTGTACCAATTGGGGTCTTGAGGAGCAGAAGGGGTAGCAAGGAGTGCTTGCATGCTGGGGCGAGCCTCACTAGCATAGGAGCTGTCAAACCGATGGTAGCATTGTAAAGCAAAATGGCCAGGCTTGTGGCAAACTTGACAAGTGGGTTCTGTGTGAAGAAGAACCACCACGACCACCACGGCCTCTGCCACGATTGGTGCGCTGGTTGTTGGTGGTGGGACCACGGTTTGATTGGAAGTAAGCAGGAGACTTGCCACTTCGACCACCACGGGCAGAGCTGGTTGGTGCAGTGAAATTGGCGTTGGCAAGGGAGAGATCTACGGCAGGCTGATTGTGAGCCAAACGGAGCTCATGGGTAAGAAGGTGACCGTATAGATCCTCAATAGAAAGGGGATCTGCCCGAGTTTGAACAGAGGTCACAAGAGAGTCATACTCTGAGCCAAGACCTGTAAGAAAAAAAGAAACCATCTCAAAGCTGTCAAGAGGATGATTCACGGCTGCAAGTGTGTCAGCTAGAAGAGTGAATCGGTGGTAATATTCCGCAACGGTGGAATCGCCCTTTTGTAAGGTTGCAAGCTGATAATGGACTTGCATGGTGCGGGCCCGAGATTGAGAGGTGAACATCCTCTCTAGAACCTGCCAGACATCACGAGCAGTTACGCATCGGACCACATGGGCCAAGATGTTCTCGGAGAGAGAAGAAATCAGTGCGCTGAGCAGCATCTGATCTTGGAGATGCCATTGTTGGAACTCCGGGTTGGGGATGACGTGAGCAGCACCATCAGCGGTGGTTGTGAGAACCGGCAGTGGTGCTAGGCGAGTGCCATCAAGAAAACCAAACAAATGTTGGCCTTTGAGATAGGGAATAATCTGAGCCTTCCAAAGAAGGTAGTTATCCCGGGTAAGTTTGATTGTAATCAAGTGATGAACCTGAGTTAGAGAGTGTGGGATGATGGGAGTGGAAGTGGCTGAGGCATTTTCAGTATTGGTGGAGGAAGAGGAGGCCATTGCAGCGGAAGTGTTTGAGAAAAGGCTTGAGAGGGGAAAAAAAAAAATTTTGGACGTTTGTCACTTTACAGCTCTGATACCATGTAAACTCAGGTAAATACTGAAACTGAATGTTGTAATGCCTTACCTTAATCAGGTTAAGGTGTATTGTATTTATAGATTTGATTACAAGAGGTGTTACAAGATAAGTATAAACAGTAAGTATGATTACTTAAGCTAAGTCTTTAACTGAATTCTTATCACAACTCTTCAGCATGATTATCACAACTCTTCAGCATGATTTGAGTTTATCCTTATCACATTTCTGTTCTAACTGTCTTGGAGCATTATCTTCAACACTATTGATATGTGCTCAAGGGGTTTGTTGTAGTTGTGATAGTTTTTTCTGTTATTGGTAGCATTATTTTTTTTGTTGGGACAACCATGTTGGTTTTGGTGTTATTGCATGTTCGCACGTGATAAAGATTTTTTTTTAGTGCACTTTGTAACTGTTTGGGGCTGCCTAGTTTTGGTTGCATTTTTTTTTTTTGGTTTGTGGGTCAGTCGTGTTGCTAGTTGTTTTTGTGTGCTTCTTGTGACTATTTGGGAGCTATGGGTGATTCTAGTTCCACACCTCCTATGTCTCTTTCTCATCATGTACCAGCTCAACGTATTACAAGTGCTTTGTTGAATGGTCGAAATTTTGCGGCTTGGAGCCGGTCTCTTCATCTTTATCTTGGGGGTAGAGGAAAGTCTGGATGGCTTTTGGGCATTGAGAAGCAACCCACTACAAGCGATGAAAAGCGTATTCAATGGGATATGGACAATTGCACTATCTTGGGTTGGATGTTTAATTCAATGGACGAACGTATCTATAACACGTTTATGTATCATGATACAGTGAATGGATTATGGACTGCATTATGTCAGATGTACGCTCACGCCCGTAATGATGCTCGTATTTTTGAGTTGTATCAAGATGTCTCTCATGCTTCTCAGGCAGCTTTGGGTCTATCAGTGGTAGACTATTTTGGGTACTTACAATCCCGTTGGGAAGAGTTGGCTCAGTATGAGCCTCTTAGTGATTTTCCAGCTGAAGCAGCTTCTATTGTGGTTACACGACTTAGTCGTCAACATACATATCAGTTTTTGCTGGGTTTGAAACCTGAATTCGAGGCTCTTCGAACTCAGATTTTAAATACATCTCCTATGCCATCTTCGTACCTTCATCAGAACAGACTGCAGATATATTCACTAAACCTGTGGGACCTTCTCTACTCCAGTCGTCTATTGTCAAGTTGGGCTTGATTGACATCTTTGCTCCAGCTTGAGGGGGAGTGTTGGATATTTTAGAATGGGCCCTTTTACGGGTCCTTGGGCTTTTTAGATTTGTTAGACCCATTGTTTTTTATCTTCTGAATATATATGTATATACATGAAACTTCTCTTTTTAAAAGAGAATAGTAATATACAAAAAATCTGAAACTCTTCTCCTATATGCCTAATCGTACATTATTATAGAAAACTAAAAAATGGCATTAGACTTATTGATGATTTTCTTCTTCTACATACAAGCCAGAAAGAAACTAGAAGCTGGACATCATTATGTAAAAGTTATAAGTCATAAAGGCTTTGTTTTGATTAAAACATGAACCATAAAATAAAAAAGAAATGAGTGTGAAAATAGTATTTGATGAGAAGATATTGTTATATTTAGCTAATGAGCAGACCTTTCAAAGACTTTTCTCAATTTTTTTACTAGAGTGTGTATACCCAACCAATTATTTTAATATCTTGCAAGATTTTTCTCTAGCTCTGCTTTAATGACATCAATTTTTGGGTTCCCAAAACATGAGAGAATGACTCATGGGCTGGATGCACAGTGTAATAAAAACATTCTAACTATAATGAACCTTAAAGCAATGAAATCTAAAGGTATAGAAGCTAATTAACATACCACAGTACTAAACAAAACAACAATTATAGTACTGGTGATCATTAGTGCACTATCTTCTGTTGATGTCTTGTCCGAATTTGCAAACTGCAATTGTAGATTGTTAAAGTTAATATCTGCTCAAGAACCAACATCTTAAAATGTTATTGACTTGAGATACTGTCTACATACCTGGTTATAAGACAAAGCGATTGTTACCGCACCTCTCATTAGGCCTGCCCACCATATTATAAACTGAGATTTCAGATAGTCAGCAAAGCTTGAGGCAGAATCAATGGCAAAAGCTAAGTGCTGAAGATGCCTGAAATTATCACCTGTTTTTGTAGCTCAATTTTCGTACTTGATCTTTTTTTTATGCAATTTGTAATATTGGCAATGGGGAACACAAATGCTGCTCTTCCAACCAGCACTAATGCAAACAATGTTGAACTGACTGCAATGGAAGTTCCTGGGCTGAAGCCAATGGTATGAAACTAGTTAAACTAATTAAATAGTATCAAATCCACAGGAAATCACTTGTCTTTTGAATGTGGTAATTGTAATTTACTTTTGGAAATATATATATATATATATATTGTGTCAAAAAATTTATATTATATATAGGATTTGCCTAACAGCCATTCTGGTTCAATGCACTTATTGTTACCATTTTTGTGGCAACATGCAGGAAATGACACCTAATATATCTGAATTTGGTTACTGTTATTTCACTTCATCTGGAACAATATACTAGTTTTCACTTAACTATGAGCTCTAAAATCAAATGTGAATAGGAAAGTAGTAAAATTACCTTGCATTGCTGCTTTTCCATTTATCAATGTCCAAGGCATCCATACCAACATATAGGAAAATGAAAGTCTCTGCGATGAATGATATTGTTGCAAATGCATGCCTGAGATCATCAAACCATTTTGAAGATTAGAATCTGGAATTGGAACTTATTGTTCATTGATATAACAATGTTTAACATCTCCTGCCTTGTAATTTACAAGGATCAAAGATCCCTTATCTCTTTTCAAAACTTGTAAATTGTTGACTGATAAGAATAAAGAATGAATGCAATAGAGCAACAAACAAGAAGATTGAAACAAAAATGAATTAAACTTGAGATTTGAAGTAGAAAAGGAAAGAAAACAAAGAAGATAGGTAAACATTGAATCTTGAAACCTTTTCAAATGAAATTCACCGATGGTTATTGCTGATTGTGAGATAGTTTTTTACATAGGAATGTTGATTAATTATCCAGCTTCAGAGAAACTTAATCCGTGCTAACAAAAATCATGACCTCTGCATTCCCTTGCTTGCCAACATTCAATCTAAAGTTACTATTTGCCCTCTTTTGCTGTCATATATTTGCAGGTGCAATTTAGATCTTCTTTTGAATTCCTATTCAATTTTTTTTTTTTATGCATTGTCTTTCTGCTCTGTATTTGACTTAATTTGGTTGGTCTTACTGTCTAATTTAGTTGCTAAGAGTTTTACTAGCATTTATTAATTAAGGTGTCCTTTGTAAGTTCCTAAAGGCCCTATTGAGCAAATTTTTAGCTTTTACAAATAATATGGGGCTTGTAGTTTAACAACTTGGATCGGGGCTGTTCAATATTATCACCATTATATAGATTTTACTGGAAATAGTCATATCATAGTATGGAATGGGAGGGGTGGAAGAAAAGGATATGTTCTTACTTGGTTGTAACCCTTGAGCTTTCCGTAACATTATGCCATGTGTAGTGAGACATGACAATGCCACAGAAGAATATTGTCAAAATCCCACTTAGATTTAAAAGCTGCAGGAAAAAAAAAGGGGAAATTTATTAATTTTTAAGAAATACACGAATGGGAGATAATTTGAATTTCATAGTCATCACATATTCTGTTTCAATCAGATGGTGTTATTTGTTTGGAAAAGCAGTTTAAGCTACTTCTATGATCATTTTCACAAAATTCTTATGTTTGTATCTGTAGACAAACTGTTTCTGAAATGAGATTATATCACTTCTTTTTTATTGGGTGCTTAGAGACAGACTCAATTCATTTCAGTTAAACTGTTGTTGAACTACAGATTACTCAAAACAATTTTGGTCGTAATATGACACAGAAATATACAGGTTTCACATTGGCTAGGCATGTATATTTAAAGAACATTGAACAAGTATGTTTTTAGTATTCCAGAGGAGATAGAATAATGAAATGTAAGGCATTGTGGCAATGGGATAAAATCATCCTATGCTCATTCCATCTACAGTATGTTTTTACTATTCCATTGCTTGCTATAACCTTCAATAATTCAATGTGACACAAAACTATAGAATTTTTTTATACTTATACTTTTTAACATACTTTCTGGAGGTTGAAGGCATCATGATTTTTCCAAACCAAATAAGAGTATAAAAAAACTTAAAACTTAAAAAATTAGAAGGGAAAGAAATGTGTAATATGATATAAATATTTGTCTTTGGTACCTCAGCCAACATGTATGACAAATAAGCCATAAGCATCATGAGTGCAACTTCACGGTCTGTGGAGTGCCTGTGGTGGAAAAATGACAATGTCAAGTTATAGTACAAGGCTTACATATAAGTCACAATTAATCATTTAGGTATGCAAAAGCTGGTAAATAAAAAATTTGATGATACAAGACTCATTGACTGAAAAGGCATCCTTCCACAATTGCAACTAGATGATTTAAAGATTGTGTTGGTACTGAGATTCCTTCACATTTATCTCAATTTTGAGACATGGATCCTGCTTAATCTTTTTCCATATTCTCGTTTGCCACTGAATCAAGCTACATTTATCTCAACTTCACTAATTCTCTCATCAGTTCTATTCCATCTGTTCTTTCCCATTTAGCTCTCTGCTTCTGTTTAGGTCCCAATTCTTAATACCTTTCAAATGTGTGCAATCATGTAGTCTTTAGTAGATGAATGTAATTACAAACTTGGCTTTTAATTAAGCAAATGTAAATATAAGCACTAGAAGATATATAAGGACAGAGTTGCAAGCATTTCTTAGGTTTCAAACTAATGTTAACTGAACCGATCATTAATGACATGCATACTTGGACTGATAAGCATGTATGATTATAGAAGCACAGAGATCCATTATCATTATTACCAAGGAACCATCTAATAGTGACAAATTTTAAGCATACAGAAATCTGAACAATGATAAAAGAGACACTGCAACAAAAGATACATTGAACAAATAACTTCTGGATAAAAACAAGTGCATTTGATTGTACCTTCATTGTGATGCCAGCAGCAACCACGAGATCACTTTATTCTCTCTCTTTCAATTACCTTAATTTGTTTTCTTCGATGATCTGCTTTGTGTGGATACGTTTGGATGTTTTGAACAACTTTTGAGCTTCTTGATCTGAGGATTGTATCATACAACGTTTCTGTGTTTGATTGTTGGTTGCTGTTGATGTCATGTCACCATTTTGGGGTGTATTCTACTTGTTTGACGAAAGGTCTTAAAAAAAGCAAGTCTCAAGTTGCATCAATTAACTTTAAAAATTCAATCTTTTTTTGGTGTAAATAATGCCTAATATATCAACTTTGCTGTATTCAAGTATGGAGAAATCCTCTGAAATAGCACAAGAGGAAACCATGTAGTCTTAGAGAAGATAAGAATTTCTGCAATATACATGTGTAATCGAAGTTTATTTTTAATGTTATTTAAAATCCCAATTTTTTAATGGTTTGTTACATATGTAACAAAGAATTTATTTTATTGTTGTAAATGATGATTGTGTGTATTTGTGTATTCTTCTAGTTTTCCACTTCATATCTAATTAGTGAGCTCCCAAGGTTTCAAATCTGATTAAAATTGAAATGGTAGTGCAGCTCATGCATAACCTTGTTTTGTCACAACAATCAAGGTTGAAATTAGAGAGTGCTTCAGTAAACAATTCTGGTTTTTCAAATAAATTTCCATTGCTAAACTCACTAGAATTTGAAACTAACACAATAAATTGTTCAAGCTTCTGATGCTGACAAATAAAAATCAACATACGAATACTCCGATTGTTGTCACAAAAGTGAAAAAATAATTTATCTGTTATGATACAATTAATTTTGTGAACACATTACTCTTTCCGCATTAATTTAAAAATAAAAAATAAAACAAAAAATGAAATCTTTGTATATATTATATAGGATTTGCCTAACAGCCATTCTGGTTCAATGCACTTATTGTTACCATTTTGTGGCAACATGCAGGGCATGACAACTAATATATCTGAATTTGGTAACAGTTGTTTTACTTCATCTGGAGCAATATACTAGTTTTCACTTAACTACAAGCTCTAAAATGTGAATAGGAAAGTAATAAAATTACCTTGCATTGCTGCTTTTCCATTTATCAATGTCCAAGGCATCCATACCAACATACAGGAAAATAAGAGTCTCTGCAATGCATGCCTGAGATCATCAAACCATTTTGAAGATTAGAATCTGTCATTGGAACTTATTCTTCATTTGTATACTTAAAATGTTGACATATGTCTTGCCTAGTAATTTACAAAGATCAAAATCCCTTATCTCTGTCAAAACATGTAAATTGCTGATTGATAAGAATGAATTCAATAGAGCAACAAACAAGAAGATAGAACCAAAGCTAAAGTAAATTGGAGATTTGAAGTAGAATAGGAAAGAGAACAAAGTAGATAGGTAAACATTTGAATCTTGACACCTTTTCAAATGAAATTCACTAATGGTTATTGGCTTTATTGCTTAGATTGTGAGATTCATTTTTTTACATAATTAAGAATGTTGATTAAGAGGATCCAGCTGAGGATGAGAGAACCTTTATCCATTCAAGCAAAAATCATGAACTCTGCATCCCTTTCTTGCCAGCATATCAATCTAAAGTTACTAAGTTTAGCTGCATTCTAAACCTTCTTCTTTTAAATTTCTATTCAATTTAGTTGCTCACTGAGTTTTACAAGCATTTGTTAATTAAGGCATCCTTTCCGAGTTTCTACAAATAAAAAAAAGAAAAGAAAAGAAAAGATATTGATGCTTTCTTTAAAAACAAATGATTTTTTTGGGCTGCTTGGTGTGGCCAACAAAAACGCTTTAAAAAATAAAATAAAAACCATTTTGATTGTTTAATAAATCTAACATATAATATAATAATTATAAATCTAAAAATATATCATTATAAATCAACCAAATTTTTTCAAGGAAATTTCACGTTAGCCTAAAATTTCTATTTCAATGATAAATTATTAAAAATGACATAATTATTAATTATTATTATTATTATTTTTTTAGATAGGAAAGAATTTGGATCTATGACGTTTGTTCTATGATGATTGCTCTTCACCATCAGGTCAAGTCACCAGTTGGTTTTTGGTGTAGGCAATATTTGAATTCAGGTCCGTATGCAATGACAAGATACTTTACTAATTGAGCTAAATGGAACACATGACATAATTATTACTTAAAAAGTTTTTCTTTCTTTCTTTTTTTTTTTTTTTTTTCAAAAATTGATGATTCATCTATGCCTAGGTTTATACATAAATGAGCTTTAATCTCTAACGATTGCCATCCACATCTCAATCTTCTTTTATAAAATTTATTTTAATATATTGTTTTGAAACTCTTTCTTATCATTAAAACAAATCAATGATTAGGTGGGCTTTCCACTCCCCCTTTAAAAAAGAAAAAAAAGAAGATAAAAGATAAAAAGAAGAAGATAAGATAAAGCTAATTCCGTTGTTAGGTTCCCTCATAGCCTTATACTATACTTGTATTTGAAGGTTATTAAAAGTGTAAGTTTTCAAGGGCCAATAATGTCCTTTTTAGTAATATGATAGGTATATATATATTTTTTTTTCTTCCCAAATTATATAATCACCTCTTGGGGTTTGGGTCATTTGCTAACTGACCCTTGAGGTTTTAATTTTGCAATATAATCACTTGAGAAATTTTAAATTAGTGAAATTGATCCTTCTAGATACATTTTTTATCGATTTTACTAACATAAATTAGTTACATGCATTGCACCTGAGTTTATAACAATTAAATTTTTATTAAAACAAATTTATTTTAACAAAATCGACAAAAAATGTATCTAGAAGGGTCAATTTCACCAATTTAAAAACCTCAGATTATTATATTGCAAAATTAAAACACCATGGGGATAATTTGCAAATGACCCAAATCTCAAGGGATGATTATGCAATTTGACCTTTTTCTTTCTTTTTCTTTTTTAGGGAAAGGTATATCACCATATGATAAGTGGATAACACTACTATGCAAAAAATCTGAAAATCCAGAAAGAAGTGAAAAAGGACGCTAATGAAACTTATTAGATAACCTTAGGTTCGTATGCTGCTCTCTCTCTCTCTCTCATATGTTACTTTCTCCTCTTCTTTATTCTTATAAATTTAACTTGAAATATTCATTGAACAGGATTTTAGCATCTCTTGCAATTCTTTCTTGATAAGTTAAAAAAAAGTTATTGAATGAGATTACGAATCCAGGATTCTTTAAGAAGAATACCTTCTTTCTTTTTTATACCTTTTTTTTTTGTCTTTTTTTTTTTGTGCTCAAAATCTATTCAATCATTTATAAAAATCAATTATTCCAAACTTTAAAGTTATCTTTTTGTGTTCCTCAGTCCAAGCAAGGCATCCTCCACCTTGTTTACTTTAAAAACATGAAATGGTCAATATTGATATTTTCAAACTTTGCTAACAAAATTTAGGCCTATATGCATTGTTCATTGTTGGTTCCTAAAATTTACTTAATGAGTGTTATTAGTCCTTGAAGTTTAAAATAAGCGTAGTTGATCCCTCCATCCAACTCTGTTGATTTATTTGCTTATGTGACTAACAGATAGATGATGTGACATTTTTTTAATAAAATGTGGCATATTATTGGAGTTAGTTCATGTTTATGCATCTATCATCTATGGCATTGAACTATACACGCTCTCTTATTTACTCCTAATGTGATTTATATTTAATCTTTATTAATAGGGCCATCCCTGTTTATAAGATTACTTGATGGTGTGGAAAAGAATATATATGCTTCTTGGCAACGATGGAAGATGGAACATGATTTCATTGGTTCTATGACAGCTCAATTTAGGCTTTTTGGCAAATTTTCAAGAAATTATTTATTCCTTCTATTGTATTGTACATATAGACTAAAGTTGTTTGGTGAATTCACTTAGGATGCATTGATTTTGCTTTGGCTTTTTTCAAAACACTAAGTGTTCATAAACTAAAATAAAGGTAACTAATTTATGCTTATTAAAGGTAACATAATCTACTCAATCATCTTATATATTAGTAATATGTTAAGGGTCATTCTACAATACCCACACTCTTTTTGTGGGTATGGTACCCACTCAATTGCTACCATCAAATGTGATATAAGTACTATCATATGTGATGTTGGTACTATCTAATGTGATATTGGTACTATCTAATTTATTTTTTATATATATTAATTTAAATAATAAATAAAAATGGTAGGTACCATCATATGTGAGGTAGGTACCATAATATGTGACATTGGTACCATTAATGTGAGATTTTATCTATTAGAAATACAGTACCCACATGGATACTGTAGAATTACCCGTTATTACCAATGCTTGACATGATTAAGGCACACCAAATTACTTTTTGAAAATGATTGATTAGATTCTATGCAAAGATAAAAACATAGTTCTTCAAAGCATATGTCTTTATTTTTATTTTTTAATCAGGAAAGAATTGTCATTAGATGGTAAAAAATATTTATAGACAATAAATCCCTTTTTCCTCTCTCTCTCTCTCTCTCTCTCTCTCTCTCTCTATCTTCTTTTTTTATTAAAGAAAGAAAATTATGAATTTTTTTTTTTTTTTTTATTAAAGAAAGAAAAATTATGAATTCAAAGATAATCGTTTTATTATAATTTATAAAGGAGCATTATGATAGTGAAGATAATCCTCTTTCTTTTTCTCTTCTAGAGCAACCTAATGACTTATTCTTTTCAAAGATAAAGAAAAAAATATTCAGTGCTAGCCGCACCGCAGTTCAGCACTTGTACAAGAGATGGAACCGGTCTATATTCAGTGCTAGCGGTTACGGATTTTGCTTGACCCGCCCCGACCCGCCCCGATTATAATTACAAAAATACCCCAGGGTTTTCATATATAAACCCATTTTTCTAACCCTCCTCCATTTCACTCTTCAATTTTTTTTCTGCCCAGCCCCTCACGCCGCCTCACCAATTTTTCTGCCCAGCCAGCCAGCCAGCCTCCCTCACGCCGCCTCACCATTTTTTCTGCCCAGCCAGCCAGCCTCCCTCACACAGCCCCTAAGGCCGCCGCAGCTCCTCACTCAGTCACGGCGCAGCTCCTCACTCACGCCGCAGCTCTTCACTTAGGTACAGTTGTTAATTTCACTCAGTCAATATCACGGTTGTTAAATTAGAGCAGTGGGATTTGAAGATCAGTTGTTAAATTAGAGTAGTACGGTTGTTAAATTAGAGATCTTCAATAACAACTTCATATAGGTTAAGGCTCGGCCATCCAAAAGGGGAGGATAAGGAAATCTCTTTGTCCACATACATCAAACAGAAAACTTGATGCATGTAATAGTTGGGAATAAAAGCTGTTGATTCCTGAGTGCCCCTCACAACTCTTTTTCCGGTTTGTGAATAGTTTGACTCGTTCCGATTTGAAAACTCATCCGCAACTCAATGGCGACGGAAGCACCCGATCAAGTTCCCGATCAAGCACCGGAGCAAGTACCCGATCAAGCACCGGATCAAGAACCTGATCAAGCACCGAATCAAGAACCTGATCAAATTAAAAAGCAAGCGGCCGAAGAAGCGGTGGCCAAGTTCAAATTGCTATTGGATCAGTACGAACTCTCACTATTTTGATTTTTTTGCACTTTAATTGAAAATTTATGTATAATTATTTGATAATGAAAATGATGCAGGGCTAGCGAGGAGGAACGGCAGAGGTACTCTCTGGTGAGGAGTGTGGGAGAGGAATGTCTTCTAGACGAAGAGCTTCTGAAGCTGCTGCAGAAGAAGCCCGAACCCATCTGCTACGATGGCTTCGAGCCCTCTGGCCGAATGCACATCGCTCAGGTATTCATAAGCTTTTCAAATTTCAACTATAATTTCTATATTCACTGTTATATGCATTTGTATTCTTTTACTATTTCTTTTATAGCATAACCTAAGTTTTGTGGTTCGCCTATAATTGATAGGCGAATTTAATCATTTAACTATTATTCTAACAGATAGGGTTAACGAACCAATATAATGTCAATGCATCACTGAAAAAATATCAATCAGTGTTAAAAGTTGATGAAAGCCTAATGCAAATCATAATATGTGTCCTTTTTGTAAACTAAAAGACTTACACATTAACAAGCATGCATTCACACATAATGAGAAATTTTTTAGGATTGCAATTTTTGGCCAAGGTCCAATCCAATACTTATTGATGCATCACATAGCTGTGACTAAAACGTGTACAACACTCTACCTAATGGAAACACAATCACACAAATAAGTCAGATTTTCGATCATTAACGTGACAAAATGGACACATACACCAAATAGGTTGGATTTCAGTAGATATATAAAGCTAGATACTCCAATGGTACCTGGGGTTGCATATTTTCATCCTACGTGTCCAAAGAACCCTGCCCCCCAAAGCAAATCTGCCAATAAAGGTACTTGTACTATTTGGTCTTCTACCATCCCCACTGTACCTGCACTAATCAGCAAGTGTTTAGAAAAAAAAATCTCTTAATGACATGAGAAGTAATCTTTCTAACAAGGAGAAATGAAAACATCAATAGGAAGTGAAAGAGGACTAATGGTTAACTGCATTGATTGTAAACAGTTCCGGTGTTGTAGCTAATCTCTTCAGATCCTTTTCCCCCCCAAAACCAAATAACATATGACACAGAAAAAATCATATTTCAACTTCTCCTCCTTTCCTCTGCGTTCTTAGCAACTGAACAAATAACATAGCTTATGAACGACAACAACTCAGGTCCCAGATTTAACACATTAAACAAGCAATCAATATCAGGAATAAAGAGAGGTTCAGTTTGCTATTTTCTTTGCTCTTCCACCACTTGCCCAGCAACCAACCAAAGCTCGAAGCATCTAACCACAAGACCCAGATCCAAGAGCTCCTAAATTAACCTCAAAACCCATCAACAACATTATAAACTCACAAATAAAAAAACAAGGAATAGCACAAAAATTAACCTTCAAGGTTATACTTGAATTTGGACTGGGGTAGCCCCATGGAGGCTAAATGATCAAAAGAACAACGCTGTTTCTGTTGCCAACTGAAAACGAGTTTTTTTTTTTTTTGATAGGAATGGAATGTGGGTTTGCTCCAGTAATGTACCAGTTTTTGTTTCCGAAAACAAAGAAAACAGAAACTGAGAAGGTCCTGTCTGTTTTGTTGGGTTTGGGATCACACCCCTTCCAAATTCCCCCGATTTGGGGAATTTAAAACAAGGATTTTGAAGGGTTAGGAGACCTCTTCAAATCCCCTCAACTACCTTCCCCCCTCCTTCAAAAAAATCCAAACAAGGCGCAGTGTAAACTCCAACCTCCTTCCCCTCTCCTCTCCTCCATCTAAACTGTTATTTCTTTCTGCAAATTTCTGTTTGTCATATCTATAATAATTTAATTATTCTAGGGACATAATTGTTTGTAGGCACTTTAGGAATGTTGTGTGTATGTTTTGGTGTGGGGGGGGGGGGGGGGGGGATTTTTGGTTTCAGTATGATTTATGTTCTGAGGTTGGAACTGGGTTGTTTTTTAACTTGCTGTACAGGGAGTTATGAAGGCAATAAATGTGAACAAGCTGACATCTGCTGGGTGCAGAGTGAAAATATGGATTGCAGATTGGTTTGCCCAGCTAAACAATAAGTTGGGAGGTGATTTGAAGAAAATTGAGACTGTTGGGCAGTACTTCATTGAGATTTGGAAAGCTGTTGGGATGGATCTGGAAGGAGGAAAAGTTGAGTTTTTATGGTCGTCAAAGGAGATTAACTCAAGAGCACACGAGTACTGGCCTCTTGTGATGGATATAGCTCGAAGGAATAACCTTCAAAGGATGAAAAGGTGCATAATTGTATAATTGTTTTTTACATGCTGGTTATATGGTCCATTTTTACTTATATTTTGCTGTGTGTCATTACAGGTGTTGTCAAATTATGGGTCGAGCTGAAGGTGATGAATTGAGTGCAGCCCAAATTTTCTACCCATGCATGCAATGTGCTGATGTATTTTTCTTGAAGGTGCTTCCTTTTTGCTTTTAGTTTGTGAATAGACCATTTTGTTGCGTTGGTTGGCTTGTGACTAGATTGCATCTTGCACTTCTTATTTGCTTGAATAATTTTTTTTGACAACGCAGGGAACCTTTCTAAAGAAGAGTCCTTTGGACTTGCCTCTTATTTGCTTGAATATTGCATGGGGTTTCTCAAAAGTCTCTTACCTATATAATATAATATAGGCAATATGCTGTGGTTTCACTTCTAGCATGTTGAGATATCTTCATAAGTTTGAATATGTCAATGTTTAAGTAATAAGAAAAAAGGTCAATGTTTAAGTAGTGAAAACGGTAAGGGTGGTCATGAAATGCTGATCTGTGTACTGATTCATGTATATTATCACTGAAATACATAACCATGGAATAACCTTAACATTGTTATGCCATTGGAATATGTCAACGCTTAAGTAATAAGGAAAAGGTCAATGTTTAAGTAGTGAAAACGGTAAGGGTGGTCATGAATGCTGAACTGGGTACTGATTCATGTATATTATCACCGAAATGCATAACCATGTAATAACCTTAACATGGTTATGCCATTTGAATATGTCAATGCTTTAGTAATAAGAAATAAAGGTCAATGTTTAAGTAGTGAAAACGGTAAGGGTGGTCATGACTTGCTGATCTGGGTACTGATTCATGTATATTATCACTGAAATGCATACCTTAACATGGTTATGCCATCTGCTTGTAAACTAATTACTTGATATGAAGTTTTACTGATTTGTTATTTATGCAAGCACTAATAAATGCCTACCTTGACTGTGTTAATCTGGCTCTCTGGCTGTTTGCTTCCTTGTACTGGAGACTCTGATTTTCTATTAGTCTTGTCTTCTGAACCTTGTGCATATATTTCTGACTATACTAATACTTTTGGTTTTGAAATAGGGAAAGAGGGGAGGGGGTATTGGTACCATGTTGATTTTCTCAAAACATTTCAGTTTTTAACTATATGAAGGTTTTTTCTTTAATAAATAGGCCGACATTTGCCAACTGGGACTGGATCAACGAAAAGTGAATGTACTTGCAAGAGAGTACTGTGATCACATCAAGAGGAAAAACAAGCCTGTTGTTTTGTCACACCGTATGCTCCTAATTCTTTATACTGACTATTTCTATGTTTATTTTCTTATCCTTTAATATTTTATGTATAGTTGTGTGGTTTTTATTTGTTTTTCTTAATGGTGATTTGCAGACATGTTACCTGGTTTACAGCAAGGGCAGGAGAAGATGTCGAAAAGTGATCCATCATCTTCAATTTTTATGGAAGATGAAGAGGTAGGATGCTAGTAAAGGGTATTAAATTGCCATTTAGGTTGGGGGTAGAGTTGCACACAGCACATAGCATAGGGATATATTGGAGTATAGGTTAACCTTACACTTATTCACCTCCATGTTGTAGGCTGAAGTGAATTTGAAGATAAAGAAGGCATTCTGTCCTCCAAAGATTGTGAAGGGGAATCCATGCTTGGAGTACATAAACTACCTTGTCTTACCTTGGTTTAAGGAGTTTGTAATAGAGCGCAAGGCAGAGAATGGTGGCAATAAGTAAGTTATACAGATTTTATGATAAAAGCTTTACTTGTTTTTATCTGTATACAATATATCTAATAATAGCCGACACTTTGCAATCAATTTTGCTAATCTCTCATTGTGCCATGTTATCCTTTTATTTTTCCATTGTTTTTGCTCTTCTTCTTCCTCACCTTGCAGTTACCCTTCTTCCAACTATTCTCCTCCCTTTTTTTGCTCTTCTTCTCCCCATTATTCCTCACCTTACCGTTACAATTCCTCCAACCATTCATCTTCCTTTTTGATTATTCTTTTCCCCATCTTCTTTATGTCTTAACTTACCATTACTCTTTTTCCAACCCTTCCCCTCCCTTTTTGGCTATTTTTCTCCCCATTATTCCACACCTAACATTACAATTCCTCCAACCCTTCCTCTCCCCCTTTGACTCTTCTTCTCCCCATCTTTTTTCCTATATATTTGGTATTACTTCCTCTACACCCCCCTCTTCCATTCAGTCCATGTTCGCCTACAAAAAAAGGTGATTACTCTTCTTTCTTTTAATGGATTTTTTTTTTCAAAATTATTTCCTGCCACTTTGCTCTTGTTTTTGGTAGCTCTACTTTGGGTTGATGCGATTTGGTATTTTGGTTTCGTGTTCCTTAATTCCCCCAACCACTTGTTCTTTCTCCCCCTCTTATGGCTTTGTTTAATTGAAAATTATTAAGTGTTAAAATATGTCTTTGACTAGTGAATCTACTTCTAAAAATAGCCTTTACTTAATATATATTCCCACACAACGCGTGGGTCCACGACTAGTTGCATCCTATTGGAATTTCTTGTTCCTTAAATTAGTACAGTTGCTTGTTCTATTTTCCAGAACCAATTTTTGTTGGGACATTAACTCAAATTGTTTTCTTCCAATGCATGATGTCCTTTATCCAGGACCTTCAAGAGCTATGAAGAATTGATTGCTGACTATGAAAGTGGGGAGCTACATCCAGCTGATCTAAAACCAGCTTTATCAAAGGCATTGAATAAGATACTGGAGGTTTGTTCTTTCCATTTATCTCTAATTAATGCTTCCTAGGTAAATTAATTCCGCCTGTTTGCTAACTTCTTTGTTCCGCCTCTTTGCAGCCTGTAAGAGAACACTTCAAGAAAGACAGTAATGCAAGAGATCTATTGAAAAGGGTTAAGGTATGCTCATTTGATTTAAATTTTTTAAACAAGTTTGTTAATCACAATTATTATTTGCACATATAAGTTGGCTTTAAATCATCATTGCATTTCAATTATTTTTATAAAATTCTGTTGAGAAAACTCAATCAAAGTGTTGGTGTCTGGTTTTGTAGGCTTACAGAGTCTCAAGGTAATGTGGAACATTGCCGTCAACTTTTTGCTCCTTTGGCTTGCAGCCATGACACTGATACAGAAACATATATTATATGAAATACTACCGTTTTAGGCTAATTGTATTCTTTCAGAACTCTTTTTACTTATGTTCCATATTTGAGCAATGCAAATCCTAGATTTTATGGTTAGAAAATAATTGGTTGATTTGGATGCTAATATCAAATAAATTTTCAATTGCATTGAATCCCGAATTACAATTGCATTTTCTGCCTGCGTTATTTTGTTGAAAGAGTGATGATTAATTCCTCTGCTCAAACACTATCTCATGTGATAAATGTCCGAATTTTTGTCTGCAACTTGGTAAGCAGCCCAATTAGAGTTTTCCTATAAGAAGCAAACTTCCACTGTCAATAAACTACCATAAGATCTCTCTCTGGGTTCAAGCACAAGGTTTTTATTTTTTATTTTTTATTTTTTAAAGGCTGAGAGGATCCATGAAGACAAACCAGAAAAAAAGTAGGTTAAAATACACTTTTGGTTCTCAATCTATGTCTTTTGTGTTCAAATATGTTATTTTATTAAAATAATGATTAAATGGTGATGTGGATGACATGTGAGATTTTTTTAAAAAAATAATAATAATAATTTACGAATCTGTTGCACACGTCAAATCCCCAAAGTTGAGAGCCAGAGGTTTAAGGCATTTGTTCTATCAATTTAAGGATTCCAGCTCTAAACTTTGATGTGTGCGATATATTTGTAAATTATTATTATTTTTTCACTTGACGTATCATATACATTCACATCAATTTTTTTCATCTACCACTTAAAGACAAGGACCAAAATGACACATTTGAAGCGTTGATGATCCTTTGACACAAAATGCATAAGTTGAGGACCAAAAGTGTAATTAAAAGAAATTTAAAAAAAATTTCGTAGTGCCTCCAATAAGTCTTACACAATAATTTTTTTTCTTCATAATTATTGAAATAATATGTTGTGATTGGTGTACGATAAAAATGATATTAGAAGGGATCATATTTAAAATGATGTTGCAATAATCAATAATCACCCTTGTCATTTCAACTTTGAATAAAATTTGTGAAATTTGTTGTCTTTAAAATTGTTGGTCCTCTAGTAAGATCAGGGAGAATAACCTAAGAGGTCCTACCACCATCAGATAAAGCATATTTACACAGAAAGAGCAACGAAATTACAATTCCATAAATTGCTGTTACTTGTTATAGCAATCAAGGACAGACAGAACAAAGAGAGAAGGGAGATATGCAAGCAAAATAAAAAAACTAGTATTGAGAAATAGTAACAAAGCAGAATGTTAAAACAGAAATATCCAAACAAATCAAGAAGGCATCTCATAGCGGCACAATGGACACAGATTACACTTCCTCAGCCACTCCACAATACAGCCTTCATGGTAGACATGCAAGCATGGCATGCGCATTGCTTCTAACCCCACTGAAAGCCCTTCCAAACACACTGGACAAATCTCCAAATCCACCCCTTCAATCCTCACTTTCTCCAATTCTTGAATTAAATTTTCACTCGCAGGCCTCACCGCCGAAGCTTCATCATCATCAGCAGCATCACCAACAAAATAATCGTGCAATGTTGGCTCCATGACAGGCTGCACCATTAGTAATGAAACCACCTCTTGTCCCTGTGAGTTTAGAGCGTGAAGTGGAATGTGTAACCCTCCTGAGAGCAGTGAGTCATCATGGCTGAGTATTGGGTTAACTTGATCCCATGCATGGCCTTTTTGATTAAAGGGTATTTCAGTAGACATCTTTTTGGGAAATTGCTAATAGCTGGTGGAGTTTAAACTGAATATATGGGTGTTAATTTGCTGAAATTGAAACTAAGAAAGTATGCTATAATGGAAGAAATATAATAAAGAACTGAAAGTTGCTAATAAGGTTATAAATTAAAATACATACCAAGTCAAGTTGGAATGACAGAACGAATTTCCTTAAATACAGCATCTAGATTGCTTGGGCTCCAAGTAATTTTTTTTTTGGAATTTGGAAGAATCCGAATTTGAACTGATATCTCTTTTTCTTTTTCTGTTTTCCTTTTATCTTGGCCACAGGCCCACAAGGCCACAACATATTCTAGTCTTAACCCTCATTTACTTTGTATAATTAAATCCGAGACAAAAAAAATTTGATTATGAGATTTTCTTTCTCGCATAGAGTGATTGATGGGGTCTTCTACCAAAATAAAGTCTTCATAAATTGCTTATTTTTTAACATGTTATAACTTATAATGTATTTCGTTTCTCAAACTGTGAATAAATACAATGGGAATTCCGTTTCATGTTTTAGATACGAAATAAAAATGTTTTGGTTAGAAAAAAATGACACCCACTTCATCTACACCCACTCACCCTCTTCTTCAAAGAAAGATACATGTATTGGTGTAAAGCTTGTGACTATCCTTATGATGGCTTCACCTATAGATGTGAGGAATGTAATTTTTATCTGCATGTTCAATGTAGTTTGGTCTCAGATACCCTTACCCACAAAAGTCATAAGCACCAACTTTTCCTCTCCATCACAAGCTATAGACAAAGTTGCAGTATTTGTGGTTCTAAAGAATACAGTGTTTTCCGTTGTCCCACTTGTGAATTCGCACTGGACTTCAAATGCGCTACACTACCACTTACCACAAGGTACAAACAACATGAGCATCCCTTCACTTTGTATTGTACTCGTGAAGATGATTCTGGAGAATATTACTGCGATATCTGCAAAGAAGAACAAGACCCAAAGCATTGGTTTTACTACTGTGAAGATTGCAATTATCCTGCTCATCTCCAATGTATTCTTGGGAAATACCCTGATTGCAGTTTTGGAGGTCTTTACGAATTTCCCTAGCACCCACACAACGTTACTTTGATTAAGGAAATGAAAGATCCTCCTCCATGCGACGAATGCCATCAACCTTGTGAAGAGTTGATTTATCAATGCACCCAATGCAATTTCAATATCCACGGCAAAGGAGACTGTAGACGTAAACTAAGAAAAAGATTGTTGTAACATAGTAATGTGTTATTACAGCTGTCCATTAATGAGTGCAGTATTGGGGGAGCTTTATTTATTATTCGAGATGAAGGTTTTTAGGATTGTTGTTTGATAGCTCCCAAAACAATAAACAATAAACGTGTTGTAATATTTATTAAAGTTGGATTTCAATTGTACAAGCACATTACTAAATTCTTCATTGTGATGCCGGCAGCAACCTCGAGGTCACTCTATTCTCTCTCTTTCAATTACCTTAATTTGTTTTCTTTGATGATCTGCTTTGTGTGGATACGTTTGGATGTTTTGAACAACTTTTGAGCTTCTTGTTGAGGATTGTATCATACAAAGTTTCTGTGTTTGATTGTTGGTTGCTGTTGATGTCACGATTTTGGGGTGTATTCTACCTGTTTGAAAAAGGTCTTATAACCTCAAGTCTGAAGGTCTTATATGAAATTTCTTAGAAGTAATTGTTACAAAATTGTGAAGTTGGATTTTTCTTCTAAAAGACGTTTATTATTTTGATAAATGCTTAAATAATGTCTGATATATCAACTTTGCTGTATTTCAAGTATGGAGAAATCCTCTGAAATGGAGGGAACAATTATGACTGTCAAAGTAGCACAAGAGGAAACCATGTAGTCTTTAGAGAAGATAAGAATTTCTGCAATATACATGTGTAATCGAAGTTTATTTTTAATGTTATTTAAAAGCCCAACTTTTTAATGGTTTGTTACATATGTAACTCAAAATTTATTTTATTGTTGTCAATAATGATTGCGTGTATTTGTGTGTTCCTCTAGTTTTCCAATTCATATCTAATTAGTGAGCTCCCAAGGTGTCAAATCTGATTAAAATTGAAATGGTAGTGCAGCTCATGGATAACCATGTTTTGTCACAACAATCAAGGTTGAAATTAGAGAGTGCTTCAGTAAACAATTCTGCGTTTTCAAATAAATTTCCATTGCTAAACTCACTAGAATTTGAAACTAACACATTAATAGTTCAAGTTTCTGATGCTGACAAATAAAAATCAACATACAAATACTCCTGTTGTTGTCACAAAAGTGAATAAATAGTTTATCTGCTATGATACAATTAATTTTGTAAACATATTACTTTTTCCGCATTAATTTAAAAAAAGAAAACAAAACAAGAAATGAAATCTTGCAGCTATATTACAAGTTTATTGGACCAAAAAATAATATCAAGAAGTTTGAGGATCTGTTGCACCAGTTGGAGAACCAGGAACAAATGGAACAAAACCCCGTCCACCAAATACTGGCCTCATGAACTTGTCATCAAACTTTCTCCAAAAATAGTGTACAGTTGAAGTGGGGTTACTTATTAGCATGCTTAAGCTACCCTTCCGGCGGGCAGGTTGATTTGTACCACCCTGATCACTTGGATCACAATTTTCAAGTAATGATATTTGTAAGTCATCTAGACTTGGTATGTCAGTTGCATCTGAATGTGCTGGTTTTGCATGCCTTAACATCACTGCTTCAATCAGCGGCTTTGTTATGGAACCAAACACCTGTGTCGAGAAGAAAGAAAAGAAAAACACACAATGATGTTCAAGAATGTGATGAGTTCAATAAGTAGTAAGATACTGTGCAGCCTAAATGCCTAATCGTACATTTGTATTGAAAACTAAAACATGGCATTAGACTTATTGATGATTTTCTTCTTCTATATACAAGCCTGAAAGAAACTAGAAGCTGGACATCATTATTAAAAGTTATAAGTCATAAAGGCTTTGTTTTAATTAAAACATGAAGCATAAAATAAACAAGAAATGACTCTGAAAATAGTATTTGATGAGAAGATATTGTTATATAATGTTATATTTAGCTAATGAGCAGACCTTCCAAAGACTTTTCTCTATTTTTTTACTAGAGTGTGTATGCCCAACCAATTATTTTAATATCTTCCGAGACTAAGGTTATTTTCTGCTTTATGACATCAATTTTTGGGTTCCCAAACCATAAGAGAAGGACTCATGGGCTGGATGCATTGTGTAATAACAACATTCTTACATAGAAGCTAATTATAGAAGCTAACTATAATGAACCTTAAAGCAATGAATCTACAGGCATATATAGAAGCTAATTAACATACCACAGTACTAAACAAAACAACAATTATAGTACTGGTGATCATTAGTGCACTATCTTCTGTTGACGTCTTGTCCGAATTTGCAAACTGCAATTGTAGATTGTTGAAGTTAATATCTGCTCAAGAACCAACATCTTAAAATGTTATTGACTTGAGATACTGTTTACATACCTGGTTATAAGACAAGGCGATTGTTACTGCACCTCTCATTAGGCCTGCCCACCATATTATAAACTGAGATTTCAGATAGTCAGCAAAGCTTGAGGTAGAATCAATGGCAAAAGCTAAGTGCTGAAGATGCCTGAAATTATCACCTGTTTTCGTAGCTCAATTTTCGTACTTGATCTTTTTTTTATGCAATTTGTAATATTGGCAATGGGGAACACAAATGCTGCTCTTCCAACCAACACTAATGCAAACAATGTTGAACTGACTGCAATGGAAGTTCCTGGGCTGAAGCAAATGGTATGAAACTAGTTAAACTAATTAAATAGTATCAAATCCACAGGAAATCACTTGTCTTTTGAATGTGGTAATTGTAATTTACTTTTGGATATATATATATATATATATTGTGTCAAAAAATTTATATTATATATAGGATTTGCCTAACAGCCATTCTGGTTCAATGCACTTATTGTTACCATTTTTGTGGCAACATGCAGGAAATGACACCTAATATCTCTGAATTTGGTGACTGTTATTTCACTTCATCTGGAACAATATACTAGTTTTCACTTAACTATGAGCTCTAAAATCAAATGTGAATAGGAAAGTAGTAAAATTACCTTGCATTGCTGCTTTTCCATTTATCAATGTCCAAGGCATCCATACCAACATATAGGAAAATGAAAGTCTCTGCGATGAATGATATTGTTGCAAATGCATGCCTGAGATCATCAAACCATTTTGAAGATTAGAATCTGGAATTGGAACTTATTGTTCATTGATATAACAATGTTTAACATGTCCTGCCTTGTAATTTACAAGGATCAAAGATCCCTTATCTCTTTTCAAAACTTGTAAATTGTTGACTGATAAGAATAAAGAATGAATGCAATAGAGCAACAAACAAGAAGATTGAAACAAAAATGAATTAAACTTGAGATTTGAAGTAGAAAAGGAAAGAAAACAAAGAAGATAGGTAAACATTGAATCTTGACACCTTTTCAAATGAAATTCACCAATGGTTATTGCTGATTGTGAGATAGTTTTTTACATAGGAATGTTGATTAATTATCCAGCTTCAGAGAAACTTAATCCGTGCTAGCAAAAATCATGACCTCTGCATTCCCTTGCTTGCCAACATTCAATCTAAAGTTACTATTTGCCCTCTTTTGCTGTCATATATTTGCAGGTGCAATTTAGATCTTCTTTTGAATTCCTATTCAAATTTTTTTTTATGCATTGTCTTTCTGCTCTGTATTTGACTTAATTTGGTTGGTCTTACTGTCTAATTTAGCTGCTAAGAGTTTTAGTAGCATTTATTAATTAAGGTGTCCTTTGTAAGTTCCTAAAGGCCCTATTGAGCAAATTTTTAGCTTTTACAAATAATATGGGGCTTGTAGTTTAACAACTTGGATTGGGGCTGTTCAATATTATCACCATTATATAGATTTTACTGGAAATAGTCATATCATAGTATGGAAGGGGGAGGGGGGGAAGAAAAGGATATGTTCTTACTTGGTTGTAACCCTTGAGCTTTCCGTAACATTATGCCATGTGTAGTGAGACATGACAATGCCACAGAAGAATATTGTCAAAATCCCACTTAGATTTAAAAGCTGCAGGAAAAAAAGGGAAATTTATTAATTTAAGAAATACACGAATGGGAGATAATTTGAATTTCATAGTCATCACATATTCTGTTTCAATCAGATGGGATTATTTGTTTGGAAAAGCAGTTTAAGCTACTTCTATTATCATTCTCACAAAATTCTTATGTTTGTATCTGTAGACAAACTGTTTCTGAAATGAGATTATATCACTTCTTTTTTATTGGGTGCTCAGAGACAGACTCAATTCATTTCAGTTATACTGTTGTTGAACTACAGATTACTCAAACAATTTTGGTCGTAATATGACACAGAAATATACAGGTTTCATATTGGCTAGGCATGTGTATTTAAAGAACATTGAACAAGTATGTTTTTAGTATTCCAGAGGAGATAGAATAATGAAATGTAAGGCATTGTGGCAATGGGATAAAATCATCCTATGCTCATTCCATCTACAGTATGTTTTTACTATTCCATTGCTTGCTATAACCTTCAATAATTCAATGTGACACAAAACTATAGAATTTTTTTATACTTATACTTTTTAACATACTTTCTGGAGGTTGAAGGCATCATGATTTTTCCAAACCAAATAAGAGTAAAAAAACTTAAAACTTAAAAAATTAGAAGGGAAAGAAATGTGTAATATGATATAAATATTTGTCTTTGGTACCTCAGCCAACATGTATGACAAATAAGCCATAAGCATCATGAGTGCAACTTCACGGTCTGTGGAGTGCCTGTGGTGGAAAAATGACAATGTCAAGTTATAGTACAAGGCTTACATATAAGTCACAATTAATCATTTAGGTATGCAAAAGCTGGTAAACAAAAAATTTGATCATACAAGACTCATCGACTAAAAAGGCATCCTTCCAAATTGCAACTAGATGATTTAAAGATTGTGTTGGTAATGGGATTCCTTCACATTTATCTCAATTTTGAGACATGGATCCTGCTTAATCTTTTTCCATATTCTCGTTTAACACTAAATCAAGCTACATTTATCTCAACTTCACTAATTCTCTCATCAGTTGTATTCCATCTGTTCTTTCCCATTTAGCTCTGCTTCTGTTTAGGTCCCAATTCTTAATACCTTTCAAATGTGTGCAATCATGTAGTCTTTAGTAGATGAATGTAATTACAAACTTGACTTTTAATTAATTAAGTAAATGTAAATATAAGCACTAGAAGATATATAAGGACAGAGGTGCAAGCATTTCCTTGGTTACATACTAATGTTAATTGAACTGATCATTAATGACATGCATACTTGGAGATAAGCATGTATGATTATAGAAGCACAGAGATCCATTATCATTATTACCAAGGAACCATCTAATAGTGACTAATTTTAAGCATACAGAAATCTGAACAATGATAAAAGAGACACTGCAACAAAAGATACATTGAACAAACAACTTCTGGGTAAAAACAAAGTGCATTTGATTGTACCTTCCAAAGTAAAGTGTCTTTATGATATAAGCACTAATAAGACCCGCCTGAAAGTTACAATATAGGAAGTTAGAAGATGATGTGCACCACATTCTCCACAAAAAAAGTACATTAAAATTTAGCAAGCCAATAAGCCACCAATTATGAGACTGATTTGGCAGTCAAATGTCAACAAACAAGCTCAAAGCTTTATGCAGCAGATACGACTTATGTGCTGCAATATTGGTGAACCACCATAATTTTGTAGATATGAAAATGACAAAATTCCTCACAACATAAGAGGAATGCAAGTGCATTAATATATGTGAATTTGGCCCTGACAAAAGCCTAAATACGGAGATACACATATACATACACAGAAATATAAATATATGCATGTCTGAAAATTCCAGAAAATAAACTGAGTTGTAGCCCCAGGACAGAAAAATTTAAATGAAAATGAAACCAATAATGAAAGAAGTGAAGTGGTGTCTTAGGAAATATCAACAATAACAACAGCAAAAACAACTGCCACTACTACAACTTACTGCTATACCAAGAGCGGTACTGGTGAACAAGAGGTAAAGGAAGGTCCCCAACAATTTTAATGCTGTAAGAATATCGATGTTGCTGAAGTCAAGTGATTGGACTGCATTGAAAAGCACAATAGAGGTGGCATCATTCACCACTCCCTCACCGAATACAATACTGTAAAGTAAGGGCGTTTCATCTTGATTGAGAACCTTTAACATGAGAAAAATATCATGCATTAATGGCACATATCAATTTCTATGTATAAAATTTGTAGGACAACATTTTCCTCCAACCCGGTTTGAAGGAATCCTCCTTCAACCCACTACGTGGCAAGCAAATAGACCATCCACATGTGTATTTTAAAAAGTCACTTGAATCATGAAAAATGTCATGCGACTAAAAGTACACGTGAATGGTCTATTTGCTTACCACGTAGTGGGTTGGAGGAGATCCCTCCAAACCGGGTTGGAAGTAAACTATTTCCAAATTTTTGTATAGGACTGAAACCATTAGATGTACCTGCAGCGTGCAAACTGAATCAGTTGCTGATAGTATGGCACCAACAGCTGCACATAACCATATGAATGATTCAATGACTATCAATTCGAAAGGATGACTATCAATGACATAATGATTCAACAATAGTTATTAATCACCTAGGTAATCTTGAATATTCAGGCTTGTCACACCAATTTTGTTAAATAACAAATATGCACCTGGACATACAACAACACAAATGGCACAATTAGACTTAATATAAGATCCATAGAAATGAGTGCATTAGTTCTAGTAGATAAGGCAATTATCATTGTACTATTTGAGAAAATATCTGTACCAATCTTCAAAACAAGCAAATAGTAGAAGTGGATGAGAGATTGCAGATCTTACCTAGTGATATAAGGCAAAATGAAATTACAGTGCCAAATACCCCAAACAACACTATCGTTGTGAAATTCTTGAAAAATTGCTTTTTCTTGACCTGAAAACTGAAACAAATGAAGAACCCAGTTCAGTATATTTTGATCCAAGAATCAGTACATACTTCAGTTAGAGGACATTTACCAAAAAAATAAATTAAAATTCAGTGGAGATTTAAAAGAAATAGTATATAAGAAGCATCAAAACCAGGAAAATCTCACAAATATCAAGACTTATAAATTCTAAATTTAATAAGATATAATAATATGTTCATAGATATACATATACTTTTAAGCCCATATCATCATATAACACCTCTCTTGCTGCATTACATTAGCTTGGAATCAACATTGAAATTGCAATTGGAGCGTCCAACTCAACATTGGATACTGTTTGATATCTCCAATGTAGAAATTGGAAAAGGAAATTCCAATTACGGACCCCAAAATCCAAATCCAATCCACAAAATACAATTCCAAAGTAAATAATTAGAAACCCAATTCAAATCTAATCCAATTCTGAGCAACTACTTACAATTCACACACACACATAGCAAGAGAGAGAGAGAGGGAGAGAGAGATCATACCCGGCATTGAAAATGATTGGGGGAAGCAAATAGAGGAAGAACAAGTCCTCACTAAAAACTAGTATTTGTGAACTCTGGAATTTACTCACCAGCAACACCACCACTCCAGAGCACAACCCCTATATCCAACAAAACACATTCAATCAATAACAAAAACACCAAGACCCCATAATTGAAAAAGACTTTTATTTTTTATTTTTTTTCATATAATCACAATTTCTAATTAAGTACCAGAAGAAGCGCGGTGATCGATTCGTTAGCCCACCGATTCTCTTCCAGGAGGTGTCCAATAATGATGCAAGCACAGAGGAGTGCAAAGAAAGCAGTGAGTGCAATGATGGTGCTAGTGCTAAGAAATGAGGAAGATGATGACAAAGATTCTTGGGATGGGAGCAGAACTGGAATGGTTTCGAGCACAGCCATTTCTGGGATTCTGTTGATAATTTTGGCATTCACAATATGGGTTTCGATAGTTGGATACAAGTTACAGCCTTGGACTGCTATGAATTTGTTAATGGTTTTGGACCAATTGTTGTTGTTTATATTTTGAGCTGTTTTGGATGACTGTTTAAATTGGAGGGAAGAATGGTAGTTGTGGGATTGGATTCTGTGTTATGAGATTCAGTTTTAATTTGCTGCAACCCACACACGTGGCATTATGAAAGTATGCCAAGTCAGCATTACAATTTGGACAAAGAAATGTTTTCCATCTTTAATTCTGTGAATTTTGGGCAGTCCAAATTGTGGGAGAACCATTCTTTAATATTACTACTATTAAAATTATTTTCAGAAAATACTTTTTGGAAATTGTTATACAAAATAGAACAGATTTAGAACAATTTAATCTTTAAAGGGGGTTAATTTTACCATATTTTCAGGTAAGATCATACACCTAAAAGTGGGAAAAATATTTTCTCACAATTGTTTTGCATGGAAACAAAGGGAGGTAAATATTAGTTCACACCACCTACACTACTACATTACCTAAATATGAATATCAATGTCCATAAATTATGAACATCAATATCCGCAAATTATAAACATGTCTACAAATTGTAAATATTGATGTCGATAATTTTTTAATTGTGTAAAAAAATGATGTAAGGGTAATGTTAATCTGTCATTACTCAAATTTAAAATCCACTTACCTTGTAAGTCCGTTTAGGCGTCTCAAGAATTGATTTTTTTTATTATTATTAGAATTACTGTAATTATGTTTAGGAAGGAATTAACCATGAAATTCTTAATAAAATTAAAATCCACTTGCATGAATTGTCCAAATTTTGTTGAGAAGTCATTTCAGATAATTTATTGCGTTTGGATCTCAACCCTTGGTGTTTCTTCAATATCCACAAAAAGCTATCAATTATCAATGGCCAGCTTTGAATGAATGCGTTGTCCTTTATTTATACATTGATGATTGAACAACCTGAACCCAATTAATCATGTTTGGCCTATGGGAAGTGATAATTCATAAGTAACAAATGTACCATTTAGATTACACATGCAGTCTTCCCAGGTGATACCTACTTGGGTACTCCAGGCTTTAAAGCCATATATGTCACTTGGTTACTTCAATCAAGTATAACACAAACCATTTGAATATATTATATATCATTTCTTTTAAATGAAAAAAGGGTGATATATGGATTGTGGAGTTGAATTATAATATGATCTCAATCTTATCCCAAGTACTAGTAATTTCAATTTTCAAGTAGTAGAATTGTAAAAGAATTCACTGTTATGACCCAATGGATAGGATTGTGATATATACCACTAAATTACTTACTCCTATTGTACTATTTCATGAGTCAACATTAAATATGACTTATGACTAAATTACTTTATTGGTACTATTTACATAAGACACAAGTCATAAAGTACATTATAAAAAGAAAAAGGTCATAAAGTGCAAAAGGTAATATTTGGAGGACCTCATGCAACAAATCTCACCTGAATGAAAAGCCCTTCACAATCCAATTTTTTTTTTTTTTTTTTTCAAATGCTTAGAATAGTACTTTTGTAAAACTATTGTAATATTTGAAATACTTTGTAACATGACAAAATCACACTTCAATTGTAGATCTTTGATTGGTTGGAACTACCCAATTGTTTAGGACTTGAATCACATGAGTGGAATTGGTTTGGCTGTTAGTTGGCACTCACAGGTTTAAATTATGCAGAAATCTAAAGTCATGGCATCATTTTCTTTTGTTTGTTTGTTTGCTAATAAGGTGACTTTGACTCATGGCATCATCAACTTGAGAAACAATGACTTGCATATGATCTCTGACCCCTCAAAGTCTATGCCACACCATCACAAACATGGTTCTCATACCAACAAAAACAATTCATAAGCGTGGCATATTTAATTTAATGGTGAATATCTCCCACATTGATTACTTGATTAGGTGTGCAATCACATTAAGATGTGGAAATTTGAGGACCCGTCTAACTTGGAGACATTTCTAGTACAATCTCTCATACTTTGTAACAACCAACTGGTCCTTTCACGCCAAAATTGAAGTTTGGTTTGGTATAAGTAATTTTCTTCCTTTTATTTATTTATTATTATTATAACAAATGGAATAAGAATTTGAACCAAATTTGCCTATGAAATAATAAGATAATGCTACTGAAACTTTTGTCTATTTTCCTTGACTGATTTAAAAATAAGTTAGATAAGAGTACTCTTCTTAAGAACATAGATAAAAGTAAAGTTGTATTTAAAATAAATAAGATTTTAAAAAATTGTATATAAACAAATAGGACCGTATAATTAGACTAAAATAGCTCATAACTAAAGTTTATGGACCAATGGTGTCTTAAAAAAAGGGAATTTAAGAGTTAAGATAATATATATATATATATATATATATTGATATAACATTAGGTGTCTTGACTAGCTTTTCGTAGATATGCGTACCTCAACTAATCTCATAGGAACAAGCAACACCCTGCTAGGCGCAATGCTTTGCCTTAGGTAGGTGGTTTGAGAAAACTCGAACTAGTGATTATTGGGGAGCACACTCAAGGCTGAACCAGTTGAACTACCCATCAGGAGTTTAAGATAATTAATTATATATAATTATTTTTACCCTCATAAAAGAAAATTTGAACCTTTGTTTTTTCACCATAAAATAAAGTCCAATTTTTATATTAAATGGATACACTAAACTATTAGGGTAAAAATATATTAAATATTAACTATAAGGTTTAGAAACTTCACCAACCTTTTTTCTTTCAAAATAGATTTGAGCTCATACCATTATCATGATTAATAATCTAAGATTAGATCCATATGAAGTTATAGATATTTCATAATTAAGTAGTTAAGTCTAATCACTAATATTTTATAGTATAATGATCTTTCTCTTCTCATTTAAGAAGAAGGTTTCGGGTCAACTCATTATGGAGGCGAGATTTGTGGGATACAAGTCTTTATTTATTTCTTTTTTTTTTTTTTTTTCTTTTTTTTTTTTTTTTTTTTATCACGTAGAATAAATAAATGCCCTAATCAAGAGCAAAAAAATTAAGAAAAATATTTGGTTTTTATATGTTCTATATTCGTTAGGATGAATTGTACGTATCTTTAGGGTAGTCAAAGTGTCAAACCAAATCCTTTAAAAAAAAAATTTAAATTAAAAGATGTCCCAACCTATCTAACTTGCTTCTCACCCACCAAAAAATATTGAATAAAATATACCCTACACGATCAGTACAAGACTTTGTACTTATCCATTTGTCATAAAAAATACATTTCTTTCTTATTAAAGCAATATTATAGAAGAAGAAAAAAAAAAAGGTATCGTGCAACCATGTATGAGATAATGGCCCTCAAATCTCAATGACAACCAAACTCTGTGGAAACATCATAATCTCATTTGATTTGTTTTTTGGGGCAGTGTCTTGCATCATTACTTTGCAAAATCTAGATTCCAATTGCAAGCCATGCATTTTTATTTTTTTAAGGACAGCGATTACCTATTACATTTTTTAATAAGTGCACTTTTATTAACACAATAATCATGAATACTTGTGCACGTAAGAATTTAAATTATAGGTTTAAAATCATTGTGTTCATATTATATATAAGACAAGGTTTGACTACAAATCAGGTTGTAGCCAACTTACTACAACCCACTACATGTCAACTAATAAGATCATCCACGTGTATTTAGTCACGAGACCTATTTAATAAGTCATGTGACTTCTTTAAATAATACATGTTGATGGTCTTATAAGCTGCTACGTAATAGGTTGTAGCAAACCAGCTACAATATATATACACTATCACAAAGTTAAGATGATAGAAAAACTTATTCTATGTTTCTCCATTATCAGAGAACTTTTTTACTTTGAGAGGTACCGCAGCCATATGATAATCATGATTCCATGACCAAATCTTTACCTTAATTAATACTTAATAGTTACATTAGGTTCTCACCTGTGAACCTCGTGAATGGCAGTTTGGCATGGGTCTCGTGTTAGGAAAATAGGTGTATGAATCTGTCACAATCTGTGGCAAGAAGCCCGGGTGTGGACATGGAAAAGTTAGTAGGAAAATCTCAAAATAGGTCTATAACTTTTCCCAGATGCAATTTTTTATTTTTTTTTACTTTCTAGTACATGTTACGGAAAGTAATGTTAGGAACACAATCTTTTTTACAAAGGTTGATAACTTAATATGATATATTATAATTGAAACAATTATATTTTTAATTGGGTCTATCATTTGCACTATTTTTTGTTATGAATCAATCATAATTCGTAAGGAATAATAGTGAATAATTAATTATTAAAAAGAAATTATAAAAAATATTGTTTTCTTAGATTTATCATATTTCGTTTGATACTGTTTTGTACTTTTAATAAGTAGAAAGTCCTATTTTTAAAAAAAAAAAAAGGTTTTTGCAATAGATAGCTTATCACAACGACATTATCGTGAAGTATAACGACATTATCGTGACATTATATTTATAATAATTAATTAGAAAATGTTGTTCCAACGGATAACTTTGATGTAATATACTATTGCTTCGACATTTCTGTTGCAATAGACTGCCCATCATAAATTTCAAAATATTATTGCAACAAATAAGATTTATGTAATATGCTATATATCGCTTCAAAGTTTCCTTTGCAATAGAATGCTCATCATAAATTTGATAAGGTTATTGCAACGGAAGATCGATGTAATATGCTACAGCTTTGGCATTTTCGCCGCAATAGAAGAGGTTTGCAACGACTAGGCTAGATGTAATATGATAACACCTCGAGATTTCTGTTGCACAAGCATGTTTTGTTTTTTTATAATAATTTTTATTTCTCTATAACGTATCATTTACCTATTTTAATTGCTCTATACAAAATGAGGATAACTATGAAAGTAAATAAATCAAAAACACAAAACTCAATACAACCTGTTGAGTTTATTTTCAACCATCAAATTTGAACATTATCGACAAAGCAAAAGTATTTCATCTAAATAAACACAAACCCTAAAACATTTGTCATTGAGTTGTACTTCATCTAAAAAAGACAAAGTAATTCATCTAAAAAAAAAATTGAATAAACTTGTTAAGTTTATATTCAACCACAAAATTTTAAAAGTAATAACAAAGCCAAAGTTCATCTAAATAAAAATACTCCCAAAATATAGGGACTAAAAACAATATTTTACCTCCTTCTTCTTCTTCTTCTTTTTTCTTAGTTGAATTCAAATACATTGAATTTAAATATTCTTGTAAAATATAACATTGTTTGTGTTTTATTAATTAATGCAACTATGTGTTTAAATTCTTCTTTATAATTCTAACAATAACATAACATAACAATAACAATTATTATTATTATGGGTAAAACTTAGATATAATTTCTTAAATTAAGTACATTAGGTTCTTAGTTGAATTCAAATACATTGAATTTAAATATTCTTGGAAAAGATAACATTGTTTGTGTTTTATTGATTAATGCAACTATGTATTTAAATTCAATTGGGAAACCTAATGTACCTAACCTAAGGAACTGTACCTAAGTTTTACCCTATTATTATTATTATCATAATTATTATTATTATTATTATTATTATTATTATTATTATTATTATTATTATTATTATTATTATTATTATCATAATTATTATCTATTACTATTAAGAGAAAATGGTTCCTTGGTGTCCATTTTTATGGACTCTCTAAAACATCTCTGACATTTACTTAATATTATTATATTGTAATAAAATAAAATAAAATGAGGGTTAAAAGTAATTCACCAAGTCTTGTGTAAAAGCTTTTGGTGTCCCCTTTCTTGAATTGTCTAAAATAATCTTAACACATGTTGAGTAGGTGTTAACATTAATGAATAGTAAAATTAAATTGATATCCCCAAGATGAATAGATGAATAACCTGAGCAAGCTCTCCCAGCAAAAAACATATTGGACTTATCATTGATTCTCGGCTTGTAATGTCTGCCATATTTTTATATTCATTGCATTATAATCAGGATCAATGCATCTACTCACACTTAGGAAGTTGAGGTATGAACCAATATTCATCTTCCTACACTTATGAAGTTGAGGTATGAACCAATATCCATCTTCCTACACTTAAGAAGTCTAAATAGAAATCGAATTCCATCTTCCTACAGTTAAGAAGTCCAAATATGAAACTATACATCCTAGCAACGAGGGAGCGCCAAAATATAATCTAAATTTCGGTAGCAATTAATGCAACTCTCGACAAAGTCAAAAAACACAACACAAAACAAATTGAATCGTCCATTTTCTTGCTACCATCTCACAATAAATGGTTCTACATATAGGTCTTGAACTTTGTCTGCACCACCCAAAAACTCCCCCCTCTTTATTAAACACAAAAAAGGAAGAAGCCTTTTTACAATGTAAAGAGAGAGCAACCTTGTAATAGCGAGCCTCACCTTCTCAACTTCAACATTCTTTTCCATATGCACCCACCCACCCAAACCTTGTAGTTGTGGATTTATTTGCCTGAATTTCAAGGACCGGAATGAAAATGTGCCCAAATTATAGGGTCCAAAAACGATTTTTTGCCTTAATGTTATTATTATTTTTATTATTATAACAATAACAATATCAATAACAATATTATCGATTTCTATTAAGAGAATAAGATTCTTTGGTGTCCACTTTTATGCACTCAGCATCCTCAAAGATATCATTAGACCAACAAATTACTCAGCATTCTTGAAGTAACCCAAATAATCAAAGCATATCCAATACATATTAAAAAATTCGATGGTTAAGATCATTTATAAAACCCAAACCAAATTGTAAATCAAACAAACTCAATTTGTTAGTATAGAGGTGCTTAAAAGCATAATCACCTCTAGATATCTCCTAAGACAATAGACTCCACACTAAAGCAAAAGGGCAAGAAGAAAGTTGCATTCATTCAAACAATTTGCAAAGGCAAGACTCAAGAGACAACCATGGGCATCGACCATCACCATTATATACATCGCCTACTGAACATAGTGTTCCTAATTAGTATATGATGCCAACAATTTTCACTTAGAAAAAAATTGAAACCCTAATGCTAGATTTATACCAAGATCTTACAACAAAATAACATCAACCAATCATACCAAAATCACCCAACACCACCATGAAAAAGAATGAAAATAACATCTTCATCAAATTCGTAGTAAACTAAATTAGAAAAAAACAAAGTAATTGAAGAGGTACCAATTGTAAGAGTTGGAACCTCCTAGCAAATTTATTTTTATTTACATGAGCGTGAGAATTTCACTTCTTTTGTAGTCTTTATTCCTTTTTTTTTTTTTTTTTGATAAAAGTGTTTTCAACAAGATTCTTGTTTTATTTCTTGCTGATGAAGAATATCAAACCTATGAAATTTAAAAATTAAAAGTTCTATGCCTAGAGAACGAAACAACCTTCAGATGTTTACATTCAATAATAAAAAATCAATAAAGATTATGAGTAAAGGTATCATCTTCAAATAAGAGAAACGCTTAAGCTTACATAACTTTAGGCAAAGTTTTAAATTACATACTTTATTTAAAATAACTAAATAGTATATAGGCTTTCAAAAAACAACACAGCTCATATCAAATTTTTTGAATTTAATTTACTGAAAATAAGATCTTTAAAAAAAAAAAAAACTTATAATTAAAATTTTTATTTTTATTTGTACATTTCCTTATCATTTTTTTTTTCAGCCACTAAACAGAGTAAAGATTAGTCTATGTGCTCTTTTTCAACAGAGATAGAGTATAAGCAAAACTAGCTATTGTACAAAATTTTGAACCTGACTTGAGAAATATCAAATAACCCAAAAGAGACAAAAGCATGCTTGTGTTTCAATGGTGGAGAAGTGTGGGTCAACATACATTACAAAATAAATAAATAAATAATTACGAGCCACACGTGGTTTTAGTTGAATTCACTTTAGCAACCTGTGGTTTAAAAAATAACATTTTACCTACCTGAGGTTTAATAACTTAGCTTCCGTTACAAATCAATGTTAAGAAAGAGGATAAAAATGTCTTGTCCTTCGTTTTCTCTCTTTTTGTATATGTACATGGGAAATTCTTAAGTCCCGCTGCAGAACCGTCCCATCAAATGTGTCAAAAATTATAATATTTGTATTTGTTTTGATAAAATTTTATGTGTGTTTTGATAAAATGTTGTTAGGTGTTGTAAAATGTGTATAGTTTATAGTAAAGTTAACCTTATCGCAAATATCATTAATTATACCAGAATTAACACATTTTAATTTTACAATAATAAACACACATTTATTAATACAAACACAACATTTATCACAAAACACACAAATTTATCAAAATCAACACATGTCTCGTGGTGGGACCTAAGTGTTCCCCATGTGCACACATTCTTTTCTTTCTCTCTCCGGCCAGACCCACATCCAACGCCTAGTCAAAAAATATTGTTCAAAGAACTCGATTGCTTGTTCAAAGAACTGATTGCTTGGACCAAGTTTTTGTGAACAATCTTCTTTTATACACACACTCTCCCATATGTTCATTTCCTCTTTCTCCCATAACAATAGAAACAAAAAAATCTCCATCTCTCTCAACAAATCAAAACCCAGTAAGTCTCTTAGCAATTTCTAGGCCTTTATTGACTGGCCTTGCAGCTTTGTGGTCTAGTTTTTTGGGCACTACTCATGGGGCATGGGCTGTGATGGTTGCAGTCATTGCTGGAGCTTTGGCAAGCATGGTAAACACATTGGAGCATGGTGGGCAAGTTGGAATGGTGTTTGAGATGTATAGAAGCAATGTTGGGTTCTTTAAGTTGATGCAAGAGACCATCAAGTCAAATATAAGTGAGAGATATTTTAAGGGAAGAGAGAATGGGAGACTCAAATTAAGAAAAGAAAATGTGATGAGAAAGAGAGAATAACGAAAGCTAACGTATTAAACCCCTAGGTCGGTAAAATGTTACTTTTTAAACCACATGTTGGTAAAATGAATTCATTCAAAACTATTAGTGAGTAAAGTGTAATTATTAATTTTATTTATTTTTTATGTATGTTGACCCACACTTCTCCACCATTGAAACACAAGAATAAAAATAATGGCAAATTTGACAAAAGTCAAATTTAAATAATATTTTATAATGTATGTTGAGTCATATTTCTAACGTATGACATGATGTTTTGTTCACTAAAACCGAAACTTTTTACACAATACCGTTTCTTCAGTTAGACAAATAAGACAAGACTTTGAATGCACAAATGATTCAAACCATTGGGATGATCATAATCAACAAGGTTCCTTACAATCTCACAATTTTTTTAAGGTTCTCATTCTTTTATCACATTAATGGCAAATGTTGTGGGAAAACAATTGGAATTGGCAAAAAATGACATTGAGATCCATCAACTTCTTTGACACAGCCTTTATTGAATTTGGTGGATGGATTTTTCAAATTACATTTTGATTGTCTAAATATTATTTTAATTTTAGAGATTTATTACATTGGACAAGTTTGGTTACAAAAACTGGTTTGTAACCAGTTTGTTACAACCCACTATGTGGCAACTTATAAGACCATCCATATGTATTATTTAAAGAAGTCACATGCCTCATTAAATAGGTCATGTGACTAAAGTACACGTGGATGATCTTATTAATTAACACGTAGTGGGTTGTAGTAAGCTGGCTACAAACTAGTTTATAGCCAAACTCTATCCATATTATATATTGAAGTTATGTCATGGACAAAAAGTACAATTTTTGAGTGTGTTATTGTTATATTTATATAATTAATAATAATTAAAAGAAAAAAAAAAGGTCAGACTCATAAGCTTTAATGTGAATGTGTGCTATCTTTGATTTCAATCCATAAAGTTAGAGACACCTTTTCCTTCTCAATGATAGCACTATCTTTGACAAACCGTAAGGGCTTTGAATTCCACTTTATTGTTTTACAATAATGACATGATTTGTAGGATCCAACTAGAGTTTACAAAAGGAGCACATAAAATTTATTTAATAGGAGGTTGATTATGAATTAATGATGATAATGTCAATATGAATCCAGTCTACGATGATGGTGGTGATGATGTGTAAGGCTACCACAGGAGATTGTACAAGGGGTAATAATAGAGAATGATATTCTATGGATGTGGTTAAGGAAACAAAGAACCTTTGCTTTGTACAATTCCCTTTCATTTATAGCAAAAGAAGGGAAAACCTACTTTTTTCACTAGCCAAGTATTCTTCTGCCTCCTTAATTTATCTATTTGATGAATTGAGAGTTGGAATCAAACTTCTCAGGCGCCTAATTAAAAACAATAAAGTTGCAGACATAATATTTTTACAACAATTTCACAATAATGTTAATGTGTCAAGCTGTGAATGTTAAATAATAAAATGCACTGAGTGGTGAATCCAGATGATAACTAATTTCAGTATTGTTGTGAAATTGCCATAGCACCAAAATAGGGGATGAACTCACCCTTTTGCCTTCCCCTCTCTACCATAAAATGCAATTTTAAAGTTGTGCCCAACATTCTTGGCCCCATCTATCAAGTGGATGCTTCCTCCTCATACACCCCTCCCATTTTTTTTTTTTTTTCCTTTAAAAAAAAAAAAAAAAAATCTCAAATAACCTCTATGCTTACCAGTCAACACCATTTTCATTTTTTCAAGAAAAATGTCCCCTACTAAAAAATGTTGAAAATAAAATCAACTTGAATAGGTTTCTTATTTTAGTTAATTTCTGATTAAGAACTTGTGGATCCAATAATATAGTAATTCTAATTAGTTAATTGGCTGATAATCTTCATTTGAAAGCCAAGCACCACACATCATAATTTGTTTAAGCAAAAGATTGTAGAAGAGCCTCCCTAAAAAGAGAGGAGATTCCTAGGATAGTTAAGGCCTGTATTTTTATTCTTATTTTTAAAGTTCCTAGAGTCGAGATTCACCTCCCTCATCATCATCATTATTATTATTATTAAGGAAGTGATGTCCCAACCTTGGGTCACAATTCATTATATGCCGCCCATTAAACATCCAGGAAGCCATAAGAGGTATTTTAACACTTAATAATTTTCACTTAAGCAAAGCCAAAAAGATGGGGAGAAGAAGAGTCAAAAAGGGAGAGGAATGATTGGAGGAAATTGAAACGGTAAGGTGTGGAATAATGGAGAGAAGAATAGCCAAAAAAGGGAGGGGAAGAGATGGAATAAAAATAACCCATAAGGTGACATAGAAAAGAAGATAAAGAGAGAAAGGATTGGAAGAAATTGCAATGGATAAGGTGTGGAATAATTGGGAGAAGAGCCAAAAAGGGAATTGAATAGTTGGAAAAGGAGTAACCATAAAGTGAGGAAGAATAAGAGTCAAGAATAAATGAGATAAGAGATTGAAAAAAGATGACTGACATGGCACAATGATAGGAGGGATTGAGAATAAAAAATTGATTGCAAAGTTTCAGCTATTTTATATAAAATATAGATTACCACTTCTCATAAAATCCTTTTTTTTTTTTATGGACAATTGTTGGATTATAATGCTAAAAGATTCATAGAAATGTCTTTCAAAGACGTACAGAATGCACTCTTTTAGATCATAATGTAAAACAACCACAACAACAACCACAACAAAAACTCATCAGTCATTCAAAGATGAAAATTTGATAGGGACTGAAAAGGAGTGGTCTGACTAGAACCATTCATTCATCATTCATGCACCTATGCAATTTCAGTAATCAAATATTTAGCCAAAAAACCCACTTATCAAATAAGTCGAAATCAAGTACAGCATATACTGAATAGATTTCTTGATTAATTGATCTTTTGTATTTTTCTGACACTTGAATGCCAAACAATTTCTAGGATCAACATAGCTTAGCTGTCCATGTCTTCAAGATTTAATCAGAACACATGGACAAGCAAAATTATGCCCCTGCTAAGAGGGTTCGGGTACAGTTTCTAGTGGATCTGAAAACTTTGGATCTTCCCCAAAGTCCAACACAATGACTCTACTTGTGGCTATTAGGTACTAATTCATGTGAGGCCATGATTATATACACATGCAAGGCTATATGTGCACATGGGTAATTTTTGGATTTCAGATTGCCATGACTTTGTCCCACAATTTTTTTTCCCAATATTTAGGTGCAATTAGTCAATTAAATATAATGTCAATATAGAAAAATTTCAGAGTCTTTACAGAAATGGGAACCTACTGGATTTTTTTTTTTGGGTTAAAATTTGACCTTTTGCTTAAGCTAGGCGATTGTTGCTAATGGTACTCACTAGCTATACCTATTAGTGTCTATTTGGTAGGGAGGTTTAAAATCGTATTTTTTAAGAGTACAACTTCTTAAGGTTCTCCAATGTATTATTAGAGGCTGGAAGTACAAATTCTAAGTCTAATTTCATAAATATATCTAGTACATCTAATCTAACCCTATGTAGCTCTTAGATATGTGGAAAATAAGATGAAAAATTAAAGAAGTTGAAAAAGAAAAGCAACAACCCAGCCCTTACTTAAAATTGGCATAATGTAAGTCATGGAATTTTCATTTTATTTTAGCTTATCTGACTTTACTTTTTTTGCTTGGAATTGAGTCTGGGAATCAAATGGCAACTGAAGGAGGGATAATTCATAATTGGATAAATTTTATATTTATTTAAGTACTCTATGTTCTTACGCTAAGGAGGAGAAAAAGGCATGAATCAAGTTTCCACACTCAACAAACTACTTCTGGTCATGATTTTCCTCCCCATTTTGCTTACACTCATGGGATTCATAGGAAAAAACCAAAAAGAAAATGAATTATAAAATATGACATTATCTTAATCCTACATGCATTGCAATTAGCATTGAATTACTTGCATATTTTAAAGTTTTGTGACACATCCAGTATACAACTATACATGTGACATGGAAAGCTTAATTTATTTTAATCTTTGTTTTTCAGTTACTTATCCCATAATTGTCATCAAAGAAAAGGAAAAAAGAAAAAGATTATCCTCACTTAACTATACAGTAAAATACAACTATATTCATGAGTAAGGGCCATAATAATAATATAAATTTCCACCTTCCACCAGAAAAAATATTATGCAAATTATGAAATTGCATAATGGTTGATATACATATTGTCATACCACTATAACTCAAAAGCTTATGGCATTGGACTCAATTATGTATATTAATTACTCATTTTCTGTGAGATTCAAGTCTGTTTGCAATCATCTATTACGTTTAGCTTTTTAACTTATTTGTTTATATACCGCTTTTTAAAATCTCACATTTCAAGGTACAATTATACTTTAACCAACTTCTAGCAAATAAACAAAAAGCAATCAACAAAAAATCGAATCCAAACGCACCTAATACCCGCTACTAATACTAAGGATTGAAAGTAACACAATCGGCTATAGGGCAAAACTCCAGATCATTCTACTAATAGCTGCAGGCAAGTACCTTAACAAGCAAGTAACTAGCTTCCACCTTGTACTTAGCAGCCCAAATAAAGTACTCCTTCTAACACACATGTACGCTCATGCAAGTACAAAAGTAAGTAAACAACCTGATCTGCTCCTTTGCCCGTTGTTCGCATCTCGTTCTCCCTTTAGGTGGCATGAAAGCTTTGGAACAGCAGCTAGACCGCCTTGCTCTTAAAAGCAGCAATGACTGTTGGATGGTGCATCTAAGATTTCATTTGACTCTTGTTAAAACTAGTCACATTTCTTCTGCTATGCATTAATACTACAAAGGCAAGTCACAGTTCAAGTTGAAAACCCCCCACAAAGGTTACAGCTAATGACATGCACAATAAAGTGAAAGAATTGCTTTCAATCAAAATTTGTGATAAACATTGAAGAGAAATGACCTCATACAATCTCAAAGAATGGTAAACTTCCCTCAAATCAGCATTTTCAAACAACTCTATATGCTATATGCTTAAGCTGCATAAAAAGTGTCCTAGGAAGGAAAGTTGCAAACAGTTAACCATTAGCTAAGCTGAGCAGTCCGCAAATCATCTGAGCAATGAATGTAGAGGCAGGAGAAATTGATTCAAGGAATGGCACATCAAATCCAAGAAACATTTTGTGTCCAATCCGAAATGTAGCTGCATAGGTTAAACAATGAGAAGTTGAGAACACAACCTGAAGGCAGGAAAATTTAAATAAGAATGTTCAGTCACATTGTGGCTTTGTCACAGAAAATGAGTCAAAACACATTTTTTTCCTCAGTTTCATTCTCAACACCACAGTCCCCAGGGCCCAAGTTTAGCCAAGATTCTTAGATCTCAAATACAACAGCCCAAATAAAGGCTAGACCTTGAGTCCGAGGCTTTGGTCTTATACTGAAAAGTTGGTCCATGATGGTTAAAGTGTGTCACTTTATTTAAATGACCCGACATATCTTACTGCAAGCACCAATTGCATGAGGTTCTGACTTTTCCCAGTCAGAAAGATTAACGATACTATGATTGCAGAAATATAGTAAGCTTTATGAATTTTTGTTTTGAATTTTCACCAGACACGACATGGCAATGATGCCCACGTATTTACTTGATGCTGAGCCTTCTCTTTTCTGTTGCAATTCATTTAGCAATAATGGACAAATTATGAACAGCATACAATCCATTTTCTTGTCTAAACAAGTTTAACAGGATATTTTTAGTAGAGCCATCGCTATAGATACCTGCTAATTGAAAATTTTGGTGGTATGACTACAGAACTGTTAATGATATAGCAGCAGAACGAAGCTTCACACCATGATCCTCCCATCTAGACTGTGGGGCAGTTGCTCCAGCAATAATTGCCTACATATGAAAGGGAGAATCTGATTTACTTGATGAAATCATCACACATCAAAATGAAAACAAAATCACCGTTGTCATGGTTTTCATGTGCAAATCAAAATCCTAATTTTAGATCAGAATGTTCTTGGGCCTTTCAGTAGAATTCTATCGAGTTGATCAAATAATGGGCTAAAGCCACTTTTGATATCCATCACAGGCACAAAAGCCTACTGTGTAAGGCTAAATTTTTTTATAAACAAGCATTCTATCACTGAAAAGAAATAGTAACAAACCTTTCCACCGTTAACAGCAGCCATTAGTGCTACATGCTGTGCGTCTCTTCCAAATTCATAGAAGTAATAAGTCCTGAAATAAGCATTTGAACATCAAAGATTAGGAATAAAATTTGCAAATAGTACATCCAAAGGCTAAAAAGTAATTTTTACTTTATTTTAACATCCTGGCTGCTCTAAAATTCACAGAGATACTGATAATGGATAGTTGAGTATTAATGTAATCCAATTGGACATCCAAGCAAAATATAGCCTATTATTGCTAATAACTGTAGGTAAGGAAGGAAGATGATAGTAGTCAAGCTACATGAAGAATTTATTCTTCCACCATTAAAACAAAAGGTTAATTTTCCTCTTAAGGGCCCAACTTCTACTCTGATAGTAGTAGATACCAACATTTTCTAGCAGCCTGCCATCAACTCAGAAAATATACTTACCTGAGACCTTCCTCTTCCTTTACTTTTATAGTTCTTGCAGAGTATAAAGTTGAACCACCTGCCAATGCAGCATGACTAGCATCAGAACCAATACCAGAAAGAGTAGAGAAAGATAAGTTGACTGCAGGTCATAGTTCCCATATGATAGTGGACAGGCAAAAGAATGGGAGTGGGGTTAGTTGGGGAGTAGACACAAAATATAGATTGGACACACACTACCAGAAAGAAAGATCTAATGAGTTATTCAGTTTAATTTTTAATTTTAATTTATTTTTTAAAGAAGGACTAAAGAATTCAGACCGTAATTACCTGGAACAAAAATTTTTGATGCCTCTTTCAAAGAACCTAAATCAGTAATATCTTTGGCCTGTTGAAGTCAGGAAAGATACGGTAAGTTTCACAGGGAGTTTATTATAGAAAGTCATAGATGGAACTAAGAAGAAACTTTGGAAAGTCATAAATGGATAGAACTAGGAAAAATTTTAGGTTAAAACAATTGTTTTGTCCCTAAACTTTGAATGAAGATCATTTTTCGTCCCTGAATTTTGAAAAAGTTCGTTTTTACACATAAATTTCGTCCTTTTAAAAAAAAGTCCAGGGACGAAATTCATGTGTAAAAATGAACTTTTTCAAAGTTCAGAGACGAAAAACGAACTTTTAAAAGTTTAGGGACAAAAAACGAACTTCGTACAAAGTTTAGGAATGAAAAAAATGGTTTACCCAAAATTGGTTTTATTACTTGAAAGCCTGATCGGCCATAAATGATGGTCTCCAACCCAAGACATTAAGATATTATTTGCCAAATTCTGGAAATGCAGGGATGATGTGTAACTAGGGAAATCCAAAATGGCATTCAAAGTATACTTGTCACTAATGGTGAGTACATTACTTTTGTTTATACACAAAATATATAAAACTGAGAAAAGCCACCTCACACTTTTTCGGATCCATTCCTATTTAAGACTGGTTGTAGGTGGGTTATTTCAATTACAAGGAAAACAAACAATACAAGAAGTCGTACTATTTGAGTTAATATAGTAATAAAGTTCTATTAGTAAATATGTCTGGTATATGGAGGATTGAAACTTCATGGGGGTTACTACACATACCTCTAAGAAGGTGATCTTGAGTTGATTGGATGGGCGAATGACAACACTTAGAACTTCATATCTGTGTCAACCAATGACAAATAAAAATCAAAAGTCAATGCAGAATACATCTCTAGTACTTCTGGTCATGTTTGAAATTTCATTCTTTCCCTCTGTTCTTTATTTTCATCGTTCTGGCAAATACCTTGATGATTAATTTCGAGTACTACTACCCAACTTTCACAAAAATTAACCAACTTTCACAAAAATTTTGATGCATCTTATCCAAATTAAAATTAGGAAAATAAAATAATACCATCAAAAGGAAACTTAAACAAATTATGTACCCATCTAGAGATGCAAATCTTGCTGCAAAAGTCTTGGGCTTTGCTTTATCTCCATATAGAGACAATCCAGCACTGTAATCCTAGACATTGAGCTTTAAATTTAGTTGATTGGCAAATTTTTAATATCTTGCAAAACAATAATTAGAACATAGTGTACTCTCAAAACTTAAACAAAATATCAACTTTAAGAAAAAATAAAATGACTTTTGAAGCTTCAATCTCAAAAGCCTAGTATGGAAAAAAAGATCATTTTATAGTGCATGCAGATAGCAACCGTATATATGATACAAAGAACATCCAAAGCAACAAAAGATAAACATCAAAACTAATTCCAGACAAGCCAATATTGAATGAGAGTCTCATAACATTGAGGTAGATGTGCAAGAGTTGTACATTTAGCAACCACATGAATACAAACCAATACAGCTGCCCATGGTATTGATCTCTTAATCAAGACCCACATCAATTACAATTTACAACTCACACAACCCTTATACCACACAACAATCAAATGGAAAAGAATGAAATTTTCAAGCAATTTGAAATCTATATTATTTTGGGTTAATTGTACTTTTCCCCCCTTAACTATGATGCAGTTACAATATCCTCCTTAACTATTGGTAATAAGCACTTCACCCCTTGCCATTAGGATTTTCGTCAAGTTTAACAAAAAAGTAAAAAACATTCACACAAAAATGTGTAACAGAAATTTGAACTTTCTGTTAAATTTGACGAAAAATCCTAACGACATGGGCCAAAGTGCTTTTTCTTTTTATTTTTTATAATTCAATTTTTATTAGGGGATGAGGATTTGAACCCTGATTCTCCTTATAAAGGAAATCAGTCAATGCCACTAAGTTATAAGGCTTTTAACGGCAAAGTGCTTATTTCCTATAGTTAAAGAGGAAAGTGCAATTTATCCTATTATTTGTATTTTTTTACTAAGGAGAGCTCTTTGAGTACTTGACTAATTCTAGTATAAATCATGAATTTGGGGTACCACTGAACCTAGCTCTTGAGGTGGGTTAAACTTTATATTATTTCATAAGTGTTATTTCCCACATAATTGTTTCTCAACCAATTATGACAGTTAAATAGTACCTTGATTTTCACTACCTTGTACAAGAATACACATTCAACAATCATTAAAGATTTATTTTTTTATAAATCATCTTAAAGTTCCAACTATTCTAAATGCAAGAAGACAAAAAAGAAGATTGTATTGTATTACCTCAGGCTCCATGATGTCCTGAAATTCTGGAGGGACCCGAATGGCAAAACCATCACCATAGAACTGGAACCAAGACTTGGTGTTTGCAATGCCTGAAAGAGCTGGTTTTGGAGGCTGTGAAGGTTGAGTTGAAGAGTGGGCAATTGGGTATGGTGGGGTTAAGGAAATGAGGCAAAGTGAAGTGGTTTTGAGGAGAAAGAGCCTCTTAGAAGAGGTGGTGGGAATGGTGGGTTTGGGAGTGGTGAGATTGATGGGTTTTTGGGGAAGGTGTGGTGGGTGTGGAGGAAGGGAGAGGAGGATGGCCATATGAGAGAATGAGGATGCTGTTCATGGCTGATGAAAATGTGGAGGGAGATAATGTGGGACAGCCTAATAGTTTTTGTATGTTTGAGTCAGGGAGGGTAGCTTTGGGATTTTGTAGAAATTTGGGGTGGTTTTTGGTCAGTTTAATATGACAATTCATGTCTTATTATTATAGGGATTTTTTTTTTTTTTTGAAGAAATAAGGAAAGCTTCAAAAATAAAAATTCATATTTTGTGATTAGTACACGATAAAAATAATTTCAGTAGTGGGATTATATTAAAATAAATAATATAAAAAAATTGTGTCTCTAATATTGTTCTTAGAAAAATATCATAGAGGGATTTTTCTGATGCTTCCCATGTAAAGATTAGATTATCATTATCTTCTTCTCTTTTTCTTGGTGAGAAAATTATACAAAGTCTCTTATAGGTTTTATCATAAATATCAAGAAAATTATACAAAGTCTCTTATAGGTTTTATCATAAATATCATTAAATGAAATGAAGTAAAAATCAATAAAGAAATTGAAATTTTACATTTATATTTATATGGTAGTGAAGGTTAATTTAATTATAATAAATCCATAAAATCAACTACATGATGCACTTCTCCATGAATGATTTATTTGTATATCTTGTTCAATATCACATAATTTTTTTTTTATAACAATGTATCATAATGAATAATTTTAGGTACAATTTTTTAAGAAATTATTAATAACCACTTTTGAAAATGGATATTATTTATTTATGTGCAGATACAAACCTTCAAATCTCTAGAGATAAGGCTTTCGATATAAGTAATATTAAAGACACAATTTTTTTTATAGTGTTTTATCACATGCTAACATTAACTTTACAAAGATTATTATTGATACTATTTTTATCATGTACAACTCACAATTTATTTATTATGTTAACAATTGTGAAAAAAAATTGTTGTGCTAAGCTCATTATCTTGAAATATACCATCTGAACCATCTATTAAGCTTTGGATAAGGCCACACATTGGGATGCTAAAAATTGAATGTTGATGTTGCTATTTTAAGTGATAAATGTTGGCTGAAGCAAACGCAATTTTGGTCCAAAGCTATCCCCCTAATGAGCCCGTGATAGCTGAAGCAAATGTAATTTTGTGGCCAATCCAAATTGCTAAGGGAGAGGATTTCAAGGATATTATTGTGGAAGGAGATGCAAAAATCTGTTTTTATGTTTTGAATGGTAGTGTTGCAGAGAGTTTATGGTCTATTTCAAGTCTCTTAGACAATTTTATTCCTCTTGCTTGTTTAATTGGGTTCTTAGAGAAGTAAAATCTGTGGCTCACTCTTTGGCAAAATTTGCAGCCCAGGGTAGTATAATTTATCTTTGTGATTGTAACTTTAACCCTCTTCATGTTCACGATATTTAGTTTAAAGATTTTTTTTTTGCTGTTTCTGTTTAATAATACTTTTGATTTACCAAAAAAAAAAAAACCAGTGGAGAATAGTTGAAACTCATATGGACTCAAATGCCCTTTTGGCTTCCATGGCTAATGCACGTTATCCTTATTCAAATTCAGCCAGCCAATCCAACACAAACAAAATCCAAACCACCCAAAATTCCAAACCGAAAAAGAAAACAGAAGAAACAAGATATCTTCCTCTCTCTCCTTAGTCCCTTCCCCCTCATGCTTCTACATTTGTGAACTTCATTGCTTTCTTTTTTCCCATGGAAACCATTCTCTCCCCTCACTCTCTATCCCCTCTCTTCAACCCCAAACCTTCCTCTCCAAAGACCCTTTTGTCCTCCTCTCTCCAACCCAGATCAAATTCTCTTTCCCTCACCAAACCTATCACTTCTAGCCTCAAAAAACACAAACCTCAATCACTAAAACCATCTTTACCAATACCCACAAACTGGTTTTCTTATGCCCAACAAGGACTAACAGCTCTAGCTCTCACTCTAGCACTCAACTTTAGCCCACTCTTGCCTAGTGGCAATGCACTAGCTTCTGAGTTTGATGTACTTAATCAAGGTCCACCTAAAGAATCATATGTAGTTGATGATGCAGGTGTGCTTAGTCGTGTGACAAGGTCGGACTTGAAGAGTTTGTTGTCGGATTTGGAGTCAAGGAAGAACTTCCACATTAACTTCGTCACTGTTAGAAAGCTTACTGTAAGTCTTTGATTTTATGTATTTACTTGTTTAGTGTAGTGTAGTGTAGTGTAAATTTGACTCTTTCTGTAACACCATTTTGATTATATAATGAAATGGATTAGTTAGTTATCTAAATTATATAAATTCACCAACTTTTGTTTGGTTTTCATGAAAAGATTAAATCTTTGTTTCAAGCCTATTGTTCCTTTCTTGATAATTGATAACTTATCTTAGCTATGCAATATGATCCAATTAGGCTTATTCAAGCATTTGGAGTTCTAAGGTTTAGAGTCTTTTATTTTTTATTTTCTTTTCCTACATATTAATAATGGAGCATAAAGTATAAACAATGAGAATGGTTAATATTTTGTATTAAGTGTTCAAAATTTATGGCAAAGTTTTGGAGATTTTCTAGTAAAGCATGATTTTCAAGAACACAAGTGCATTGAGTTATTTATTTTGAATTTAAAAGTTCTGAGTAACATTTGGTTGCAGAGCAAAGCTGATGCTTTTGAGTATGCTGACCAAGTTTTGGAGCGTTGGTATCCCTCGGTCGAAGATGGCAATGACAAGGGCATAGTTGTGCTTGTTACCAGTCAAAAGGAAGGGGCAGTAACAGGTGGCCCTGCATTTGTCCAAGCAGTTGGAGAAAGTATTCTTGATGCCACTGTATCAGAAAACCTTCCCGGTAACCTTGAATTCAGTTCTCATTCTTTAAATTGGTATATGAATATTTTACTTTTATAAGAAACTGCTTCTGTGTGAAGACTATGGTTCTAATTTTGTGCATTCTGAACAACATAAAAGTTTGGTTGAAAGTTAAAACAAATGTTTTGCATAAACCATGAAAAAAAAATAGAATTCAGATAAGAGAGATGTACTTTATAGGCAAAGAAAATGAGAGGATTTTACTAATGGAAATGGAAATTACAAAATAGTAAGCTGCATACATTCTTGAGAACCCATATTGTAATGCTCTACTCAATGTGGCTAAGAGCCTACCAAAATAATTGGCATAGAACTTAGCCGAGTCAAAGGCCGCATCATATCACTGTTTCACAGCACAGTCTGAGATGCTCTTTCATGATTCATCACTCAATGTTGTTTGAAAATGCTCTCAACTCTTGCGACAAACTTTATCACTGGAAACTTCTGCAAGCTATGCCAAACAAAGCTGAAAAGTATAGGCAACCTCTTTTCCCTACAAGGGTTACTTGGCCTGCTGCAACTTTTGATTATGGAGTTCTTTGGCTATGCTAAGCTTGTTTTGACTACTTTGAGGAAGTTGGTCTCATCTCAAAATTTCATCGAAGTGTCACCATCTGAAACCATCCAAAATCTTCTGCTTGTGCTTAATGGAGTTTTTCTACTAACCATTTCCTTTGTCCAAAAGAGTAGGAAGCTGATAAATGCAGTGGCCAGGTTCAATCTTCTAAGACCTCTTCAAAACATGCTAGAATTGGATTCTTTCTGGATGGAGGTTTGTGCATCATTCAAGCTCTCCTAAATTTTCTTATGTGCAAACTTCCTAGAAATAGTGGTTAGGTCCTCACATTTAAGAGCTGGAAGACATCCACTGAGACTTTGAGGATTGATTAGCAGGAACCCCTGAATATGGAGGCCCAGATTAAAAATAAGGTTCCAGTGGAGTATACCATTTTCTGCCACAAGATGCCAAGAAAAACATACACCAGCCTTAAGGAAATTGATAAAAGGAGCAGAATCCAAATCTATAAATTTTCTTTTTATGTTTAGCATAACTGAACCATGCAATTGAATTTCTCTGCCCTATGTAACACCTTACAGGAGCACTTTTCAGTTTTCACCCATGACTTGGCCTAGTAAACTCCCCAACGTTTTAGGAGATGTGCTACAAAATTTCATTTTTGGTCTGCAACTGTTTCGCTTTTTTAATAAAAGCTACCCAATTTCAAACAAAAACACTGCTTACTGACACACACAAACACCATATCTAAATGATAGTTTCTCTAACAATTCTAACACCATTTTGCCTGCATTGCAATTTTATGATTAGAGATAGTATAGGTTCCAGTTCTAATCAATACATTGGATAGACATGAAATCAACATGATGGTACACAGTCTGAGAGCTTTAAATTAAAAGAATACAGTACAATTTTGATTTTCAATTTTATTTTGTTCAGATGAAGTTACAATTAGTTTTTATTGTGGATGAATATCTGTGCAAAAGTTCCATGTACTTGCTACTGGTGTCCACTGCTTCAGATGATATAATGGAGATAAAGGATGCAATCAAAGAATCCATATAAGTAAACTTTTGGGATCTTCCTTCAATGATGTGCAGCAGTAAATTTTTCCTGATGTTTTTAAAAAAGATATTGCAGTTATGGTGATCAAATTATTGGATGTGTAATTGCAGTCTTGGCTACAGAAGAAAAGTACAATGAAGCTGTCTATAGCAGTGCCAAACGGCTAGTAGCTGCCATCGATGGGCTTCCAGATCCGGGTGGCCCCAAGTTTAATGAAAATAAACGTGAATCCAACTTCAAAACCAAGGAAGAGACAGAAGAGAAGCGAGGACAGTTCGCTCTTGTAGTTGGAGGTTTGTTAGTGATTGCCTTTGTTGTTCCTATGGCACAATACTATGCTTATGTCTCCAGGAAGTAATGGTATCTGTAATTCTAAATTCTTCTCTTACATTATTTCCTTTTAAGATTTGTAACAATGTATAACATGCTGTTGTACAAATGACCATGTTAAAAAATTTCATGAGAAACTCCAATCAGAGGGTAAGAATAGAGTTTTGTTTATAATTGTAATATATGTGTTCAATTTGCCTTGTCCAACTTCAGTAATCTACATTCACTTTCTCAATATTGAACGCTTCAACATTGATGCCAATAAATGTGTTAATTTCAAGTTAGATGCTGTACATACATATCAATAGAGTGACAGCACTCTAATGCCATGAGAAGGAACACAATGTGAACTACCTGACCCATTCTGGCAACATCTCCAAAATCAAGCAGAACCTGTATTATTTTCAAACATATATCTTCCTGCTAGATTTATCAAGATAGCTAGGTAATTATCATCTTAAAGTAAAGAAAAAAAAAAAAGTTGATGTCTAACCAAGTGTATGCATGAGAAGGTGCACTTAATCTCCAATATAGTTCGTGAAGACTTAAAGCGAGAAAGCAATTGTATGTATGTGAAAGGTTGCTTTGCTTGCATTGCTTTGCCCGAAATGGATTTTGACAGACCCCTATGTTTTAGGTTGAAATACGTTCAGATTTAGAAAATACTGTCATTATCGAAATATAAAACGATGCATTGAAGTTGAAGCTATAATTTTAGATGAGAGTTATGCAGCACTTGTCATTTGATGAAGTTTACTCAGTATTCACTGCACTGCTAATTTCTGGTCACTGAAGATACCACTTCTGAGAAATGGCTTGCAATTACTCAAAGAAGTTAACATATCAGGGAAGAAATGAATAAAATAATTATAAGATTAAACACATTCGATCTTTAGAACTTGAGCTTCAGAAGGAAAGGCATTTCGTCTGAGAAAGGCGGATCAGAATATTTTCCGGTGAGTATTTGTGATGAAACATACTGATTTGCAGCCTCAGTGTAATGAATCCCATCCCAACTGACATACTCAGTACTGTCGGAGCACCCTTCGGCGGTGACTGAGGTCCCATTAAAGATCTTTGTTTGCCCACAGGAAACGCGGCTGTCATAGTTCAATGGTGGACCTCCATACCCACAGCAAGCCATAATAGGTTGTTCAAATCCTGTAAATTAATATCACCAAAAAAAAAATTAACATGATTATAACAGAAAGAAATTTAATCTCTGGGGCTTGATACCAAGCCACCTCAAATTATATCATTACATTCAGAAATATTGTGAGAGATTTAATGATTCTCAATGGTCTAGGGACATTCAGGACAACTATCATGTCATTTGATTATTTTGTAAGAAAGGAAGAGTGGAAAGTGGTGTATTGACAGTGAAAACAAAACAAGACAGATGAAGAGGATGAGTGTTTCTCAAGTATTTTGTGATGTAGGGCATATTTTCAAATATAAAGACAAGATTTTGAAGATGGATACAGGCCCATTTTGCTTTATGATACAAACAAAATATGTCCTCTTCAAAGAAAAGAAATCAGTATGTCCAACACATAAGTGTATCTGAAGTGAAGAGATTGAAATGGAAGAACTAGAAGACAAGAAATATAGAATAAACAAATAATGTTCTCCTAAATTAAAGCTAGTCGGTTGAGCTGGTGAGGAGCTGCATCGTTCAAGTAAAAGGTGCTACATGGTGAAGGGGACAGCAAAGAAAAATAATAAATTACAATACATTTTTATGATAAGGGTAAATGACAAAATACCTCCCTCTTATCAATTTACCCTCCTATCTTTTTGGATGTAATACAGTTTACCTCTCTATAGCTTGGATTAAATTGCAATGTCATTTTTTCAATTCATATTGACAGTAAATGATAAAATTACACTTTTCATTGTGTTATGGGTCTCTGGAAGGGAAAGGGGATATTTTTATCATTTTCTTTTTATTTTCGATCAATTTGGATGAAAAACATGACATTGCAATTTAGTCCAAGGTACATAGGGGTAAATGTAACATTCAAAAAGACAAGGAGATAAACTGATAATGTCCCTAACCACATGGAGGTATTTTCTCATTTACCTTTATGATAATTAACTGAATTATTTGTTTTTTTTAACAATTCCAATTGTATGAAAGATTATGATTTACAGAAATTAAGAGAATTTTATGTCCTCTTAAAACGTGTGGATTACTTAAGTTAAAACATGAGGTAAAGTAATTATAAGTACCCAGAAATACTAACCATATCGGGAGTAATTTGCAATGAGGTTGTATTTTATAGTAAAGATATCCACATATGTGACATTTGCATCCGAATATTGGCCCTGTAATTTTTTACAAAGAGCATGAAGCTGCAGATTGAATAGCTTAGCAGCTTGATTATGTGGACTGACACATCCTAACTCATCAAGCTGTGATGGGTCAGTACCAAATTTGGCAACATTTTGAGGCAAGCATCCGAGAGGACCCGTGTTGTGTATCCAAAAATTCCTAGCACCTTGATCATATAGTTTCTGAAAAACAATCCAATTAATCAAGAATTGAGTGAGAATTCAAAGCTCCACGGATTGCAGTTTATGTTTAGCAAGCATCAGTAATTTTAAGATAATTACCAATCACGCATACCTGTATTCCTGTCTCAAACTCTACCAAAATTGATGGAATTGAAGCAAGTATTTGGTCCAATGATTTGGAATAAAATGCACCAGCAAGATCATTCTGGCCTATATCAAACATGTAAAGCCCCTCCTCAAAATAATTTTTTGCTGGGAGGTACTTGTTAAGTTTCTTTCCTGCACAAAATAAAGAAAACTGTCAATCTGAAAATATTCATTATGTTTCTTTCCTTATAGCAATATGTTTTGTAACTGAAAAAAGTTTCAAAATTGAAAGCTTAGACATTGATGAACCATTCAAATACCTTTAGCTAGCAAATCAAGAACCCGAGCTTTAAATCGGAAGAAACTGAGACACCTGAACACCAAATGAGAATGGACTGACAGATGTTGGAGTTGCTGGACGTATAGTTGACCCTGCAGCTGCAAAGTTACACCCCTTTCGGAAATTTGGCGCACCAATTGAATCCAAATAGGCATTTAGAAATGGCAGGTCCATTTCATCCACTGCAACATTATAACCAAACAAATTAAGCAAACTCAAGGATCAATGAGACAATAAACTTTAGAACAGAGGAAAACAGGGGAAATACAGAGTAAGTAAAACAGGGGAATACAGAGTAAGGAAAACAGAGTTTATGGAACAGAAATTACAGAGAAAATCAATGATGAGACGGCCATCACAGTATCTCCCAGATGGCTTATGGAAATAATTCTGCCCATTAGGAGGGACAAGGGTCTCAATCCCGGAGGCAATAAGCTCACCGGTGTCAGAATTTGAGTCACCAAAATTGAAAACAGCAGGGAAGTTGAAGTGAATGGATTTGGCAAGAGGGAATAAAATGGAGATTAAGGTAAGAATATGGAGAACGCAGATCTTGGTAGCCATGGCTGGTGCAAGACAAGAGTGTGTTAGCTAGGCTTGTAGGCTTGTAGGCTTGTAGCTTTCACTTGTATTATATGTTAACTACCAAGTGGACATAGTTTATGACAACTCTTGTAAATGAAGTTTGTTTGGTGTGTGTCATAAGTGTGCATTTGAAGTTTGCTTCGAAATTATTTGAAAAACCGAAGCCTGTGTTTGGAACTAAAAAGCCAATCAATGCATCTGTAAAAAATATATTTTATATATATATATTCTATTTCTATATATCCAAAATATATATATATAAATATACTTAGTTTATACTTTTTCTCTTTTCTTGATGACTCTTTTTTCCCTCATAAATTTTCCTTCCCCCTCTTTTGTATATATCTTGAGATTGTTCAAATTTTATATTTGTGCATGTTGTAGAATTTTGACATCCTTTATTCTGTATTGGTAGTAAATGTATTTTTAGCCTTGTATTGAGATATTTAAAAAAAAAAAATGTTAATTACATAATGTATACTAATAATATATTATTTAATAGGAAGAATGCATTCTTTAAAATACCAACCAAACACAATTTCTTTGTGTATAATCACTTCTTATTAAATATTTTGCACTATTTTCACAAAATGTCTGAAGATTTTTTTTTTTTTTTTTATTTAAATTAAGATGAAGATAAAGATTAAGAAAAAATTAAGATGAAGATAAATTATTTTATTAAAAAATTAAGATGAAAATAAAATTAAGAAAAAATTAAGATGAAGATAAAGATAAAAAAAAAATTAAGATGAAGATAAAGATAAGAAAAAAATAAAAAATAAAAAAAATAAGATGAAGATAAAGATTAAGAAAAAAATAAGATGAAGATAAAGATAAAAAAAATTAAGATACAGATAAAGATTAAAAAAAGATTAAGACGAAGATAAAGATAAAGATTAATCTCTTCTATTTATAAATACACTAAAAAAATTAAGATGAAGATAAAGATTAAGATGAAAATACTATTTATAAATACACGTTAAGAAAAAATAAGATGAAGATAAAAAAATAATAATAATAAGATGAAGATAAAGATTAAGAAAAAAATAAGATGAAGATAAAGATAAAAAAAATTAAGATACAGATAAAGATTAAGAAAAAATTAAGATGAAGATAAAGATAAAGATTAAGAAAAGATTAAGATGAAGATAAAGATAAAGATTAATCTCTTCTATTTATAAATACACTGAAAAAATTAAGATGAAGATAAAGATTAAGAAAAAATTAAGATGAAGATAAATTATTTTATTAAAAAAATTAAGATGAAAATAAAGATTAAGAAAAAATTAAGATGAAGATAAAGATAAAAAAAAAATTAAAAAAGATAAAGATTAAGATGAAGATAAAGATAAAGATTAATCTTTTCTATTTATAAATACACTGAAAAAGATTAAGATGAAAATACTATTTATAAATACACGTTAAAACCTATAATATTGCAAATATTTTGTTTTGGTTAATGTTTGTTTTTGGGTGTGATGAATTAAGTTGAATGATGTGGCTTTTGACCATTTGAATTAGTCGGTAATTGATGAGGTTAGTTATCTTTATTGTTTTTTGAATTGTTTTTTGAAGGGTTTTTTTATGTTTATTGCTTCTTGAATTATGCATTTTAGTTACAGAAACAGAGCAAGTCTTGAATGAGTTTCATGACTATACCTAACAAATCTTGCTGAATGAAAATGTAATAGACAAGCCTACATATATGCATAGTATCAAAGTGTATTGAGCAACTTTTGGATCTAATGGACCATGTTGAAAATGTAGGGATTGAAGAAATTGTTAAAATAATCTGTGAGTTTGCAAAACACAGTGAAGAAGTGATAGATAAGAAGAAACTTCAGTTCAAAGGGTAGTCATGAAGTGGTAAATAATTTTTTGCTTTTTAATTTTTAGTTTTTGTTTATAATTTAAAATTTAAATAAATAAAAATCTCGTCGGAGTACATGCTAGTATAACCCAAAGGCCAAGAGGACCCACCTAAATAAAAGCAATGCCAAATTTATATTGTCCAGGCCCAACTTCAGGGGAAGAATGGCCCATAGGCCATAGGTATAGGATCATACACATGTTTTACATCCACGATCTCACTTTTTCATCTTGCTTCTTTTATAAGGGTTAAAACTTAAAAATAACATTTAAAGTAGAGCTTAATGATCTCTTATATTATTTGGGTGAAACTTAGGTACAGTTTATTAGGTTAGATACATTAGGTTTCTTAATTGAATTTAAACACATAACTAAATTGAATTTAAATATTCTTGAAAAAGATAACATTTTTTGTATTTCATTGGTTAATGTAACCATGTATTTAAATTCAATTGAGAAAATTAATATACCCAACCTAAGGAACTGTACTTAAGTTTTATCCATATAATCATATTCTCATTCATCTCAATATCCATATATTTAAAATAAATAAATAAAAATCCAGGTTATCATTAAGATAATCGAACAATACCCCACTAAATCATAAGATTATAGTTAACAAACAATTAATATATATATATATATATATATAATATATAAATATATATATTATAAAAAATTAATATATATATATAAAAGGGTCTTTTAAAAATATGATTTTTTTTCTTTTCTTTTTTGGGTACTTTCAATAGAAATCTAATTTTTTTAAAAGTATAATATAAAATTAGAAAAGTAAGATTTTCTATTTTTGGAAAGTTAGAACGGTCTAACATAGAAAAGTACGACATTTCAATTAGAGATTTACTCACTGGAAAGTAGAAATACAGTTAAGTACTTGTGGGTATTGAGATTCTTCTTTTTGAGAAGAATTTGGATATTTGTTGGCAAATTCAAATTGGATAATATAAGTAAAAATGTTGGAGAACAAAAATGAAAAGTGAACATTAAATATGGAAGTAATCAGTGAGGAAATTACTGAGGAAATCTAGGATGAGACGACCGTCACAAAATCTCCCGGTTGGGGGCTTGAAGTAGTTTTCTCCATTTGGTGGGGCAAGGGAGAAGCCAAGCCCAGCAGTAAGCTCACCAGTGTCAGAATTTGAGTCCCCAAAGTTGAAAACAGCAGGATAATTGAAGTCAATAGAATTTGCAAGAGGTAAAAGGATTGAAAATAAGGTGAGGAGGATTGGTAGAATTATGGTTTTCGTAGCCATGACTTTCTAGTCTTTCACTTTTGTGTTATGTACCAACTACCAACCACCAAATACCAAAAATGATGAGAGAAGGTTGGGTTGGTTTTGAACTTTTTATGCACACAGTGAAATGTTTTGCTTTGAACTCCTAGCAAAAGCAAAGATTTGCTTTACATTATAGAAAGGCAAAGTGAGGGCAAAAGCAATAGGTTTTCTTTCTGCACAATCATCATCTATATCTATATCTATATTTATACGATATTTGATAGACAAGGCCTCACATTTACTTTCCCCAATGATCATCTATATCTATACGATATCTAATAATAAGGCCTTACATTTATTTTAGCCTTCCCCCAAACATACAAATCAACCACCCTATTCCCATAAAAAACCATGTCGGCATGCTATTTTTCATTTGAAGATATATTTCCTTTACAATGGATATATTTGCTTTAAAATGATCTATCCATTAATACCGACATTTAGTTGATTTGATTAGTTAAATAATTTAAAACGTCCATTTAAGGATATATTTCCTTTAAAATGATTATTTCATTTTAAAATGTCCAATTAATTTGAATTTGTAATTTTGTATTAATCTATTCTATACAATATGTAATAGCCAAGATCTCAATTGTATTAAAACATTGTATAAGTTGACTATCAATATTTAACAAAACTGAACACCAAGCCATTCCTGAATCTGGTCATATACACAAGATTTTAATTTTATGTGATGCTTTGGTCATTTCCATTTAGTGAATAGTGTACTATTGGTGAATTTTGAGGAAAAAAAATGTTTTATGTGTAATAAACTCATAATAAATAATTGTAGTATGCACGGGTCTGTGACTAGTTGCATTAAAGCCCCCGTGAATTCATTAATGTCATGTAATGACTATTGAGAATTGAGTCTTGTAGATAGGACCAAAAAGGTACGAGTTCACGGGATATTTGGAAGATTTGAAAACTTAGAAGTGAGTTCTAAAAAGGTAGACACGTGAGCACCTTCTTTTTAAAGAAAGGGATATGTATAATTTTCCTTCCACGGATGGATTACTCTATTGTTTTTTTTTAATGCCAAGTGCCAAGTGAAACACACGTCTCAAGGAAGGCAGTTTTGCCCCGTGCATGATTTCCGACCAAAGAGTCTGGCATTAATTTATTAACATTATTTCTTTGTCATCATTCGAGTGCATGATTTCTGATAAAGACAAACTCTCATTAAAATATCATCATTGTATTTGTGTTCGAACGGCCAAAATAAAAAATTTTAAACTCACTTTCCAAAATCCAAACCCATCCCATTCTATTAAAAGGCTCGTCAATCTTGTAAAAAGTCTGGACCTCTTGGTGCTTAACCTGATACCGTCAGATTATATGACAAAAAAACATTACATCCAAGTTGCAATTTGTGATTTTGGAACAGAATCTATAGGAGAGCAGAGTTGAGAATTTGAACAACTAGACCATCTTTAGGCCAATATGTCTAGGGGCTAAAATATTATCACAATTTTTTTCAGACGTGATCAGTTAGAATTGATGCATAAGTATTATAAAAATAATATCAGTAATACATCTGTATGAAAGTGATATTTCAACCATAACTTAATATCTTAGCAAACTGTAAAAAGAAAGTTTGTTTTTAGTGTTCCTTCGGATGGCTTTATTTTCATCCACTTATTTAGCTTATTTTATTAAAGTACAACTATGCTTTTAAAAAGGCGATGCTTTAAAAAACTATACAGCTATCCATTCTCTTTTGAAATAAAAATAAACTCATCCAAACGAAGTCCTAGGTCTAAATTGCATAAGCTATCCTGTAGGTAGCTAGTCAGACCACACAGTTAATTAAGTCTAACGTTTGGTTTTGCTAATTAGGCATCGCAAGAGGAAAACAAAAAATTCAACGGTAGAACTGGAAATTTTGGTAGAAGATGATTATCATGCTTATGCTATAGAATGTTGGTAACTCCTCAAAAAATCTAATCTTTCACAAATAATATAAACAAACTGGTTTCGTTAAAAACTGGCAAAATAGTTTATATATTCATATGGATGCTCCAAAAAAAAACAAAAAAACTGGTCACATAAACAAAGCAAAGCATCTGTTTTAAATTATTTTAGATTCCTATCTATTATTGGAGAGCTGATTATCCTATTTTACACTTGATGACCATTAACTATGATAGCCAGAAATTATGAGATCATCAAGGAGGCCACCCAGCTTAGGGCAAAACATATATATTTCATCAGGTATGAGGAATTACCAAGCCCCATCAGGCAACGATGCTCAGTGATTCTGTTCCTTGTAACTGCTAGCATAAAATCTAATAAGTGCCCTGTGTTTAGGGCATTTGGATGGATATGTACATCCTTGTTACATAATAGCTGTGTTTTTTTATAGTTGTTTTGTTTCTGTACTGCCTATCTTTCCTAACTTTTAAGAGAATACAGCATATCAGATGGTCAAAATCATCTGGTCATGCCAATATCAGTAAAATGTATGAATTCTGCTATGCATTTCCTATACTTGTACGGTATATACCTTCTGTGTGTAAGACAGCACCATGAAATGGCAATGAAGTCTTCATTTCAGCATCTTGACAGAAGAGAATGATCCAGTCCAGGACTTGATGAAACTGAAAGCACATAAAATCTTATGTAGAACGTTTGAATATTTGCCACACTCTTTGGGGAGTGCATTGAGCCTTTCCGCAGCTTCGACTCTGGCTTTGAGAGCCTTGTTCTTCTTCTTAAGCTGTAAAAGTACAAAATCTCAAAACTTATATGTGGACCAAAACATAAATATACTTTCGATTGTTCACATTCATAACATCTGAAAACTCTCTAAATAAGAAGTAAAAGGATTAGTCTTGGGGACTGCTTGAAGAAGTTGACCATGAACTGACTTGCATTTTGATGTTGACGTGAAGTATAAAACTAATATATATTCCCACCTTGAACTTTTGTAGCTTTTTAAGATTTTCTTTTTTGTTTTCTTTATTGAGAAGGCATCAAATAGGGAACCAGAAGTCATTGAAATGGTGCTTAATATGCGACTATTTCATAAAATTCTGAATGTTCAACCTACCTCTTCAACACTAGACACAAGCTCTTCCACAAATTCTTGTAATGAGGAAATAGTCTGTAAAGTAACATCTTCATAACTTGATTCCAACTCTTCAACTGAATATGGATCAAAGAAAATTCCCTCCAGTATGAACAACTCTTCTAGTAATTTCACATCTTCAGTATCCAATCTCTCCCTCAACTACATATGGATGGAAATTGTGTTAGAAACTGCAGGTCATGTAAAGATTTTCAAAATCTACTATTGTATGTCATATAAAGGGTTGCATAATATAGTTCTGACCTTGTCTAGAATTCTTTTGCATGACTCATCTTTATCTCGACAAAGAACTTCATGCTTCTTGGCATATTTTTCCTTTTCCTCAATACAGTTAACACGTGGTGAAGCCTTAATATGCTTTGCCCTGCCCCAATGAAAATTTCCAGTAATGGAACAAGAGCATAAAATTAAACCAAAATATGTCTAAATTTCAAAAAGTGTTTGAATTATGTAAAACAATATTCATCACTATAAAGGACCCAGAGCCTCAACATATTGCATTAAAATGATAAGGAAAGTGTCCTGTTGCTACTAGGTAAATTTTGGGAATTAGAATAGTAGTCTTATTTGTACTCTTTCTCCTTTATTTGGCCTTAACACTAAAGGGTATTTGAATTAGCACCTTGCACCAAAACGTAGGGTTGACAGGCTTTCAGCTGCATTAGAAAGGCTTGGTGAGCAACAACACAATAAAGCAGTTCTAGAGTTCCCACCCTGTACGATGAGAAGCAGAAGATCAGATCTTAATTACAAATTGATACTGGTATGATGAGGACAGAAGGAATAGAAACTAACAAGTGCATCCTGTAGAATCCGAGTAAGCTTGGAATCACGATATGGGATGTGGTTTGCTCTGCCTGAGCCACATGTCAATGCATTTATAACATTCCCAAGGGCTGAGAGGGACTTGTTGATCATTTTAGCTTCTTCAAGAACTCTCCCTTCAGCTCCAGTTTTCTCAACTTTTTCTGACCCTGCTAAGTCCACAAGGACTAGTTTTCCAGTTTTCATCCTGTCCAAAGTTTTAAAATGTTCAAATTTAATTCACTAGAAATCCTGACACTGATGCAAGAAATACTACCTCTTGTCTCCAGTCAATTCTTGTTGGACTGTTAACATGTAAATACAATGACTTCTACTACTGGCCATGTTCATTTCTATCTATGTTAAGGTTTGTAACCAAGATTTAGTCCCGAAAACAATACTTCCACCCAGAGAAAAGGCTTCTGGTATATTGCATAATTAACAAATAAAAAGAATTAAAGAAAAGAAAGACAGGATACGGGTCTCTCCAACTGCTCTGTTAGCTATCCCAGTCTGTATTACCAAAGTCAGCATTAGAAGTTAAAATACATACTATAAAACTGACACAGACTTCTCAGTTCTTGACTTACCAAAAGGCTTTGTAATGCTTGTCCAGGATCCATTATAGAGATCTGGAAATAGAAGGCTCTTAAAATTGAGGAAACAATAACATAAAATTAAGGAAAATTTCAAAATTGAAAGATATATAAATTAGATCTAATTTGATGTCATCTTAAGATAATAATCTGTTGCCAAATAATGGGTTTGAAGCTTTAGCAGAAATAAAATATTTAAGATAATTAAGATGGTCCTGACCAAATTATCTTTCCCCCGACTATGAATATCTTGAACAAGAGAAGCCTCAGTGCTTTCAGGTGTTTGTGTGTGCTGACACGTGTGCATCTCTTTCTACAAACAAGCTTGTGAAAGTGGTGCTCAAGATTATTGAGAATTTGAATTCTGGTCTATGGCATGCTGAAGCATATTAAGATAATTAAGATGACCAATATAGATAAAATTGCATACTTGATGTTATCAAAAATAAGATTGTGCATAGAAAGTTTTTACAAAAAGAAAAAACTCTCACCTCTGTTGCTCCAGACAACAATATCCCTTGTACTTTGCTCTCCTTTATCTGTATATTGTCCTTGGATAAATCAAAAAGGTCCCTGAGAAGAGAAAGTTCAGTTATGCTATAATGAGTAGGAAAAGATCAAGACTGAGGTGTGTCACAGGTAAGGGAATCAACCATCAGGGTTAGAACTTAGAAGAATCATGATTTGAGTATAAATGCTGCATTCGGGTGATAAGTACCTTACTTTTTCCATGTAGATCTCTACCTGGAAAAATCACACAAGATTAAAACATTTCCAAGGAGTGATTAATACTGATAATATAGCCAATGCTAGCCCCTAGCTCCTAGTGCAAGATAAAGGAACATAAGTGTCTCAATACCATTGACAACTTGATTGAGTACTTCGCTATTTTATCAGAAGATTTGATATGCTCAAAAAGCCCATCTACTACTCTTGGAAGTATCCCTTTCTTCTGCTCACCACATTCTAGAATGCCAGGCCCCTGATCAAAACACAGCATCATGCATGAGCATAACCAAATGTCGATAGTCATTTATGGAATATACTTGTGATTGATTGCATTACCTCCATGCTATAGGTCTTTCCAGCTCCAGTCTATCGCCAATGGCATGAGGAAAATTAATCAATTAGAATATTAGCCAAATGATCAGTAACTCAAGTTGCAAATCAAATGAAGAAAACATGCCAACAAAAAGTATCATTCTATGTGCTTTGTGTCGTAACCTGTGTATGTACAAACGAGGGACAGCATACTTTTACTTCAATAATAAAAGATCAAAATTTTACAATTTCTAGAGAAATTTGTTTGGAACAGTGAGTATCACTTTTATTTAGCTGATCAGTTCACCAAATAGAACAGAAAATGAAGGTTTTACAGTGACAGTGGTAAAATCTTTTTTATCTTTTTAATTAGTGCCCATAACAGAAATGAATAAAATTCTAACATATAATGGATCATTATCAAGAAAACACCATCGAATTATTAATCATACACATACATAATTTTATCTTAAAATCAATATTCAAACACTTCTTGATAGAAAAAGCAAAACATCTCTTATTCATGGCTAATTCAATTCAACTTGTGGTATTAATTCTCAAATAAAATAAGAAAGCAAGCATTTCATATCTTTCTCAGCCCATCAACCAAAAAACCATATTTGCCTATATGTCATTGTCATGCATATACAAAATCAAGATGATTGTGTACATAATACATATAGAGTAACCCGCATAACCAGAAGCGCCGAGAACAATTTCTATTCAACTAACTACATCTTACCTGTCCATAAGTAATAATCGTCCCGTTGATTCCATTAACAGCATCTATTTCAAATTAAGCCAAAAACACATATACAAATAAAAGCACAGCATTAGACCATTCACTCAATTTGATGATAAAGTTTCTGAGCTATATAATTCAAAATACTTGTTTATATTCATAATGTCACAAAGTTTCTGAATTATACCTAGAACAATAGGCAGAGCTAGAAATTCATAAACCTCAACTTGTTCGGATTTCTCATAGAACACCCTATCAAAGCTAAACACAATATCTTCTTCCTTCTCATCCTATACAATCAAATCCAAATCACACTAAAAACAGTCAGAGATTCGCCGCGATCAAAGCATGTGTAACAACAACATTCAAGCAAAAAGCTCACCTTCAAAATGAAAGTCTCAGTATCTATGCATCGAATACAAACACTATCACCGTGATCTCTTCGCTCTTTCGAGCTTAACGGCCTGAATCGAGTACAGACTGTTATGTTTGACATAATTCTCTTCAAGCTCAAAGCCTCAATTTGCCAATTATAGATCTACATTGAAACATCAAAGCAATGAAGCAATTAGTTGAGAAAGAAAAAGACTGAAATAATCTATTAGGCACTGTTTGGTTGCCGAGAAAATTAGAGAAATCTCAAAATTTTCGGTTCCTTTCATTTTCCTGCATTTTCTTAGTAACCAAGCACTGTGAGCTTTGAGATCCGTGTTTGGTTACTAAGAAAACGAAGGAAGGAAAAAGAAAGAAAATTTCAAAGCTACTCAAATTCTTTCGAGGTGTTTGATTTGCTTTCAAACACGAAAAAAAGCTTGTCCGTACTAATCTCCGCCTGGTCTTCTTGGCTTAGCTGAGTATATAAGTTAAAAAAACTAAAAGCAAACAATTTATCAGATTGATTTTCCTTTCTTTTCCTACGTTTTCGCGGTAGCCAAACAATAATGAGAGAGAGAGAGAGAGAGAGAGAGATTTTACTTTGGGATTTGCGGGAATCAAATATCTTGGTTGGCGGGAACTAGAAATTGAAGTGGATTTTATATATAAGAGTGAGAAAATTGAATCAGAGATTTGAAAATTACTCCTGTGAGATGGACGGTTGGGATCGTGCTACATCAACCATCAATCAATTTAAAGGCTTGTGGATTTTTGTTACTACAGTGACCAAAAAAAAAATTGCATACCTTTTCTCATAATCCTGATTGATTTTTTAAAAAATAATATTTTACATATTACAATTTAGTGTTTTTCTTTTTTGGTTAATTTGTCGAAAGGATATGAAGTAATTGTTGTTTGGTCCATATAAATTATAAAAATATCAATGTATTTACATCACAATTTACTACCTCAGCAAATGAAGAGAGAGACTAAAATCTTTGTCTGTTTGTTAAATTTTCTTTTTGGTATGCCTTCCATGGATGTAGAGAGTTGAATATTGTGATGGGCTTTATCTTATAATAGCTCGGGGATTTTTCTAATCTCCTCAATTTCATTTGTTGTACTTGAAGAATGGGATGAAGAGATAGATTCCTCTATTTTTTGTAGCTAATTTGTCTTTTCTCCTTTAATATAGGTTTATTCAAAAATAAATAATTAAAAAGGTCTCGTTTTCTTAGTTAATTCAACCAACGATGACAATTTGAGTTAATCGAAATTTATAGCATATGAGATGTTAATTGGTAATATGAATTTATTTTGGAAAAGTGATAGATTTATTACAAAATAGTTTTACAAAATTTTATTTTTAAGTTGAGCATAGTATTCAAATAATTTATTATAAATATATCAAAATTTAGAATCAAGTAGGACCATGATCCTACCAAATTTCATGATTTGATATAAATCCTAACACGATCCTACTAATTAAAGATCCTAGGGTCGTGGAAAAACTAAATGATTTTTGCATTTTTAAATGACAACCACGTGGAAAAAGAAAAACACAAAAAGCACAAAGAAAGCAACTAAATACAAAGTGGGCGACTCTTGAAGAGACGATTTTGTTGAATTTTTTATTATTATTATTTTTTAAAAATTTAAAGCGTTTTTAATCTATTTAAAAAAAAAAGGTCCGGCTCGTATCAGTGACTCCGTCGAGAGCATCGAGAAGACCTCCACGGCTCTCAAGGTATTGAAACAGATCGGCGCTGCTCCCGACGCCGATAAGGCCAAGGATAGCCACGTTGCCCGTTCCGACACACCGCCGCCTCAACTATGTCTAAGCTCGTTGCCTCGACCAACTCTGAGCACACCGTCTCAGACTCACGCCGCCTCGACCAGATCTGAGCACACCGCCTCGACCAGATCTCTCCTTCATCCGTTTCAATCTGATCTCTCATCACCGCCACCCCACGATGTCAGATTCTCTCATCTCACTCTCGAACCAAGCTGCCGCCCCTAACAAGTCTTGATCTGTCTCTTCTCTGACTAAATTTTTCCCCTTTCTCAGTGGTGATTTGTTGTGTGTTGGTGAATTTGGTGATTTGTTGTTGTTATGTGTTGTGATTTTTTTATTTATGAGGGTGATTTGTTGGTGTTGTTGTGTGTTGGGACTTGCATGACAACCTCATCCTCGCACCACCGCTTGTCGACAACCCTAGCCCGCCGCACCACCTCTGTCGAGCATATAAGAATCCATGGAAAAAAGTTGAGATCATCACTGGGGACTGGGTAAATGTTGAGATCATCTCTCCAAAAAGATGATTTTGAGATCGTCTCTTGAAGAGACGATTTTACCATTTTTTTTTTTTAAACAGATTAAAAACACTTTAAAATTTTAAAAAAATAATAATAATAAAAAATTCAACAAAATCGTCTCTTCAAGAGACGATTTCCAAAAGTACCCTATATTTTGATATAACTTTGAAAGTATCCTATTTGGCTATATAACTTTAAAAAATGAATTGTTGGGCAAAAAAAATGGGGAAAGGCTTGGTTTGGGCCCAGTCATCGTGGTTTGGGCCCAACTCAGCCCAAAGCATAGACCCAGTCACTGAGGCCCATTAGCATATTCTTTTCCCTTAAACCCTTGAGATTTGAGAACCAAAAACCTCTCTCTCTCTCTGATCTCAATCCTCATGATCAGAGGAAAATCACAATAAAGTTTTGAGATTTGAAGGTTTTTATAAGCAGGAATGGCTTTGAGAAGATTGCAAACGCTGCGTTCACTGTATTGGACGGCTGGGATTCGAGAATCTTCGTATCTGTAAGTAGAAATTAACTTTGTTAATGCTCCATTTGGCTGCTGGGAAAATGAAGGAAAAAAGCAAAGCAAAGAAATTGCAGGGTTGAAAATTTCACATTTTATTATATTTTTTGGATACCCATTTGACCCTTTAGCTAAGTTCTTAGATACACTAAACGAATTGGATTGAAGTTTTGTTTTTTCTGTTCATTTCCTACATTTTCTTAGCATCCAAACAAATGGGGTTATTTTTTTTCTTGAAATTTTGAATTGGGTTTTTTTTTTTTTGTTTATGGGTGTGGAAATAGTGTATTGAAGATGGGTATTGTTTGTATTTTCAGGCTTGGCAGCTCAAGAAGCTATTCTACTGTGATTTCAAATGGTAATTGGTTTTCATTGACACATATTCTTTAATTTTCTTAACTTATGTGCTACATTTTTTTGGGTTTCCAAAGCTAGTATTTCATGAATTCATGTAGTCTTCTATGTGATCAGTTCCTGAACTAAATGCGCGGAGTAATTCTTCTTGCTTATACAAGGCCTACAATGCTTCCCCATTGACTTGTGGAAGAAATACAATGACACTTCGCTCTACAATGGTAACTTTCTTTTAAAAATGTATAATTTTATTGTCAATTTTGTGAATTTTTTGTTGTCATGTAAAAGATAAAGACATGAAATTTGGTAATCTGTTTGTATAATCAAGTGTCCTTTTACTTTTGTGTGTTTTTTCTGTAGGCTGCTGAATTATTGATATTCTCTAATGATACGAGGTCGTTATCAACACAAATAAAAGCCCCTCCGCAAGCACGACAGATGGTGCGTTTTCTTTACTTTTTAAACTATCATGCTGTGTTTCTTCTATGTCATTTTGGTTCGAAAATGGTGGATGGTTCTTTATTTATTACTGTGATGCAGTGCATAAAGATATAACATGTAAGTACTATAAATTTATACAAAAGATAAAACCTATTGAACTTGCAACTGTGCAAGGTATGAAAAGTACAAAGAAAGGACTTGCAAGGATCTGGAGAGGACAAATCCTCAAAAATACATAAACAAGAGTGTGCAAAACAATCATTTCAATGTTTTCCATTTACCTTAAGAGTTGGGAGATGAGAACCCTCAAGTCGTTCTTTTACCATGTTTCTCCTAAATGTGTTGAAAATATCAAGATTGAAGGTTTGGGTCGAGACATTCTATTATTCTAAGAGGTCCATGGGCTTAGGTGTAAGGTTGTATTTATAAATCAGGAGTAACTAACTTTTTATTCATTGTTGCTTATGTGCGATTTCATTTGAAAGTTCTTCGTGATCATACATAACTTTAAATTTTAATATGTAAGTATCTCTTACTGGTAGGTTTTACCATGATAAACAAATGAAATTGATAAAACTGTTTATAATGCTCTATGTTTATGATGACTGATCAACAAAAAATTTAAAAAAAGAGAATTATATTCTCTCTTTAGCAAGCACAATCTTATTTTTTTCTTAAAATGGAAATGCCAAATGCAGGTACTGCATCCTCTTAAATTTCCTTTAGTATAGTTTGGCATAATTTCTCCTGTTTTGTGAATCTGCAAATGCAAAGACAGGAATTATTTGAATGCCTTTTGTATTTTTTTCTTTTGAGTTTAGCAGCTTGTCTATTTGGTAAGAATTTTTTCTATCAATATAATAATCTTAATGAAGACCATAAATGAACTTACTGTAACTGTTTTCATTCTTCTAATATGCAGTGCGAACAATAATATTATCACATGCTTATGATATTATGTATGCAGGGAGCTCTTAAAGTCTCCATGTCGAGTCCTGGATTCATCTATGAACCATATGCACCTCGTGAACCAATCCCATTTTGGCGGAGGTCAGATTTAAACAAGTTTTAAAATCTTTATTAAGCATATAGCTCTACTAACCAGGTTATATTATGTTCACGATGGTAAACACAAAATAACCTAAATAATTACAAGAGAGTTATACACAAGTATGAAGAGAGGGAATAAAATCCAAAATTGAAGTGCTCTACCAAGTCTTGTGAGTTGTGACACTGCTTATCAAAAAGAGTCTTGTGACGCTAGATTTAAAATGTCTGCAGTAATACTTCGAATCTGATCTATTGAACTAACTATAGAAATTCTAGATGGTTCTAGCAAGGTAATATTATGTTTTATTTTCATTTATTTATAACATTTGAACTTTTACATACAAAGTTCATTATAAACTAATTATTTAACGTATACAGTGTTAATGTAAAGATATGTTAAGGTGACTGCTTGGTGAGAGCACTACCATTTAATATTATTAGAAAAAGAAAATACGATCTTTACTTTGGCATTGGGAATTGGAAGGCCCCACCATGAAAAAGGATTGAGAGTGCTACAGAATATATACTGAAATTGCTGATTGCAGTCAAGGTGAAAATACACAGCCAAAATTTTGTAGTAGAATTAAACCTTTAAGAAAATAAAACAATCTTGAAACTGAAATCATGATTAATAGCATCCGGTGTGGTTTTTGAGTACCAGTATATTTGAGTTTTCTTCTTTTATTAATAAATTTATACTTGAAAATAAAATAAAAATATTTTTGGACCAGTTAAACAGTAATATTTAACTAAAAAAGTGATTTCACTCAAGTTGAATGAGTGAAAAAGGATAGAGCTCTAGAGGAAGACTTAAAATAACTCAGGTAGTAAGCGTGGTGGTGAATAAAAGTATATTCTTAGATAAGACATAATGGTAGGAGAAGGACATATGGCTGACCTCAAATTAGTTTTAAAAGTATCCATGAAGCTGACCCCTACTCTGTTGCGATTAAGGCTTAGGTCTGTTAGTTTGATGATAATATTTGGGATACCTAATCTAGGGAAAATGGCTTGTATATTGGCACTTAACATTGTCATATCAAAGGCTGTCCCAGCACTTTAATTGAAAATGTTGGTTTGTCTGAACTACAGCTTTTTCTCGGGGAACTTTTCCCATTTGATGTTGTGTGTGGGTGCTTCCATCTGTATGGTATTTCCTTAAGTTGTTATTTATTATAGTAATTGCAGTTAGCACCTAACATATGTTTCGTCATGCTCAGACATTTTGTTTTCATGTATCAGATGGTTCACAAGAAGTGGGTGGAAAAGAACAAAAAATGATGTTATTCTAGAGGTGACATTCTTGTGTGCTGCTTGAATCTTTTTTCAATTGTTCTCTTGCTTTTAAGGTTTTAATTGAACCTAGACTGAATCCTATCTTTTGGTGCCATGCATGGTCCACTATGCTACAATGGTTTTGTCCCATGTCCTGTTTACCAAAATTTTATTGAAGATTAACTAAAGAGGAAATCATTTTAGAGGTGCTGCTCTTGCATGCCCATTTATAACTAGTTCTTTCTACTCGTGTTTCTTATATTTCAGCTTATTGTTTGGATTTTTGGGGCTACTTGTTTCCATTCTAGCATGCTTTAGTTGGTATGCATTCAAACATTGCCTATGGGCTGTGACTTAGTTTTAAGTGCTTTACTCTCTCTCTCTCTCTCTCTCTCTCTCTCTCTCTCTCGGGTCTATTTAGAAGAACTGAACCCCAGACCCCAGCCTCCTATTTCATGCTATGCCTGCTCCCCCTTATTGTGGTGCTCTTCGCACCATTTGTTGCTTACAAGTATCATTAGTTTGTTTTGGATTTGTATTTATCATGGCATTATGGAATTGCGAATCAATATAATGTAACTATGTAGATTATGCAAGGCCTTGGCTTTGTAAAGGCCAATTATTTTATTAAGTGTGAATCGCATATTCTTATTTGCAGCTCAAAAGTGCCTATGCCATAAATAAATTAAGGAAATCTGGATATTCAAAGAAGAAGTTTTACAATGAGGCTGTAGATTTGTACAAGGAGGTATGACAAGCCATTACTTTTCTTATGTTTTTGAGTTATGAGACAAGCCATTACATTTCTACTTTTTTTTTTTTTAAAGTCATTTCTACTCTTTTTTCTTTGCAAGAAAATTCACAATCTTTGATTGTTTGCAACTAGGAAATTTTTTAGAATAGAAAAGAACTTAAAAAGGCATAACAAAACAAAACCGAAAAGTTTCATTGGTTGCAAACTAAAACTAAGATGGGAGTCTGATCTATAACTGCATTGTTGAAATTAGGAGAATATTTAAGCACAAATAATTCAAGTTCTGATATATCATCGGTTCCATCAGATTCTTTCTGCCCAATGCTGAAACCTTTCCCTTTTCTTTTCCAGATAAACACGCTATTGGCGAATGGCAATAAAACATTATTAAGGAAAGCAGTCACGGAGAACATGTACTCTGTATGCTCCTTTTCCTTTGAGCTGCCATACCACTACTGCTTTTGCGAGATTTTATATGTTGTCTGCTTCAGTCATGCTGCTCTCAGCCTTTAGAGCTTTATCAATTTTTACATAAATTATAGTTGATGCATCAATAATCTTAACAAATTTTGTTATTTATCAAAAAAAAAATTTACATAAATTCTATTTTATTCCTGAGATATTATTTCCGGTTTTCTTATTGGCAGACGCTCAAGAATGAAATTAAACAAAGAGAATCCATGTGGAGTAAGGTCTACTGGGAAATGGTCATTCCAATTGTTAACATGCGAACTTTGCGAGCTCGTTTGGCAAGTACTAAAATTTCTTTGTTTTACTGACATTTTAGTTTATTATGAATTAAAAAGGATATCTAACATCAGGATGGCTGGACAAAAGCTGCAATCAACTGCCTTTTCCATACATATTTGCATTTAGTAGGCAGTGATGCATGGGGTGGGACAGATGCTGGTGACTTGTGAATTGGCAGGCACCCATGACATCGTTTTAGTTGAAGTTTAATCAAATTTGAATAAATACAATCCATTTGCTACAAATATTTTATAGAACATTCTGCAGTATATCTAGTTATGACCTAAATTAGTAAACTGATATGATCCTAATCAGTAGATGCTGATGTAAAATCAAACCATTGGATGAATAGTCACTAGAAACAGAAGATTTGCAGTTTTTGCTTTTATTTATTTTGTAGAAAGGTTGTTGTAAATAAATCAATTTTTTTTTGGATGACCGATCCCCAATGTGAGAACTTTGAAAAGCAGAGTTGCAAATGACATGCTCGTCCATTTCTGATTTGGCATGAATTTGGTTTTCCTTCCTTGCATGCTTTTACTCTGGGTGGTTTACTTAGAAGAGAATAGAAATATATGGCCAATTCCAAATGATCAATAGAGGGTGTCCTCAAATTCAACACTACAATTTTTCCATTTTCTTTTACCTGTAAAAAATGGGGTTCCCTTTTTCTTTATATTATAGCCTGCCTGCCTGCCTTTTTTATTTTTTAAATTTATTTACAGATTGGAGTTGATCGAAATGACCTCAACAAAGTTTTCATTCAACTTACGCTCGAGTTTCTGACTAAGCAGGTAAACTTTATGTGGTTCAAATACCCTCCTCTTCTTATTGTTGTTGTCCGAATCTGTTGTTTATTGGAATTTATATTTGCAATCAATTGCACAACTTGGGTTGCCTACCCGGAACTGAACATTCAGTTCTGGCAAACTTCAAGCATATTCAACCTTGCATGGCGTTTGTGACAGTTTTTGCAAGTTTACAACCATTTTGGTTAACAAAGGTGGTGTTGACCTGTGGCTCGTGGGTGACTGGATAGTGTAAAATTTGCTTAAGAGCATCAATGTATTTGTTCTCTATCTTCACATGTGAAACAAAATAAAGAAATGGCTCCAATAGCTCTTCATTTTGCTCTTCAAATTACCAAAAGCTACAGTAGCTTTTCACAAATGAAAAGCTACTGTTCACTCTTCATCCAATAAAAAAGTTTAAGTTACTGTTCACTCTCTCTCACATTTCCCTCTAGACCCAGTTCTCACGGCCTCACCACCCACCGATCTCCCTCTGGCCTCAAGACCCACATCTTCTCCTCCACACGGATTCAAGACATCTTCGTCGACCTTCCGGCGAAACTTCCATGGGTTGAAGAAGGCGTTTGAACGTGCTCATAAGGCAATGGGTTTGATGGGTTTTGATTAGAGATGGGTTTTTATTTAGATGTGCTAAAAAATGGGTTTGAAGTTTACTATAAATTTGGGTTTTGACGAGGCTTGAGGTTGTTTGTGGGTGTTTTGGGGGAGGGTTAGTTGTGTTCACGATGGTTATGGTGGAGTCACGGTGGTGTTCAGAGAGGAGAGAGAGAGATTTCATTTGCTGTGGAGAAGAAGGACACCGGAGAGAGAGGAGAGAGAATGTAAAAATATGAGAGAAAGAAAAAGGAAAATTAAAAGAAAAAGAATAAAGAAAGAATATTTAAATAGAGTAGAGAAATAATAGAGAGTCTGCTGGAGAGTGTATCTAAAAAAATGAATAGAGAGTGGCTGATCCATAGTGGAGTAAAATGAAGAGTCTCCTGATGCTTAACTAGTGGCTTTGGTAATTTAATACATTTAATTAGTTCTTATTCTATAAAATTGATGTTCTTATGGTAATGCTTTCATTTTATCTGTTTTATACATATCATGTATGTTGTAACCTAATATCCATATAAGATACTTATCAAAAATAAACATAAGATGGCAATTAGACGTCTCATAGGAATTTAAAATCATCCATCTGAGTTTTATTTATCCTTTTCAAGATCTATATCTGTGGTTTGGTTTTAGCATCCATATATCTTTTGCTTTGATTAATGAAATATTAATCTATTGAGAACACTACAATTTTTTTTCTTTTTTTGATAAATAGAACTCTACAATTTTTTTACTGATATATTTGTGTTCTGGCAGAAGTTTGAAGCTTATGATTCAAAAGGTGCTGTTGTAGCTGGAGATAAATCTAAGGAGGTAATGTTAACAGATTTTATTGTTATATGTGATGCTGTCAAATATTATATAACAGCCCTTTATTTAGCTATTTTTGTTGTTTGAAGAGTAGCTAAGCATTAAAATACAGCTGGGTTGTGACACCCTATGTCTTGCATAGATTAATTTGAACAAGGATGATACTAGGAACTATAATTTCTAAACCTCAGTACAAGTGTGTGTTTAATACAAAGCATTTATAGCTACCCATCAAGGTGCAACCTAATTGTAGGCAGCTTGGGATGAGCTGTAGACTTAGACATCCTAAGTTCAATCCCCACTAGAAGCTTCCCCTAGATTACCCGATACATGGCTCTGGCAGGTGTGGTCGTTTATCTAGGGTTTACTATCCAAGTGTGGGTCCGAAGGGCCCCGGACTTGATGAGGTTCCTCGTCATAAAAAATAAAAATAAATACTAAGCATTAATAGCTGGGATGCATAGGTATTATATACAGGGCCAATTCATCCCTCATGGGTGTCCCTTGTGAGATCTCATGGTTGGTTTGACCCCACTACATGCATAATACACAGTGTGATTATTTTTTCAAACTGAATGCATTTCTTCAGTTTTCAATGTAAGATTCCTTTCTAGAATTTCAGATTTAGTATGTTTGTATCTCGTCTGAATAATTACTGATGCTTATCATTATTCAGGTCCTTGTCCGTGACATCTGGGTATTTGAGAAATCTCTCTTTCACCCTGGTGCTTTCTGGCGTCTCTGTGGGAGGATTCCAACGAAAACTCCTTGATTGAAGACTGATATCTACCGTGCTTGTTGATGATGATGATTAACTGCAGTTACCCAATTTTGTAAGCTGAATTGGATTGTAAATTTTTCAGATTTATTAAACACAGAATTTCTTGTTTGATTAATTCAATTTGAGAGATTGAACTTTGCAAGGAATAAAATTAAATGCAGCTCAGTTTTTGCTACAGATCCTCAGGGCCCAGTCCATGATCATTTTCATAGCTGTGCAGTTCTTTATAACATGTATGTCTTTGGATGATCACGTTGCACTGATGCATTGAGTTCCTTGAGCAATAAATCAGAGTGGTGATATCTGTTATTAGAACATAATGGTTTGTCATATGTCATTTCATATGGAGTGTCTCCCTTAATGTCAAGCTTCTATTGATCTAATGGCTTCCTGAATGACCTAAAATGTGCCTGTTTATTATGTGAGCAGCATAATGATATCCTTGTGTGTGTCAATAAAAAGAATTTCAGGTTAATCTTTCTCCAACCAAATAAAATATTGTTGCCAAATGATAAAATATCATATAGTGAGGGGAGAAATCCATCTTTGGAAGTAATGCTTTGCTTTCTGATATTCTTATATGTTCCTTTTACTCTCAGCAGAAATTTAAAGAATCTTTGGGTTAAGTTATTCTCTAAAGAAAATAAAGCAGTCTCTTTCAAACAAACTCCACACTCCAATAGACCTCTCCCAAAGTTTAGTATGTGCTGGGATATGCAATAAGCAAAACCAGAAGTTTTGGACAAGATAGAAACTGCCTAGACAATTGAAAGGCTAAGGCCACTTTGGGAAATATAGTTAGAGGCTTAGAGATTCTTGAAAGGTAAAGGGATTGGTCAGGTTGATTTTGAAGCTGATGGCATCATTGCCAAGTGCGTAAACCAGCATGTATACAAAGAAAAACCAATAAAGCAACAGAATTGTTGACTCTCAATGTAGAATATGGTGCAAGTTGAATATAAGGGTAAGGAAATCACTTGAAATTTATGGGCAGAATGGATAAAGATGCCTCTGCATGTTTCTGTTATTGTTACAGATGAGTACATGTTACAGATGAGTACATTAATACGAGCTCACCTAACAAAATAAGTAAATAAACCATCTACCACCATTGACCATCCCATCCTTGCAGTTTTAATTACTTGCACAGGAGTAACTTCTGCCAGAAATTAATGACATAACTGCTAGAAGCATAGAATAACAAAATTTACTAGCCATGAAAACTGAAGTAGTAGAATTAAGTATTAAAATACTAGAAACAAAATATGATCCAAATTATAAACATTAGATACACTTTGATTAATCCTTCATAATAAGATGGATATAGCTCATGAACTTGGAAGGACAAATATCATTCATAGGCTTCAAACCTTTTAGTATGGTAAAAGCATTTAATGGATTGGGAGGCTTAATCTCTAATGCCATGAGGAAGACAGTTGTCCTTCACTACATTGGTCACCACAAATTTATTAATATAATACACCTAAGACCTATCCAATCCCACCCAATCCCTCACCACTTGAGCCAAGAGCCCAATACACCTAAGACCTCACACATCCACCATCCCACCCAATCCCTCTTGGAGGGAAGTACCTATTCTTGAGCCAAGAGCCCAATATCCAATCTTGTCACACATTTAACACCTTTTGAAGTTACTTGGAGGGAAGTATGCTATTCTTCAGAGTTCTTAAGATGGCAATGTCTTCTTGTATTCTTTTGAAGTTACAAGTGCAGAGTTCTTAAGGATGGCATGTCTTCAAAGAAAAGCAAAGAAGCTCTCCTAAACAACCCACTAGTTACTCTTTCAAGTACCTATTCAATTCTTCCACATGCACACAGCACATCATTTTCATCAAAACTCTCTCTCTCTACATACCCTTGGCCTACCACCAGTAATACATATTTGAAGAAAATTTGACAGATGGATCAAAGGGAACACCAACGCCAATCTATGAGCATTTGCCACAGGCTCTTCAACTTCATCAGGAAAATCGTAGCATCACAAGCTGACAAGACCGTGAATTTAGGCTGTCCTTCAAATAAAGGTTTAACACAAATTCCTGAAGGAAGACCATGTGAAGCTGCACTTTCAGGAGCCAAGGTTGTGCTAGACCAAGGCAATGCTTCAAAGAATTTAGACCCTTGTGGCCCTCATGACAAGGAGCTCCCACCAGTTCAACTCAATGGTGATGGCAATATTTCTTCTTCACATATGATCAAAGATAACAACAAAGATTCTTACACGGATTCTGGCAAAAGGCCTGAAGAGAAAGCACCATTAACTACAACTGCACCTGAAGAAAAACCTATAAAGAAAATGGTCAGCATAAATGATGTGGTGGAGGAGATAAGCACACCTAAGAAGAACAAGAAAATGAACAAAGCTACAAACAAGTTACCTTCTTTCGAGCATGAAGATGATCTAAAGCCAGTGAAATCGATTTTGAAGGTGGGGTCTAAACTAAATGAAAAATCAGTTGAATCATTGTAGCAATGGAAGAGTGTTCTTCATGCATGTTATTGGAATATGCACAGGCTAATATGACTGTAAACTAAATGGATTTGATTGTAGATATATCTTTAAGTACTTGTATTGACATATATCAATGAGAAGGATTTGGATTTTAGTTTAAACGGCTTAAATTAAGTGTGAAAATTACAGACTTTTTCTATATTAATGAAATTCATGTGCTAGATCCTTTTACATGATCATGATCATGATTTTGTTGCATTTTTTATTTTCTTAAAAAGAAAAATCCCATGTGAAAAAACATCATAATGTGCTAGATGTGGAACTCATGGCCTAATCCATTGCAACTCCAACAATATGAAATAGCTAAAAGAAATCATGCTGTAAAAAAGGATTTAAATTAATTCCTACCATCCAAATAGAGAGCACTACAGATTTTGGTATGTGAATACCTACCAGGTAGAGCCTGGGATTTTATTTTATTTTTGGAGTCAAAAGATAGGTAAACTATTGTTAAATTGGGATGTTGATTGGATTTGTTTATGCAATTTAATAATCCAAATATTCTATATTAAATTTAAATTTCAATCAATTTTAGGAATTCTAATTCTCTTATTTTAAGAAATGTCAATTCTTGCATATCTTGCTTCTGTGAGAATTACTAATCAATTTTTTTTTTTCTTTTTAGAACTAACTTTATAGAGTTAATTTTAGATGATCATTTTTTTCTTTAAATAAGATATTTATTAATACAACTATCAAAAAAGATATTTCTAAATATTCAAGTGTATTTTTTGTTATCAAAAAAATTATCCAAAAGTTCAAATTTTTACTAAATGGATTTGTATAAGATTATTTAATTGGTCAAAGTTTATATTTTTTAAATTTAGTGTTCTCAAAAATACAATATAAACTCAAATTATAGGTATATCCCAAGTTCCCAACAACATAAACGCCAATTTTTAAGAACTCAAAATTATTTAGACTTTAAATTCTCAAGAATCTATAACTCTTGAGGTTTAAAATTACCAATAACCGATCATGTCCTTATAATAACTTTTTTCTTCTTCTTTTGTCTGATTATAAAATGTAATGCTTTTCCAGGGACTTTCCAATTGACCTTACAATGCAATATCCAATCCTAAAATTAGGCCACCAAATGTTATAAAAGCTAGTCCATAATTATGAGGCAACACAATGATGTCCTTTTTTTTTTTTCGATAAGTAATGAAAATTTTATTAGAAGAAGCCCAAGCATACAAATTGTATACTAGGGACAATAGAATCAAAATGTACAAAGGTCAATCAACTCCGCAATGGAGTGAATAGAGTAAACATGAGATCCCACAACCCATTCGAGAAGAGTTTGAAAGAAAAATAATTTCAGCTCCGGAAGAGATCGCTCCAAGTCCTCGAAATGCCTAGCATTCCGCTCACAATGCCTAGCATTCCGCTCACAATGATGTCCTTGTATAAGCCAACACGAAATTTTCACCTTTAAGGGGATAAGTTCCAACTTTCCAAGCAATGACTTCTTTTAATTTTTCCAGTTTCTTTCAGTTATTGGTAGAACAAAAACCTCACGAAAATAAACTCTTATTTTCAATTAAACCTTTATTGCAAATCACAGGTCCTTAAATTAAAATTCATTATTTATGAGATTCAACTGAACATCTTGATTGATTAATTAAATTTATTTTTTGTATTTAAGAATTAGCTAGAGTGCAAAATTAAAAGAGCTGCTTAATATGGCTGCAAGAATTCATCACATTTGAACATATTCAAGCCTAGTATTGTGCCCAAAAATCAAGCAGGACATTGAAATAGTAAGATTTTTTAGGCTCAAGAATGTGACACTCTACAATGAAGACAGGACTCCAATTCTAATGGATAGATGATGTATTGAACAATGTCAATTTTGAAGCTAAGTGTTGCTTGCACAGAACTTAGAGTGCCTTTGGGATAATAATTTGCTGTTTGCCATGGATTTTTCTTTTGCTTGTGATTTATGGTTATTGATGCTTGTGATCTACATATTATCTATGTAAAGTTTCAGATTTAGTTGGTATACCGTATACTCTTCTCTGTAAAGAGTATTTTTTAATATTGTTACCTCTACCCTAATGAGTTGAACAGTGAACTTTTTCTTGTAAAGAGAGAAATATTACTTGATTGCAAATCTTGGTGAATCTTACCAAATTTAAAATTTTAATGCCCAAGCCTATTGTAGGCGAATATACTTGTAGAGTAAGTAATAAGATTCTAACCCCACTTATAGAGCAAGTAACCTAACTTTACTACATCTAACTTGTGTTAGTTTAGGGTTATTCCTCCAATAAAGTTTTGCATATTGTAGACCAATATACTTGTAGAGCAAGTAATAAGATTCTAACCCCACTTATAGAGCAAGTAACCTAATTTTACTACATCGAACCAGTGTTAGTGTAGGGTTATTCCTCCAATAAAGACATGCTTTGCATAATTTTGTCAAAGTTGCTCTCTTTTTACATAAATGTCATAAAAATTGAGAGAGACATACCATGTCCCCAAGCAATACCTTCTGAAAATCCTTTGAAGGTCTCTTGCTTTCAGAACAACTTTGCAAGAGAATGTCTCCAAATGACCTCCTTATATATATTTCCAAGTTCCAATTTAGATCTTAAAAGAATATCATCTACTTATTCAAATTAACCTCTCTCTCTCTCTCTCTATCTCATTCACATTCCAAACCTTTCTGCAAATGGATAGAAGAGAATCCCAGGTTCAATCCCCAAGCATTTGTCACAGGCTCTTCAACTTCATTTTCAAAATCTTAGAAACACAAGCCATCAAGACCGTGACTTTAGGCAGTTTCAATAATCAAGGTTTAGCCCAAGTGCATGCTTCTAATGCCTCACATCAAGAACTTAGCTCTAAGAGTGACCAAATTGTGCAACTAGTCACTCAAGGAAAGGCCTTGTGGTTTCAGAAGCCAAGCTTGAGCTGAGACTTATGCTAGAGGTTCATATCATGGTACAATATGTTGCAACCACCCATCAATCCCTAAGTTGCTGCTACAATATTGAATATAACTTATAAGTACATGGATTTCATTTTCAATGTTTCTGAATTATGAGTCTGAAATTGGTACTTATTGTAATTAAGAAACATGATAATTTCATTCAAGAAATTGTCTTGGGCATAGATTCTTTATGTCCGGATAATTGAAGTCCACATAAGTATATGGGTTTCATTTTCAATGTTTGAGTTTGATATTAGTACTTGTAGGCATTGCCTGGTCCCCACATAAACAAAACTTGGGTTTAGATCCCCCTCTCCCATTTGTGGTAACTTGTAAGCAAAAGAACTAACAGACATGATGAGTTATTGTGTTGGTCATGGATTTTTTATTGTCTGATAGTTGCAGGGTACTGAGGTTTCTGTAATCTTTTTTTTTTTCCAAGCTTAAAGTGTTTTGTAGTTGCACAAGTACAAATACGGTATCGTACCCGATACGGGTACGGGTACGGGTACGGGGATACATCATTTTTTTTAAAACATATATGGGATACAATAGATATTGGATATCGGGTACCATACGGGTACGAATATCAGGTACGGGTACGTAGGTTAAAATGGAGTACTCGTGCAACCTTCAATGAATTGTCCAATCTCTCTCATGAATTGAATCTAGGTTCAAATTATTTTTCCCCACATATAAAATATCTTACTATTAATACTCGACAGAATGAATATTTGATATGAATTCGGTTGAACTTAGACTTTGGCTAACTTTTAGAGGAAAATTATTCCATAGTTCCGGAATAGAAATAAATATGTACTCACTCCTCTTACAGACTGATGGGTCTTAGCATAAATTTAATTAGTGGGAACCACCATTCATGCGAGAGGAGAGAGCATACATTTATTTGTACTTGAGACTACTAAATAATCACTCACTTTTACAAGAGTCATAGTCGTTAATCACTTTTTCCCATAATAATAGTTTGCTAAACCCACCATTGGAATAAATTTCTTTCCTGCAAAGGTAATCTATAATTCTTTTCCCAATACCAAGGTGATTAGGCATTAAAAAACCACAAATCTACAAAGATTTCTTATAGTTTTTTTTGTATTCTTAAATATACTAAATAAGTAACATCATAGATTTAGCAATAAATGTCAACTAGTTGTTGTGAAATTTTGCTTGTGATTCAACTTTAATTTTTTAAAATAAATTTAGTCCTATATAACTTTTTTTTTTTTTTATTATTTAATTTAGCTTAGTCCAAATCAAGTTATTAGTCCACACTTGAAGCCTTCCTAACCCACCCCAAAATAATAGTTAATATTTCCAGCCCATTCTAAAATAATTTTTTGGCTCCGTCCATAGTGAACTTATATATTTAATAAAATTTGAATTCAAGAAAAAGTAATTGAGTGATATGAACCAAACTCATTTAGAAAATAAATATCTCACAAAAATATATTGTTAATTCAAGTGCAAACTAACAGCTAAATAAGCCCAAAATTTTTACTTTTAACATCTATATGACAAGTTTTAAGCAAGCAAAACAAGTAAGAAACCTACCATTTATGAATAACAAGGGAAAAATACACATACATATGAACAAATTTGTAGAAACAACCATCAATACTTACAACAAGAAGAATCCAATTTTGGCTTCAAAACACACCTAGGGGAGCTTTCAAGTTAGACTCAATTTCAATTTTGTTGAAGTTAAGATACGTTCATGTGGAACTCATCCATAACTTCTACTATATATAAGATTATTATGTCATTGTACCAAAAAAGAAAAACAAACACAAAAGAAAAAGAAACACATAAAGAAGAAGACAAGCAAGTAAGCAAGACATTTATGCTTACTTGCCAACTTCGATTTATATAGTTCTCCTTCTTTTTTCTCTAATTTTTTTAAAATCTTATTTTATCCATGTCGAGACTTCATATTAACATTTCCTTTTTTTTTTTCATAGGGGCTTGGGGGAGGAGGAGCCCACTTGATCCTTGCTTTGTTTAATGGATAAGAAATAGTTTCACAGATGAGCTATTATCAAGAGTTTGGCATGAGAAAATCTCATGATATCTCAATTTCCATAGTTTATGAGATTCTAAAGTTTTATCTAAAAGTTAAGAAATTTTAATCTTCCGTGTGTTTCACTTAATTAGAATTGTAACAAATCATGCCTAAAGCTAGTTGAATATAAGTAGATGGAATATGTTTTTATAAGTTTGAAACTAGTAGGTACTTGTAATTAACAAATATGATAATTTCATTCAAGAGATTGTGTTGGGCATAGATTATTTATGGTCTGAATTCTGATAATTGAAGACCTCAAGACCATATAATAAGTAGATGGATTTCATTTCAATGTTTATGAGTTTGATATTAGGAATACAAATCGATCATTAGTACTTGTAGTTGTAGGCATTGTTTATTATAAAAATCTGGGTTCAAAATCCCTTTTTTACTTATTATAAAAATAAAAAAATAAATAACAAACATTATAAGTTCAGTCAAGGAATGAATTGTGTTGGGCAAATTTTTTTTCTGATAGTTGCGTCATAGATGACTTCTTGCAAAATTGGATTTTTTTTTTTTTTTTTCTCAACAATAAGAAATTAAAAAATAAACTAGTAATTGCTACTGATGTACATATGGGAGTTTACCAACACATATGATGGATTCCTCATAGCTGATTAGCAAACCAAAACCACCAAAAAAAAAAAAAAAGATGAAGAAGAAAGAAAAAATGCCAGTAGGATCATATTCACAACAATTTTTCATATTTGCAACAAATTTTCCTTAAGATTTTTTTTTTTTCTTAATTATACATTGTTTGTCACGGTTTATTTTATTTTATTTTTTTTTCAGCTCATTGGTTTACATAGAAATTTAATTTTTTTAAGATATAATTATACTTTGACCAGCTTATAAAAACATTGAAAACTAGTAAACAATTTCTCTTTAAGATATATCATTCTCTCATACTTTGACTCAAATTTTTTTTTTTTTTAAATGTAATTATACTTTGACTTAGTTATTGTTTTCATCCCTAAACTTGGCATGAAATTCGGTTTTCATACCTAAATTTTGAAAAGTTCGTTTTTACACATAAATTTCATTCATGATCTTTTTTCTAAAACAGATAAAATTCATGTGTAAAAAAGAAATTTTTCAAAGTTTAGGTATGAAAAACGAATCTTTCAAAGTTCAAGGACGAAAAATGAACCTCATGCAAAATTCAGAGATAAAAACAATATTTTTACCTATTTTTTAAAACTAATAAATCAATGAGAAAAAAAAAAAAAAATCTGCATAGCTGCGTTGCATGAGAGAATGACTTATCCATGCCATGCACATAACATAAATAAATAATTAATTAATTAAAAAAAATTTATTAAAAGCTAGTAAACAATTTCTCTTTACAGGATACTAGAATCTCTCTCTCTATAATTATTTTATTCTTTCCCCAAATAAAAATTGACTAAAAATATATTCCTAATAGGCTAATACAACTCAGCAACCCCACAATCAATCAAAATTAATGTAGCCCGAAAAGAAGGGTCAAAACAGAGGTACTCAAAAAGAACAAAAACAAAACATGGGTGCTGCTTATTCCTCTTGCTCCACTCACTCCCTCACCTTTTCCACTGAGACCCTTTACTCTTTTCCTACTATCATCACAACTGTCTCATCAAAATCCAATCTTGAATCAAAATTCAACTCACTTTTGTACCCAACAAACAAATTCTTCAATACCCATTTGGCAAAACCAATCAAATTCAAAACTATGGCACAGAATACCTCTTCTTCTTGTTCTAGTTTGGCTGTGAATTGTGGGAAAGTTGAGGAGGTGGAGACCCATGATTATCATGGGATTGATCAGGATTTGCTGAAGGAGGTGGTGTATGATTCTCTTGTTTGGAGCTCTCTCCATGGGCTTGTTGTTGGTGACAAGTCTGTTCAGGTCAGTGGACATAAAAGGATGATCCTTTTGAATCTCTCTCTTTCTTGTTCATTTTTTTGGCGTTGAAAGTTTTTTTCTTTTGGTTGTTTTGGATTGGTTTGCTGACCTTCTGTTTGGTTATGTTCAAGTTTTTCATATCTATCATAATTTTATATATATGTTTATGTTGTAGTTTCTTAAAAAAAAAAAAGAGAATATCAACTTGGTTCACCATGTATTTATGACATTGATTGTTGGGTGTTGTTTATTTTCGTTTCATGTGAATCAAAAGCTCAATGTAGAATGTATAGCTTTTCATATGAGTCTGATAGTATGGTGCCCAGATGCTGATTTTGGAATGATTTTCATAAAAAGCTAGAGAGCTGCATCTTAATTGTTCTGATAAGGATTTGAATTGAAGCTGTTAATATAAAGTATAGGCCTAGACACTGAGTTTACTTGGAAAATGATGTAGGAATTATGCCCTCTATTTTGTTAATATAAAGTTATATGTTTAATTATCAGTACTTGAATTTGATGTTTGGGTGCTTCGAATTACAGAGATCGGGAAAGGTACCTGGTGTAGGCTTGGTACATTGCCCATTTTCCTTATTGCCCACACCATTCCCAGAGAGTCATTGGACTCAAGCGTGTGAGTTGACACCTATATTTAGTGAACTTGTTGATCGAGTAAGTTTGGATGGAAAATTTCTACAGGAGTCGTTGTCCAGGTACTCTCTCTCCCCTATACACAAAGACACAGTCCAATTTGTCATTATGTATGTGATTGCATTAATGTGCACAAACAGCTTAATTTATTGAACTGAACAAAGCATCATCCAATCCACTTGGCATGGGTATTGCCAAACAAGTTCCAGTATTTCATCCTACTAGGTTGCCACTGACCAATTCATTTCCTATGTAATTTCCTTCTGCTGGGTGCACACTTTGTGCACTTAGTGGAAGTCTTTGTTTTTTAATGAAATTTCTATTTACCTATATAAAAAAAAAAGGTTGCCATTGCTGAAACACTGTCTTGATTAAGTAAGTTTGCTCATAGTTTAAGCGTCTCAACCATTTTCTTCTTGTTTCTGGTTACCATTACCACCACCTTCTTGCAAATATGAAACTTTCTTTCCTTGCCACTCTCCATGTCAACATCCTCATTTCTAATGTGCTCATTATCCCAATTAGGTGGAATGAATGCTTTTTTTTCTTTTTTGTGTCGTTGAAGTCTTATACTAGGAGTTGATTGGGATTTGATAAGCTGAGTTGTGTATTGGGCTTTAGCACTGCATTGATCTGCTCTGTTAAGATAAGAATTTGACCTCAAACTTTTTATCTTTAAGTGATTAATATTTCTTTTGGCTCTTGGTGAGGAACTCCTTTCCAAGCTTTGTTATATGTCCGACCAATCATTTCTAACTTCTAAGCGCCACCCCCCCCCCCCCTCCCCCCCCGCGTAATGATTTGCATCAATGTATTTTGCACTACTATGTATCTGTATTGCATATTCAGAATAGGTTCATCGCCTCTCTGGCTTGTCCCTTGTCTTTACCATGTTTTTCTAATTATGTCAATTTCACAAAATTCCTTTTTATAGTTATATTGCTTCCTGGCTATCTATGAAGTTTGATTTCTTCTACTTTGGTTTTCTTCACTTTCAAGTTTCTCTAAATTGTCTGAAGAGATTGAAGATCCTTGTGAATTGATATTATTCTTCTATTCTTCACATTGCAGAACTAAGAAAGCAGATTCTTTTACCTCTAGACTTTTAGATATTCATTCCAAGATGCTAGAGATTAACAAGAAAGAGGTAAGTGTATATTGATAGGGTATATGGATTCAAATTCTTGTGAGAGGTTTTATCTTGGCTTTGTAAAGCTACTTGGTCATTTTACTTGAGTGTCTCTGATTCATGATTATAATTTTTAGAGTACATAAATGGGATTTTTTTTTCATAGCCAATGAACTTTAGCTCAAATGGCACCTCTCCCCGTTAAGATTAGGGTGGTTGGTAAATTCGTGGGTTCAAAACCCATTTGATGCGTGTGTAACTTACCCATCATTAAAAAAAAAATTAATAAATCTTCTAATATATAAATACATTTTGAAGCCAAGAGCCTTTTAGCTCAACTGGTACTTCTTGGTGTTCTCCAACAGAGATGTCTAGGGTTCAAATCCCCCTTTCCCCTACTATTGAATTATCAAAAAATATAAATACATTTTGAATGATAGTTACTTGTATGTTTTGTTAAATGAAGGGCATGCTAGGCTCATAAAATTAATGAAAGATAAAACAGAATTGTTGTGGCATTTTATGTAGTTCCCTACATCCCTTATTAATTTCATTTTCTTTATTTAGACAACTATTGGGTGTAAAGGATTGGATAAATTTTACTATAATTTTTATTGTTGAGTTGTGGGGAAGAAAACTAATCTTTTTTTTATTGTGTACATAGGAAATACGCTTGGGTTTACATCGCTCAGATTATATGCTTGATGAACAAACGAAATTGCTCCTCCAAATAGAGCTGAACACAATTTCATCTTCATTCCCTGGCCTCAGTTCTCTTGTCAATGAGCTCCACAGGTTGAGTATTTTTGGAATTTGCATTTGACATCTAATTTAAGATTTTTCTATGAATAATAAAGAATTTCTTTAAAATTAAGTTTGTGTGCTGAGTTTGATTTCTGTCATTGAAATGGCTGAAAGGGTATTCTGGATTCCTTATTTTATGTTAAATTCCGTGACCCATGCCATTCAGTGGTGCATCTTGATCAAACAAAATGACCTCTGTAAACTTAGCAAGGAAAATTCTCTTGAAAGTTCAATAATGGAACAGGAATTAGAATAGTGAAACAAAGCTCTTCAGACATTGAATTTTCCATGTGGCTTATTTAGCATATCCTTGAAATTCATTATGGAAAATATCTGTGCATAAATAACGTGACCTTAAAATTGCTTTTAGGCTTTTAGCAGCATCTTTGTTATTCCCTCTCCCATTGGCGTGGGGCAGGTGGAGCCGTGGAGGTGCCAACCAGCTAACCCACATGGTTGTTGTCATGCCTGTTTCATTTTGCTTTAGCAGTTGTTTCCCTGTTTAGTTGGCCCTAGGACCATAATGCTAACACTAAGGTGTGCTAGAGACCTCATGTATAGATTAACCTTTGGATCACTATTAGTTTTTTTATTTTTATTTATTTTTTTATATAGTCTGATGCAAATGTTAGAAATGTAAGAAAAAAGAATAATTGAGAAGTATTTCAACCTTAATCGTTCATTTTGCAGAAGCTTACTTAATCAATATGGTGAAGACCTTGGATTAGATCCTAAAAGGATTCCTAGCAACACAGCTGGTAGTCACTTTGTGGAGGCATTTGCTAAAGCCTGGACTGAATATAATAACCCCAGGTTAGATTTGAAAAGATAGTTTCTATGTTTCTTTTCCGCTGCTGCATTCACAGGGGTGTTTAAGTTGTATTTAACGGTGAATAAAATTGTACAGGGCTGTAGTTATGTTTGTGGTTCAGGCTGAAGAACGTAACATGTATGACCAACATTGGCTTTCTGCAGTTCTGAAAGAAAGATATCCTTTTTACGTCTATGACACTCCCATGTGTAAAAGATATCATATGGGTAGAAAATACATACTTAGCATAACTACTTGGCATCTATTGTATTTTGTTTCTTTGAACCTATATTGATAAAAAGCTTACTTTTAACACATTATATTTTCCTTTTCTATCCTAGAAAATTATTTTCCATTATATTTTTTTCTTTTTCATTTTTGGTAAGAAAGTTTTTTTCCAGAGTCAGCAAAGACTTCACTTCCTTAGCTTTATAACACACATAACATTAAAGTTATTCGGAAAACGTTGGCAGAAATTGATGCAGAAGGAGAGCTTCTACCCGATGGAACACTTCTTGTGTATGTAGCCTTACCCCTTCTAATATTATTTCTAATCTAGATTTTATGCTTTTTATGTTATATTTCTGACTTATTACTTATCAAAAAAACAAAAATGTTATATTTCTGACTTTAATATACAAAAGCTTTGCACTTGCAGGGGTGGCAAAGCAATTGCAGTTGTTTATTTTAGAGCAGGGTATACACCAAACGATTATCCCTCAGAATCAGTAAGCTGTTTTGCTTTATTTTCCTACTGCTCAAAATCACATTCCTGTACTGAGAAGAATCTTTGTTTTTCCTCGAAAATGTATACATTTGTTCTGTTCTAGGAAATTTTAAGTTCTGATGGACAACCCTTAAGTCCTTTTTTTTTGATAGGTAATAAAAGCTTTATTGATCTGAAAAAAACTCTCCCAAGTGCACAAAATATGCACTCATAGGAGAGGAAAGATTACAAAAAAGAGACAAACCTTAAGTCCTTAATGTCACATTAGTATCTGTCCTGTTGTTATAGCATCTCTTTATGTTTGCTATAAAGTCTGGCAAAGATTACCTGACTGTAAATGGTTGTACACCATGAGAGAGGATAATCCAATGTCAATTTTCAACAAATCAGTCCATGCAGAGTTGTGAATGGTAAACCTTCCTAATATCCATGGTAGAGGGGGGGTTGTTAACTGAGTGACCTTGATTCATAATTTATATTGTATGAAAAAGTGCCAAACTATAATCTATTTCTCACTTCATCATTAGATTGATATAGCTTAGTTTCTTTTGTGTTCTTTTCTTAAATCTTACTAATGCTAAAATCTAATGTCATGCAGTTATCTTCAAATTTTCCAAAGATATTTCTTTTTTTTTTGGGTTGGGGGGGGGTGCATAAAATTGGTACTAGAAAAGAAAGAAAAGACTCAGGCTTCAAATGGCTTTTTGTTCTGAAATTACCTCCTGAATTATTCCTAAATCTCGCAATGACTTCTAATATTTTGAGTTTTTCTTCTGGTTACTTGCTAAATCATTTCTGATGGGTACCAACCATAAAATCCAATGATTCAAATGGCACAAGTTTTGGTAGAGGGTGAGGTTGTGGGTTTAAAACTCACTAGGTTTGTAGGTAACCTTACCATTAAAGAAAAGGTACGTTCACAGTCATAAAACATATCCACATGCTAGAATTTCATTATACCGAGCCAATAATATGTTTTGATACTTCAATGCTAATGAGTTTAACTCAGGATATGATGAGTGATGACTATGATATGATTTTTCCTTACTCATTCTTACTCAATTTATAGGAATGGAGAGCTAGGCTACTTACAGAGCAGTCATCTGCAATCAAGTGCCCATCAATATCCTATCATTTGGCAGGCACCAAGAAGATTCAACAAGAACTTGCAAAACCCAACGTACTTGAGAGGTATAGCATAATTACGTGTTTGGAAGAGGGACTTAGTTTATTCAAGAGACTTGAATCATGAAATCATTCGTGTTTATGAGCTAAAACAAATTATATAAATGTTTATATTTCTCTCTTGCATATTTTTCCTGAAAATTATCAGTACCTTATTTATTTCTAAATTTTAGCAGAAGAACGGCTTTGCTCCAATTGGTATTTCCTAAAAAAGCTTTTGGTCCTTTGCTTTAACAGGTTTCTTGACAATAAAGATGACATTGCCAAACTAAGGAAATGCTTTGCTGGATTGTGGAGTTTGGATGACTCAGATATCATCAAAAACGCAATTGAAAAGCCCGAGTTGTTTGTTATGAAACCCCAAAGAGAAGGCGGAGGTCTCATATTTTTCCGAACTGTGCTTTGCTATTCTTGTCATGAATTACATTATTAACAGATGTTTTTTTATTCATTCTACTTCAGGAAACAATATCTATGGTGTTGATGTGAGGGAAACCCTCCTAAGATTGCAGAAGGAAGGGACCGATGGAAATGGAGCTTACATCCTTATGCAAAGGATATTCCCAACTGTTTTTCCCACATTTTTGATCCGCGATGGCATTTGTCATAAAGATTATGCCATATCAGAACTTGGGATCTATGGTGCTTACTTGAGGTACATTAGCTTGCCAGTTATACAATGGAATGTGTTCAGATGCACATATGTTTCTCTTGGTCAATTGCTATTGTGTAATTGCATTCTGCCAAAACAATTTGCTTACCCCCATTAGTTTGTAACATACCAAGCAACCACTACCTGAGGCATATTTGTCACGCATTTCTCATTCGCTGAGCACTAATAGTCTTGAGCTGGAATGTGCAGGAACAAGGACAAGGTGATCATGAATGACCAGTGTGGTTTCTTGATGCGGACAAAGATATCTTCATCGGATGAAGGTGGTGTTGCTGCTGGATTTGGAGTCTTAGATAGTATATATTTGACTTGATGAAGCCAGCCTATAAGTTTTCATCTAAAATAAAACCAAGAGAATTTGTCATTGATTTATACGCGTGTTAGCAAAATAAAACACTTACCACAAGATCTAATGATCTCGACATTTAGCAATTCTCAGTTCGAATTCGATGTTCATCTCTCTCTCTTGCAACATGGGGGACTTTCTTGCCTTTTATATGAGTAATTTGATTGTAATGGGTAGTGTTGCTCCCAGTTTTTCTAATTCGATTAGAAGACAGGCTTTCTGTAATCTTATTACAGTATACTATGATGTACAATTTTTTATCATAAGGTACAAAATATTTCTTAGTGTAAGAGAATAAGAAAAGTTAATTATGATTATATTTTGATGAAGGATATGAAAAAGAAAAGTTGAAATACTTAAAGTAGGATATTAAATGTAAATGACCAAGCCTGTTAAATATGTTGATGTAGGTTAAGTAAGGAAAAAAAAAGAGTTTAAATTCAATAGCAACTTGCAAAATATTGAGTAGCAAATAACACCAACAAAAATCAGTGAGCTTTTAATAAAATCCATTGTTAGTTTGTTACTGCCAATCAAGGTGGAAACGGAGGTCACATAATTGATGAGTGTTCTAAAGTGGATGGACAAATCTTCCTTCTTCTCATGGCCCATTATTTTCACAGATTTGGGCCAGATTTGTTGATGTTTGAAGAAATAGAAACACTTTCCAACTTGAGAATGTGGGAAAGTTGCCAAATAATGCTTGTTTTTTTTTTTTTTTTTTTTTTTTTTTTTTTTTTTTTTTGAAGTTATTTAGTCAAACAGTCATGCACGAAAATTATATCAAAACATAGGTCACTTTAAAATCATCTCTTCAAGAGACGATTTCTGTTAAATTTTTTTTTAAAAGAAAGTTAAATCATCTTTTTAGGAGACGATTTCGATTTTGGTACGATTTTAATATATATTTTTTAAAACACGGCATAAGCACTTTTGCAAAACTGTCTTTCCCAATCTCTCTCCTCATCGACTCTCTCTCTCTCTCACAACACTCTCTTGAAGACCGATTGTGATTCCACCGTCCACCCCCCAAATAAGGCTGTTAATATATATTAGTTTATCTTTCTAATCACATTAAATTCAGCATTAATTTTGGCTTAATGCTAGGCCAATCCTAAATGCATGAGCTGGCATTGTAGCCTAGATAGCAAAAACTGGGGGTACCTAAGCAAATCTAGCCAAATATTTAAAACTACTTATTAAATATTTACTATTTAGTATCTGTTTATCAAAATATAAATCAGTTTTCAAAAAAAAAAAAAATCAAAAAAAATATATATATATAAATTCAATTATAGAAAATATGAAAAAAAGAGAAACCTAAACCTAAACGTGTTATTTAGGTTTGCCCAAGACATAAACGTGTTGGATGCTCTGTTTCTAACACAAGCTACGATTTTATAAGGTAAAAGCCTTGGCCACCTTTCTACTCTCTCTTTAATCATATTCTGTTAAAGATCAAGCACCGCCTCTCTCTCTCTCTAAAATCTTCTCTAGAGTTTTCTAGAAATTTCTCTCTCTATCTAGAGATTTCTATAAGTCTCTCTAGAAACTTCTCTTTAGAGCTTTCTAGAGGTTTCTCTTACTCTCTAGAAATTTCTAGAACCCTCCCTAGAAATTTCTCTATCTCTCTAGAAGTCTTTACAAGATACCACTATCTAGAGACTTCCATACACAAGAATGTGCTAGAAGCTTGGTGAAGAGTTGATGTTGCCATTATTAAGAATGTCCTAGAAATTCTCAAGCTAGTATAAATAGGGAGCAATGGATCCCATTTTGATTAGTGAAGTACTAGTGAAGTAGTAGTGAAGTAAGTGTGAAGTAAGAGTGAAGTGAAGTGAAGTATTAGTGTAAAGTGTGAAGTGAAGTAAAGCAAAAAGTAAAGTTTTAGTGTGAGTGCTTAGGTGTCTAAAGAGTGAGGTGTGTACAAGTGGCCTTATATAAGAGTAAATGTGTTGTAAACTGGTGAATTTGAGTGAACATAAATATTTGTAAAGTGTTTTCTTTAGTGATTTTATTCACTTCAAACTCAACATATTCTTCTTCTTTATTCTAGTTTACTTCTTGGGCATTCATCAGCTATTGAGATCAAACTTCTTTTCATAGAATATACTGGTGTCTAGAAGCAAAAAAAGAAATAAAGATTGCATTTTTATTTTTGGGTTATGTGCTTATTATGTGTTTGTATTATTATTATTTTTTTTTATAATGGTTATTGACATTGGGATTGGTAAACTGATTTGGTTAATGCTATTGGGCTTGTTGCTTTTGATGAGTCTCATTTTGTATTAGTATTTTGGAATGTTGTTTGTTTGCCATTCTTTTGTGTTGTTTCTATATAAGATTTAATCAGCACAGCCGCACAGGTGTTTTACAAATTGTCTGTGTGGATCAAACATTAACTAGCAATCAAGATTGGTTTGATTATAGGATGGACATAGTTTTCCTTCAACCCGGTTTGGAGGAATTCTTCTTCAACCCACTACGTGTTAATTAAATAAATGTCATATGACTAAAAGTACATGTGGATGGTCTATTTACTTGTCACGTGGTGGGTTGGAGGAGAACTCCTCCAAAAACCGGGTTGGAGGAAAACTATTTCCATATAGGACTACTTAGATCTCCTATGAGACTGTGAAAATTGGTGGTATATGTTTTGTCTGTGCACATTCAACCTTGTAAAATTTGTAATGAATAAAAGAAGCCTGAACAATAGCCATGGCGTGCCCATTTGGGTGAACTTTGGGTTTTCCATCTACGATGTGACAGTATATTGGTATTTGTGGTTCCAATTTAACACCTGATCTTTTATTTTTAATTGAGTAATGAGTTGATTAGTCAAAAGTATACCCTTTTGAGCATTTGTGGTTTTCTACTCCCTGAATGTGTGTTGCAGTGTTTGGATATGGTTTGCTTTGGATTTGTGATTTTGGGGTTTGCTTGAAGTTAAGATACCCTTTTGAGCTTTTTGTGATAGTGACTCTCTATTTTAATTTTTCTACTAAGAGTTTTTGGCAGTGGTGTTTGTCTTTTTGCAAGTTAAATTTGCAGAAATCAAGGTTCCTTTTCTCCCATTTAAAATTAGGTTCTTTTGGTCTTGCTGGAAGTTATATAAAAATACCCTTTTAAAGTTCATTAAAAATGTGATTTTTTTCTTTATTGAAATTTTGTGTTGTTACAACTGCTATTTGTGAGCTAAATTTGATAATTTGTAGAGACAATGTTTCATGCCTATAGTTTTTTTGGGATTGCTTTAGCTGATAAAGGCCAATATGATTTTGTGAGCAAACATTGCTGAGATGAAATTCTTTTTATTGGCTTATTTTCAAGCAAAAGAGGGAAGAGAGCACTTGATTCCTTAGCAATCTACATTTTGATATGCATGTTCCAGAATATTGATTCATTTCTGTTCCAGAATGCTAAGTTAAGTGAGCTAAATGTATTTTGGTGGAAAAATTATATTAAAGAGAGTGAAATGGCTTGTGAGAAAGTATATTGCAAGAACTTCAATATTTGAGTTACAGCATCAATTGATTTTCAGTTGGAATCCAATTGATAAATTTCCAAAGTATTGTAGAGAAAGAGACTCATTAGACTCTTACAATTACCATTTTGAATTTGCTCACAATATATCTACATACGGAGAGTGAAAGAGACAGGATAATTGTTTAGGTTCATTTTGGGAATTAATTAAGGAAGTAATGCTGGTATAATTCTCCAAGGATGCAGCATAATATACTCAAGTTCATAAGTCAGATTCTGCTTCATGCACTTTTTGAAAATAATTAAGTAAACTAGTAAAATATTTGTATTGTATTGGCATTTTCTTCACTAATCTCGCTGCCTCTTCAAAGTGGCCTAACCATAATGCTCAATTTCTGGCTCTATGCCATAAACTTCTGTCATTGTGGTGAAATGTCTTTGGCCCTCTTCAACCAACCCAACATGGCTTCATGCACATAGAATGCCATATGAGATTGAAGAACACGAAAGATAAGTCTTAAGTTTAGAATAACGATATTTAGAAACAATTGAATATATTCTTAGGAAAGATAAAAAGTATAGTTACTTAAATTCTCTTGGCTTCTTCATGTCATTGATTATTTTCTTTCAAATCAAGAAAGAATCACAAAAGGCACTAAGAAACTTGTCAATAAATGAAAATGTTAAGATAATAAGAATATAGAGAAAAGAAAAAGAAGAAGATGACATATGAGATAAAGAATGGAATATAAATGTAGTTCAGGTTGAAGTTTCTATTATTTTCTCTCGACTTCTTAATGTCAGAAATTATTTTCTTTCAAATCAAGAAAGAATCACAAAAGATACAAAGAAAACTTGTCAATGAATGAAAAGCATTAAGATAATAAAATATAGAAAAAAGGTAACATATGAGATAAAGAAAAGCATATGAATCTAGTGTGTTTATCAAGTTGAAGTTTCTTATCTTTGTCAACATACTTGTAACTTAACTGACACCTCTTGGTGTTTTCAATGAAGACGTCCAAAGTTCAAATCCTCTCTCCCCCAAGTATCGATTTATCCAAAAAAAGAAGAAGTAAGGTTTTTATCTTTGAATTTTTATGTAATGATTTTGTGGTGGTAGTGGTGACAACATTAACAATGACAATGGTGGTGGTAGTAGTATGATGACTAGTTAGGGGGGAAACTAGAATTTCAAGATTAGGGTCTAAAGTAATAACAATTATATAAACAAACTTTAAAGGGTCACATAAGAACTAAGATATATTAGTACAAAATTAAATTAAAATATAAACATGAAGTTTGACATTTTAAAAAGTTTGGATGCCCAAAGCATATATGTAGTTTTACCCATGAGATCAATAATTAAGGATTGGTTGGTGGTATGACAATTGTAATGTTGGTAGAATTTGTAAATGAGGCATTCCTCCATAAGAATTTGATCTTCAAATTTGGATGCTTCGAAATATCAAATCTAAAATTCTAGAATTTTTTTAATTACCTAATTTCTTGTTAACATTAATAAAGAAAGTCAATATTAGAAATTTTCAAATTACATTTTTGAGTAAATTCCACCTCAAATTCATCATCCAAATACAAAATAAGGGATAGAACCTCACGTATGCATAATCTAGATAGAGATGCATAAATAAAAGCTCATAAATGAATGAGAAAATAAAATGTTACTATGAACATGTTTAGAAACCAAAAAGTAATATAATTAAAAGGAATGTTAGCATAAATTTTGGACAAGGATAAAAAATGAGATTAGATAAAAGAGAAAAGAAGTATATACATTTAAATTGGCAAAACATAAATTCCTTGCCCAAAGTGAAGTATATACATTTAAGTTGGCAAGCATAAATGCCTTGCCAACTTTCTTTTCTTTTCTTTTTCTTTCTTTCTTTCTTTCTATATATAGTAGAACTTATGAAGTGCATTCCACATAAACTTAGCTTTAACAAAATTGAAATTGGGGTTAACTTGGAGCTTCCCTAGGTGTGTTTCCAAGCCAAATTTGGATTCTTGTTAATGTAAGTATTGACACTTGTTTCTATAGCTTTGCTTTTATGTGTGTATTTATATTGCCATTCATAATCACTAGGTTGTTTTGCTTGCTTAATATTGTCATATAGATGTTAAATGCAATAATATTTTGGACCTATTGAGTTGCTAATTTTCACTTGAATTAACAATATATTTTCACAAGATATTTTATTGTTAAATGTGTTTGATTCATGATATATTTTTAGCAACTTTGATTAAAGGGATATCACTCAATTTCTTTTTATAAATCACTATTTTCTCCAAATCCAAGTTTTTGTTAAATACCTATTATAGGTTAATCACCGCAAAATTTCACAACAATCGTGGTGCCATTTACTATTAAATCTATAAGGTTATTTGTTATTAAGAATACAAAAAACTATAATTTTGAGCTCTTTTATAAATTACTAAGTTTTTAATGCCTAATTACCTTGATATTTGGAAATCATGATATCACCTTAATATTTGGTAAGCATCATATTTAATTCAATGTTGGGTTTAGCAAAATATTATTATTAAAAGATGTTATTGAGTTGTATAACTTTTGTAATAGTCAATTTTATTCTATTTTGAACCAATTCCCTGTCAAATATTCATTATATCAATTTTAACACATATCACATATGTTGAATTTTGGAAATTTATATTTGTAAATTTTCTAAAAGATACAAAATAAATGTAGATTTACAATTTAAGTTCTATCTTATGTTTGCAATTTGTTACCCTTAATAAAATAAAATAAATAGACCAACCATTTCAAAATTTTATATATAGTAAGGTTTACACAAATGAGGCTTTTTGTCAAGAAAATGTTCAATAGTGATAACAACATGCTTCCACATGCGTTCTTCCACCTGACTATTCCTTTGTTCAATTTTCTGAAAAAAGAATAAAATTCTAAATAAACACTGAAATCCAACACATAATAAAAAATAGGAAAAAATGAAAATATATATAGTAAATAAGTCAAACAATATATATAAAACTAATGTCTAGTCGTGCAAATCTGTAGCACAAAACAGTAAAAAGTAAAAACACCAACCATCCAAATCTGTAGCACCAAACTCACGTGATGTTTGCAAGCTAAGTCCGAAAAGTGAAAGAGCTGGAAATAGTCTCTCTTGCATCTAATCTTTGTTTAAATCCCTAAACTCAAATTAATTCTGTCTCTGTCTCCACCTAATTCCCATCTTCTATCTATTAACTCCTTTTCTAAACAACAACTTTCATGTTTTCTCTGCATCTTGTCTTATAATACAAGATGGACCACCTTCAACATTTTTGTCACGAAGAACACCCGCTGGTCTTCTTTGAGAACGACAGAAGAGGATATCGTTGTTTGGGGTGCGGGGAAGATGTTTGTGGTCCTAGCTACAGTTGTGTAAAACATTACTGGTGGAGTGATCAGTGCATTCATCATAAATCATGTGCCGAACTACCCCTTGGGTTGCACCATCCCTTGCACCCAAAACATCCTCTTATTCTCTTTTGCAAATCGAGATATCAGAAGAAAGAATTTCCTTACGAAAATGGCAAATGCGAAGTCTGCAAAGAAGTTGATTCCGATCAATACAGTTACGGTTGTTCCCGTTGCAATTTCAACATTCACATCAAATGTGCTGTTTTACCGATTGAAGTTGAATTCCACGACCACCCATTGACTCCCTTTGGCAAGTCAATCACATTCACCTGCGACCTTTGTGGCAAAGAAGGTAAGGGCGTGCCCAATCTGTGTGGCCCGTGCTGTTTCTGGATTCATAGAGGATGTGCTCGTTACCCACGCAGAGTAAAAGTTGTACGTCACAAGCACCCCCTCCACCTCACCCATTCTTCTCATGAAATAGATCAATCTGACTCCCGAATTTGTCCACTCTGTGTTCAAAAAGTGGACACACACTATGGCCTTTACTATTGCTCCACATGCGATTTTGTTACCCACCTCGATTGTGCTCTGGACGGGAGAAACAGAGAGGGACTTAAAGATGAGGAGTCCACCGAGTCAAAAGCTACGCTGGAAATTGAAGATACAAAGCTCGGTGAATTCGCTGACTCATCAGCTTACAAAGTCAAAAAAACCAATGTGGGGAAGGACGGAACTGAAATAGCTACAGAAATTGAACACTTCAGTCATGAGCATGACTTAAAGCTTTCTGATGATGAGGTTCAGAATAACGAAATATGCTATGGGTGTGTAAGAGCCATTCTCCCTCCATTTTACAGGTGTGTTGAATGTAGTTTCTTTCTTCATAAGTCTTGTGCTGAATTACCCATAAAACAGAGACACCCACTTCATAAACACCCACTCACCCTCGTCACAAAGATATGTGAGTTCTGTGATGCCTGTAAGCAACATTTCAATGGCTTCACCTATAGTTGTCATGAGGGGTGCAGGTATGATCTTGATGTTCAATGTAGTATGATCTCTGATATCCTTACCCACCCTGGTCATGAGCACCAACTTATTCTCTCTAGCGTAGAATCTGAACATAATTGCAGTTGTTGTGGTTTTAAAGTTTCCCCAATATTCCGTTGTACCACTTGTGACTTTGCTTTGGACTTTAAATGCGCTACACTACCACATACCACAAGTTACAAACAACATGAGCATTCCTTCACTCTCCGTTATACTGCTGAAGATGACTCTGGTGAATACTATTGTGATATCTGTGAAGAAGTACGAGACCCAAAACATTGGTTCTACTACTGTGAAGATTGTAGTTATCCTACTCATCCAAAATGTATTCTTGGGATATACCCAAATTGCAAGTTTGGAGGTGCTTACACATTTGGTTGTCACTCACACCCCCTTACTTTCATTGAGGAAATGAAAGACCACCCTCTATGTAACGAATGTAGCAGTCCTTGCAAAGAGTTGATCTATCAATGTGCCCAATGCAATTACAACTGGCACTATCATTGTGTATAACAGGCTTAGTCAATAGGATTTCTGGTGCGTGAAATTTGTCAAAGGACAATGTAGTAATTCTCTTTAATTTACTGTCTTGGCATCATGGTTTAGATGGGACATAAAGAATGTACCAACTCATGGTTGTCTGCGTTTGGTTGTATCCTTCCTTGTTCTCATCTGTTAGACACAAGAAACTTGTAGATAATAGGAATTTTCAGTTTTAATGTTTTATGGCACATTGTTTAGTAATGGAAGTTGGCGCTCAGTGTGGAACATTAAGTTCAGGGATAATGAATAAATAATGGAACTAAAAGGCAAACTGCAGGTATTTTATATTAGTTGTGTATGACTACTTTTTCCTCTCTTTTCTGTTTTTATGCGATTTAGACTGCATTCATTTTTTCTTGAGCTCATATAAACCTACAATAAGTTAAATTGTCCATGTCGCCTTCTTCTGCATTAGGTGGGTAGTGGCTATTACTTTGAAGAGGGAAATGTGCAAATTAGATGCAAAACATGAATGCAAAGATTCAACAGTATTTCAAGTTATTACATATTTACATGTTTATCAACATCTTTTATATCATTAGTTTTAGTTTTAGTTATTGTTATTATTACTACTGTTACTATTATTTCTATGAAAGCTCGATTATGCATGATTAACAAGTGCCCTTCCGCTTTTCATAGATGGTGAGGTTATTTTCTTTTGTCTTTTCGCAACATAAATTTAATACATCATCACAGTAAGAATATTGGCCTGGAATCTTAATCTAAAGGAACACCATGTACTTTGTAAATGTTGATGTTAAGAACATGGTTATTTGGGAGCAGTAACTGTTTATAACTTGGCTGATTGAGTTATCTAGTCTAATTGAATGTACTCCTGGATAATCTTTAAACCCATGCTGGGTGAAGAGTCTACTTAAAATCTTGTTTAATAAGTTCAGGTCTTAGTTTAGAAAATGTTGGTTGGACCTTTCCTGCTTTAAAGAATGTCATTGTTACATAGCACTTCTAAAATTTCAGGGGCAGAAATATTTTCTGTGACTTAACTATGTACTTTTGTTTGAAAACCATGCTTTGTTTCTTTTCCCTGAATTAATTTTTAAGCGTTCCAGCTCTATCCTCTTTTTTCCCTACCCAATTCTTATGTTCATATTTGTTTCAGCCATCATGATACAGAGTACTTGGCATCTCTTGAGGTTCCCTATATGCCTCTTGCTGTTGTCAAATGGTTTATATTGATTTTTAAAAATCCCTCACTGACAGTTATAATTGAAATGAATCCTTTTCAAATTTAGGTTTCAAACTGCTTAAATAGTAATCAACTTGACAAGAGCTAACTACTGTATCATCCAACCAATGACACCTCTCCTTTGGACTGCTACTTGACTGCTACTTTTTTGTTTGTTCATTACTGTTATACTTTATTTGGTTCTTTGGAAATTAAAGAGAAGAAAAAATTGAAGTTTTCGGTGATAAAAGATACTTTTAAATATAATTTTCAAAAAGAAAAGATGCTTTTAAAAGACTCTTGGCTGAATTGCCTGATTTAGTTGGCCATTTATCTGATAGGTTTATCAGGTTATGAGGCAGAGGTATGGTTGGACATTTAGTTGACCGATGGCTTAATTGAAGATTCAAATAAATGGGCTTTTGCTCTTGCAATAAATGTATAAATGCTTCTGTCACTAGATTTGGAACTTATTGCTGTTGAAAAACCAAGCATGGAAGCATTGAAATTTGTAAGAATTAAGATATAATGCCTCTGTCATGATCCTACTATCTTTTTGTTGATTACCTTCCCTCCTTTTCCTATGTTATAGAAGCACCCGGTGGGTATTGAACCCACGATTACACCCTTCACCCTGTTCTTTTGGGTAGAGGAGATGCCATTTGAGCTATAACTCATTTACTTTTCATGAGTATTTGATTGCGGAAGTCCCGACTTGAATTTTTTTTTTTTCATACTATGGTATGCATGAGAGTTGAGGTTGTTAATGTAGCCCTTATACTAAATCTAAAATGTTATGTTCTTTGAATAATATCCTGTTGTAATACTTATTTAATGTTAAAGAGCTAATTAGAATTTTTTCTGGATGAACTTGGTCATCCCCCCCATCCCCCATAGATATATGAAAAAAAAAATTAGTTAAAAGCAAGCTAAGTTTTAAAGTGATTTTTTTCCATGCCTTTCCCTGAAAATTGTTTTATTCAGTCAAAGAGTTTGTTTCAAGACTCTGGAATGATCTTTGCTTTAAAAGCTTGCTGATCTTTGCATAACAAAGCAAAGTTTTTGTACCTGAACCCCTGAGTAAGTTTTAGTCAAGAGTTAACTTTTGCATGCACGTTCTGATTTTTGATTATGCTTGCTGCGCCTGTAATTCTGTCACGGTCCTAGATAGATGGTGAAATTGGTTGGCATTATATTTGTTATAATGGATCTAGTAATGACTTGATCACTGATATCCTCTTGTGGGGAATTTGATGTACTGTAATTGAGATGGCCACTGGAAAGCTTCCTTGGAGTCAACAGTACCAAGAGGTATATTCAGCTGAATTCTAATATTTGGTTTAAGAAGGTGTTCTCCCATATGTTGTACTAACATGTTAGTTCAAGTTGATGCTCTCTTCTACATAGGGACATGATGATCCCTAAACATCTCTCTCAAAAGATTTTTCTACAAAAGTATGTAATAGGGACATGGAAGTCTCATCCACACATTTGTGGTTATTTTAAATAAATACCTGTGATGTGTGATCCTGGCAGGGAACCAGGCCTGCTCTTAGTTGCTCAAGGTGATTATAGTCTTAGAAGTTCTCTATAATCAATTGGCACATTGTAGATGGCAGTAGTCATAGTAGCTTTTTTATTTCACTGTAAACTCATGCTTCTGGTGAATATCAAAATGTTGACCATTCAATGTATATTTCACCAAGGTTTGTTCTTACTTTGCTAATAGCATCCCTTTGTTACTGGCGAACAAGTGGAATCATGTTATTCATCCTGTTTTCCAGGAAAATACCCCTTCTCTTATGTCACGGTTAGTAGTTTTTTCCTGTTGAACTTTTATGATGAATGTTCTTTCATATAACTTTGTTTCCATTTTACTGGCCCTGGCTTCATCTTTGTAATACAACAGTGAAAAATAAAAATAAAAACATATGATGATATGTGAAATTTGCAGATTGACAAAGATGATTCTACAGTTCAGGAAGTAAAGCTGGGTTCCTCTTTGATGCTGAGAACTTCAAGGTAACTGCTTTTATTTCCTTGTGCTTGGATTTTGTATGAGCACATTAGAACTTTGGAAACTAATTGTGTATGTATTACTTCACTATAATTAGAGTTTTAACCCCATGTGTGAGCCCTCTGATGGCTAGGGGTGCAAATTTGATGGAAGTCCAGAACCAGAACAACAGGAATAAATCCATACAGTAAAGAACACATTTCTGAGGCTACTGGTTCCTCTGGTGTTTTTGGTGAGGGGAACAAAGGCTTTTCATTTCCTTGTGGACCGTCACTTTCTGAGGATGATGATGAACTTACTGAGTAAAAAATTAGAGCCTTTTTGGATGAGAAGGTACTGTTTTCACTTCAGAGTCAAAATGAGCTGTTGTGTAGTCATGTTTATATATTTGTCTTTCACTGAATAGTTGTGTGTTGAACCGGAAATCAATACATCATACTTTTGAACTGAAGTAACTGCAAACACCTCTATATGAAGAGTTTCGTGGGGAGCACACACAATGAAACTACCCCAAAGTATCTGAAATTACGTCCAAAAAGCAGGTCGCCAAGTTGAGGTCCTACTGGTGCTCCATCTCCAGCAGTTGATTCTCTTAATACTGGAAGCCTGGGAAGTAATAGCAGGTGTGCGTCGAATATTGGCAATGCAGGTGATCAAAGTTCACAGGATAATCCTTCACACAGCTTGCTCTGGTGAATGGCAGGCGTGTTGCTCACTGCAATGGTTTGTTTTGATACTCATTGCTAACAAAAAAAAAATGGCCGAAATACATTGCTGGTCCCTAAAATTTAAATGTTGAGAGTTTGTAGTCCATGATGTTTCAAATGAGTGTTTTTAGTTCCTAAAGTTTCAAAACGATCATTATTGGCCCCTCCTCATAGTTCCGCTAATTTTCTTGTGTATATAGCTAATGGAACAATGAGGTGATTATTTTCAAACGAGTTTTTATTAAAAAATCAGACAGTGGCAATCCCAACCTCAATTTAAGAGTTGCCCCGTTTTGACTTTTGAGCCCCAAGTATTTCAAGTTGTAATCTCACTTGAAAAATTTTGTGGGGTTTTGAGAAGAGATGGTTGATAGAATTACCTGTTAGTTTTACAGAGTTCGTTGGTTTTATGACTTTATCCACCACCCTCACTCACACTTGACACTTACTTTGCTCTCTCAGGCTCACAGGCGCTTAGCTCCCTCAAAACCTCATTCCTTGCTCCACTGCACTACTGGGTGCCACAGCTCTCACTCTTCACCACTGAATTTCCCACCAGCTGCTCTTGATTTCCCTGCCAAGCCTAATCACCATTTAACACTCAAAACTTTCAGGCTTCCCAATACCCTCAGCTCACTCGCCCTCGCGCTACTACTTAATCTGAAGGTAGGTAGGTACTAGGTACCCTCTTGTCAATCTCCTTAGAAAAAGGATTTATTTAATGTAACTAATAATACCCCAGATTGAATGGTTGTGTATGGATTTCAATAGTGTGTATTAAGTCTATTTGGACTCCCAATATAGGGAGTCCTTGTGAGGACTCCCAATATAGAGAGTCCCTGTTGTGACAAGTTATTTTTTTATTTATATTTTCTGGGTTTGTTGAGATAAATTTGTTGAGGAGGCACGAGAGTATGACTTTGCATAAGATAGAATGGTGGGAAATATACATGTGGTTTGATTGTTGTTGTTGTTTGCTGAGATAAATTTAGTACATGATCTGTGTTTTTGCTAGAACTAATGATAACTTGTAGATACAGATTGATCCCACCAAAATAAATAAGGGGCATTGCATAAATGAGTTTTAGCTTTAAAGTCTGTGGTATTAATTGCTTGTTCTTGGAATTTGTGTATTTCTCAATTGAGTTACTGTCTTCATTTGGTTAATATATCCATGACAAAACCCAATGAGAATGGTCCTTACTGATTTTAGATAAACTCTTCTAAGAAATGAACCTTGAGATTTTTTTACTTATCCAAAGAAAAAAGAAATGTACCTTGAGATAACCAAACCATTTGGAGATGATGAACTGCTAGGCAGTGTGCTATAGTGGAGGTGTGATGAGGGGAATCTCAGGCCAGAATGGATTTGGGATGGAATGGTGAATGTTTGATAATTTTTTTTTTTTGATAGGTAATAAGACTTTTATTCAACCAGCTCAGAGTGCACAAATTGTGCACCTGAGAAAACAGCATTACAGCAAAGAAGTATGAGAAAATTCAGAATGTAATACATCAACAAAATCATGAACAGTCTTAGCAATGGTAAAACCCCCAGCCCTTGACCATTCAAATAGGGACTCAACAAAGGAACCGAGAAGCTGTTCTGCGGACTTCTTCTCATCTTCAAAGGTTCTAGAGTTCCCTTCATGCCACACCGTCCACATTAAACAAAGGGGAGCTAAGTTCCATATATTGAACTGGTGCCTACCTAACCAATTCCACCACCCAAATAATAAGTCCATCACCCGCCTAGGAAGAGCCCAGTAAATATTAAAAGCTCGGAAGACAAAACTCCAAAGAGACTGAATTGCAGGACAATGCAGTAGCAAGTGATCCACAGTCTCCCCATCACATTGACACATACAACACCACCCCACCGTTGTATAGCCTCTCTGCATGAGATTATCAAAAGTTAAAATCTTCCCCCAAGTCGCCGTACAAATAAAGAACGCCACTCTAGGAGGGGCTTTAGCCTTCCATACACTCTTCCACGGGAACACCACCCCCGGCCTTTCATTTAAGGCTGCATAAAATGATCTAGAATCAAACACACCAGCCTTGCTGCACTTCCACTTCAACCCATCAGGAACCAAGTGAGGAATAGCAAACGAAGACAATAATTGGAAAAACTCCACCACCATACCAACTTCCCAATCATTAAAGCTTCGGATGAAATTTACATTCCACTCACCTAAGCCCCTTGGAGCTGCTCTGTTCAAAACAGTATCCATGGTTACCTCACGGTCACTACAACAAGTGAAAAGCAAAGGGAAACGGTCCTTCAAGGCTGTATCACCGCACCACTTGTCTTTCCAGAATCGGACCTGATTACCTTGACCAACCACGAACTCAACATGTTGGAAATAATCTTCCCAACTTGACATAATTCCCTTCCAAAGACCACATCCATGGGCGCCTCGAATGGGATTGGTACGCCAACCCCCAAGCTCTACACCAAACTTTGCCACTATAACCTGGCGCCACAAATTATTTTCTTCCAAACCAAATCTCCATAGCCATTTCCCTAGGAGAGCTTTATTAAGAAGCACCAGACTTTGAACACCTAAACCCCCTATCGCCTTTGGAACACACACCTTATCCCAACCCACCAAATGGTGCTTAAAATCATTCCCCATACCACCCCACAGGAAGTCTCGCTGCAACTTCTCAATTCTGTGAGCTACACTACTGGGGATGGTAAAAAGTGAAAGAAAGTATGTGGGAAGACTAGATAATGTACTTTTCAAAAGTGTCAAATGACCCCCTTTCGACAAATACAACTTCTGCCAACCTGCTAAACGGCGCTCCATCTTCTCAAGAATAGGATTCCACACCGTGGTAGCCTTATATGAAGCCCCCAGAGGCATACCAAGATATGATAATGGAAGCTCCCTAGTGTGACATCAAAGAGACTCAGCCAGCTCAGAATGTTTGATAATTTTGCCATTATCATTTACAGATACAGAGTCCAGCTTTGTGTTTAAGGAATGATGTCTGAAGAAAGCCACTCGAAAGTTTATTTCTGAGGCATATTATTATGATGATGAGGCGGAAGGTGTAAATTCCAACTCTTGGAACACATTTGAATGAAAATTGAGAAGTGTAGAAGGCTTAGATGATTTAGCTCAACTTCTTGATGTGTACTTTATTGACCACTATCTTCTAACAGTTTCCTGAACCAACTTAGCATTAATCTGTATCCACTTCCTTACTAGAACTCTTGGGGTGAGTAGCTTCTTGATGTCGGGACATTGAAAAAAATTATTTGTAAAAGCTAGTGAGGACTTATAAAAAAATAAATAAGAGCAAGTAAAATTTTGTGAAGTAATGGTTCAATTCTTTCAATTGTTACTTAGAATCAGTCTAAATAAGTGGAGGATGAACTAATTGCTTAGAAGCTTTTCTGTGAGAAGTGGAACAGTGGTGTTTGATTTTGTTTAATAGAAGCTGTGTGCTCATTTATATGCAGGACATGTCTGAGAATGTTGAAGAAGTAATTGATCAGATTTGATACATACCTATGTTTGCAAACAAAGTGCGAGTAATTGATCAGATTCGTGAACATTCCTATGAGGAAACACTCATGATACTAGAAATCATGCCTTACCAAGCATGTGATCCGATTCTTAAATTTGTTTATTCTGCAGCGGCAAATGCTAGTAACAACATGAGTTTGAACGAAGCAAGTTTGGTAGTTAGTAAAGCTGAAGTCAATGAGGGTCCTACTAGGAAAAAAAATTAGACCTTAAGATCGAGGAAGAGCACATCTGACAAGAAGGCGCACTTGTCATATAACTGTTGTATTGAAAGATACATCTTTGTGATAATGAAAGACTTGGAACACTGAAGAAACTATCATATTTGAGATTCTTTGATAGCTGAAGGGCATCTTTTAACAACTGTGATGAAGAACACTTCCTGAAGCAAAGTATAAGGCATTAGATAAACCTCAAAGTATATATTAACAAAATTAAGGGAACCTTTCCTTCAATATTTGGATGGAAGATTTTGAACTCTCTTTCTAATATTATCCAATTGGGAAAATCCCTCTCTTTCAAAGATTTTGTACTCTCTTTCAAATATATACTGAGAGTCAAGAATAGCTTGAATAAAGGGGGAGGATAGAGAAAATGCAGCCCAATCTCATAGAATCATGTGATTTAGTAAGCAAGAAAGAAGCATACATTTGCAACAATATCCCAAAAGAAAAAAAATTACTGAAAAATTGGGGGAACAATGGTTACAAGGTGTTTGACAATATAGACTGTGAAAACATGGTTCATTGCATCTTAGTTAGAGGTTGAGAAGGCAACAATGATGGCCTCCTGTAATTTTTCAAGCCTCTCAACTTGAGTGGACTCCAAACTAATGGTTTCCGTTGTAGTGCAACAACTGTTGGATGCTTTGGCTTCCATGAACCAGCCTGTGTTGGAGGACTCCCCATGAACTTACTACTGCTCCTCATGGCAGTTGGTGTTGTCTCAACTGCTGTGCTCAACTCTGGAAATGGAGAGAACAATCTTGAGTACCGAGCCTTCCGTGGGTCCCTCACAAATGACTGCTGGCCTATTCCACTGCCATTTTTGAATCGAGAGGCAGAGTTGTGGAGTGGTGTTGTCATATGAGAGTTGGATTCTGGATGGAAGGTAGCAATGGAGACCCTTCTCCTAGGCTGAGGAGCCTGTGTTGTTTTTTTTGTTGTTGTTGAACGAAGTGGTCTGACAGCAACAGAAAACCGTCTTGGTATCATAAGGTTTTTTGATTTTGTTGCTGCCATTGTTGTTTTGGGAATATTTTCTTTGCCACCTGCTGAAGCTGGGATGAGAGAGTCATTTGTCACAGCTTTTTTAAGCAGTACAGGAGATGGTGGGGGAAGGAAATTGGAAATTCTCTGCAGTGGCAACCTCACTTTCGAAGGAGCCAATGGCAGCCTCTTCTCTGTTCTGGACTTCTGTGCTGCTTGTTTTAAAGAGGACAATCCAGAGGGCTGAGCAGAAGCAGCAGCAAAAGCTCTAGTTTCCTGTTTTAGTCTGGTTTTCCTTTCCTCTGCTAGTTGGTCTTGAACCTGTAGAAACTCAGTTACTTGTTTAAAAACCAGTAGAATCAACAATAAACTTAAATAGTGGTAAAAATCAGAAACTTAAATACCTTCTCTTGAAGATTTCGGCAGATGTGTTCTCTGGCAGAAAGCTTTAGCTGCATAGACTGCAAATTATCCTGTAATTTCTTTGTTTCCTTCTTGTCATGCTTGAGCTTTTCTGCCTGTTAATTTGAAAATCTGAGTTGCAGCATATCCTAACTACAAAGAATTAACTTTGCCAAAACTTGTCTTATTGAAACATACCATTTGCTTGTACTTGAAAAGCTCGCTAAGATCTGCCTGTTTGCGAGCAGGACCACTCTCAATTCCATGGACTCGACTAGCAAAATTTAGTGAACAAAGTGTTTCTCCTTGATCTGCTGCATTTGGGCTGATCTGGACAAACATCAGGGTTTTACAATCTCCTCCTGCAATTCCAGCTTTAGTTAGCATGTGCATTGAGAAAGATAGAATACACAACTCCTTAAGTGTTTGTAGTTGGACAATTAATATTGTTTGTAGATCTTCTGCAGCAATCCTGGTGATTCCAGGACCACAGGATAAGCAATCCTAGAGAATCTATCTACTCCCAGTAAAGTAATATGCTATGACAAAATGCTAACCTAGAGAGCTCTGCAGCATATGTGTGAGCTTGGAGTTCCTGCTTTTATACAAAAGAATGAGAGAGAGAGAGACACAGAGAGAGAGAGAGAGAGAGAGATGCCTGTAAGGAATGTGAGCTGTTTTAGATGCAAGGGCATAAATAACATCTCCAAGCGCTCAGAGAGATTTATTAATGAACTGAGATTCCTTCAATCTTTCACCTTCAACTTCAATCCTACCCACACGCTCACTACCTCTCTTTAAAGGTCTACATCTGCAAAAGACCCTAATATTGCCTTTAAGCTCAATCACTTCTTCTTTTGAAGTTCATATTCAGTACCTAATGTACCATAAAAAAGCAACATAATCAATTACCATTAAATCAAAAATCTAAAATGGGGGCAGGGGGGCTTAGATTTCAAGAATCAGCATGGAGACTCACTGAAACACAATTAACGGAAGCCATTCAAATGCATTACTTTTTTTTGAGGTCATAGATACTACAATAAGTTAAATTATCCATGTCCTCTTCTTCTGCATTAGGTGGGGCGCATTATTTTGAAGATGGAATTAGAAGCAAAACATGAATGCAAAGATTCAATAGTATTTTAGGTTATTACATATTTAAATGTTTATCAACATCTTTTATATCATTAGTTATTGTTATTGTTATTATTACTGTTACTGTTATTTTCATATTTTGCATGATTAATAATTGCCCTTCCTCTTATCATAGATGGTGAGGTACTTTTCTTTTGTCTTTTCACAACATAAATTTTATACATCATCCCAGTAAGAATATTGGCCTAGTATCTTAATCTGAAGGCACGCCATATACTTTGTAAAGTTGATGTTAAGAACATGATGATTTGGGAGCAGTAATTGTTTATAACTTGGCTGATTATCTAGTCTACTTGATGTACTCCTTTAAAACCATGTTGCGTGAAGAAACAACTTCAAATCTTGTTTGATAAGTCCAAGACTTAGTTTAGAAAAATAATTAGACCTTTAATGCTTTGAGGAATGTCATTGTTACATAGCACTTCTAAAATTTAAGGGGCAAAAACATTTGGTATGACTTACCTGTGTACTTTTGTTTCTTTTCTCTAAATTAATTTGTAAGCATTCCAGCACTCCATTTGTGTTATTATTATTATTTTCTTAAATATTGCTACATGGATATGCCTATCTGATCATCTAACTCTTTCCTCTTTTTTCCATACCCAATTCTTATGTTCATATTTTTTTTAGTCTCCTGATGACTGTGCTCTGTGAATTATTGGCCACCACGAGTCAGAGTACTTGGCATCTCTTGAGGTTTGCTATAATGCCTCTTGCTGTTGTTAAATGGATTACTTTTGTTACTCATTGCAATGGTTTGTTTTTTATACCCATCGCTAGTTAAAAAAAAAAGAAAGAAAAAAAAAGGGCAAAATACATTGCTGATCACTAAAACTTACATGTTGAGCGTTTTTAGTCTATAATGTTTCAAATGAGTGTTTTTAATCCCTAATGTTTCAAAACGAGCATTATTGGTCTGGTGGGTACCATAGCTCACTCCCACTTGACACTGACTTTACTCTCTCAGGCTCACAACGCCCTCAGCTCCATCAAAACCTCATTGCTTGTTCCACTGCACTGCTGGATGCTATGGCTCTCACTCTTCCTCACATGCTGTCCCACTTGTTTTTTCCCCATCAGATTGCTCTTACTTCCACCACTGCCAGAGAGTCACTGAAATTCCCACCAGCTGATCTAGCTTTCCTGACCAAGCTTAATCACCATTTAACACTCAAAACTTTCAGGCTTCCCAATACCCAATATGCACCCTCTGCTCAGTCTCCCTCGTGCTACTGCTCAATCTGAAGGTACAGGTAGGTACCCTCTTGCCATTCTCCTTAGAAAAATGATTTATTTAATGTAAATACTAATACCCCGGATTGAATGAAGTGTATGGATTTCGATTGTGTGTATTAGGCCGATTTGGGCCAATATAAGCAATTTTAGGGAGTCCCTATTGTGACAAGTTCTTTTGGGATATAACGTAGACGTGGCTAGCATTTTGCGTCATGACAGATTAAGTATTGAACTTTCTATATATTTTATGGGTTTGCTGAAAAGAAGTTATTAAGGAGGTAACAAAGAGTATAACTTTAGATAGGATAGGATAAAATGGTAAAAGAGTACATGTGATTGATCCTAATTAGTCTGTTGAACAGCTATAGCTGACCTAAAAATAACTTTTAGATATAGATTGATCCCCAAAAAAAAGAAAAAGAAAAAAAAAGAGCATTGCATAAATGAGTTTTAGCTTGAAAGTTTGTAGTATTAAATTTTTTTTCTTGGAATTCGTGCACTTCTCAATTGAGTTACTGTTTTCAATTGGTTCATATACCCATGACAAAACCCAATGAAAATGGTCCTTAATGATTTTAGATAAACTCTTTCAAGAAATGTACCTTAAGAATTTTTTTACTTATCAAAAAATGAAGAAGAAAAGGAAGTGTTCCTTGAGATAACCAAACCATTTGGATGTGGTGAACTGCTGGGCAGTGGGCTGTAAATTATAATGGAGGTGTGATGCGGGCTTGGAACACTCAATAGATTGATTTTCTTTATTGTTTGATTAGAAGCCTTTGTTTTCATTTTGAACCAGGGAGATGATTTTCATGTCTGCTATTACATTGATTGAAATTTCAATGCGTATGCAATATCTCCAGCTCAGGTTTGTGCTCTATTAATTTTTTATTTTATTTTTTTATATAAATTACTTGTGAATTATGGTCCTTATTGAGCTTTAAATTGTTCACGAAATTAGAAAACCAGGAATTGAAATGGTTGTTATTAGAATATACATATTATTGCAAAATAATTGTTTGCTCAAACATAGAAACTCTTAGTCACCACAAGAGATTCAATATGGTTTAAGTCAAAACTGTGTTGGCTAAAGTCATGGACCTGTTTAGTTTAGCTTATATGAAAGAGATATAACCTAGGGGATCTTTTTGTTATTTGTTGAATTAGTGTATTGATCAAGGCTAATTAGATTCCATGATGTATTTATCGATGAATATTCCACTCAGCCCCCCTTTTCTTTTGGCTTCAAAGAGTTTGAGGAAGATTTTTTTATTCATCTGGCCTTTGGCTTTTGTTGGACTCTCGTTTTGGGTTGAATTTTCTTTTATGGTTGTGACTCAATATTTCCCATCCAAAATGGATTGGTGGTCTGTTGCTAATGTATATTTTATTGTCTCAAACATGCATATGAGATGAAATCAAATTTATCATGCTTATCCTTGTTATTATAATATCTCATTGTCTTTTGATTTTCCTTCTATATCACATTTACAGGTATACTCAAACACTCCTGCCAATTTTGATTTTAAACTTGAAAGGTAAGAATGCCTTTTAAATTACGGTTTATGTAACTAAAATTAAGATGGCTAATTGTATTGGTGTTGCAGCCTTGCACAAGGTTTCCAGTCTTTGTCTGAATTTGCAGAACATCTTGCTGCATCTGTGGACATGGTGTTCCCGGTTATACATGGCAGATTTGGCGAAGATGGTGGCATTCAGGTTTACTATATTATATCCCTTTACATCTGAAAGCACAAGCACACATACAAATATCAGTAGTATCTTTTTCTTCTTCTTCGCCCCCCCTGATAGATGTAAGTAATTTTCTACATATGATGGAATTTTCAGGAGCTCTTAGAAGAATACAATATTCCATTTGTTGGCACAGGATCAAATGAGTGTCGTCAAGCATTTAACAAGGTAAAAGAAGCTCTTTGATCTCATTAAAAATAATTTAGTTCGTTTATATGGTTCCAGAATTGGTTCATGTGCTCTTAATACTCCATATTTAGAGGACCTTAAAGTTACTATCTTCATTGAAGGGAGCTAATTCTTAAATGACATGTTGGGAGCAAAATTGGATGACTTCATCTAGAACCTCTTTATATTTTACACCATCTTGAAGCATGATGATGTCATTTGGCCAGCATTAGGCAGGTTTCTTGTACTTTGGATCCCAAACAAGTTATAAGGTAGCTTCATTGTTTGTTTTGTGGGGAGGAACATGTTCTGGAGTTACGCTGAACATACGAACCTTTTTTATTCTCATATTTGCAAATTGTTTAAAGATTTAAGTGTAGCATAAGAATTTACATTAGTTACAGTATGTAACCTAAACTGTCAGCATGGATCGTCTTTCCTAATTCCAGATGGATCCTCAGATACATAAAATCTAGCAAAATTATCATTCACAATGCCATGGACACTTTGTATGGAAGTGTGTCTTCGCCTCTCTTTACTATACCCTTTAATGTTGCTTATGTCAGAATTGTCTATCTCTTTGATAAGACTAAAAAAAAAAAAAAAAAAAAAAACTAACCGTTTGTGTCATTGAATACCTGGCGGTATGATGCCTCCTTGGAACTCAGCAAACAGGGATTCATAACAGTACCTAGTTTTATAGTGCCGGTATTTTATCAACCAAGTTATATCTTTTGATAATTAATTACACTTTTGTCATAATTTTTCTTGTTCGGATAAGTACATTTCTGTTTAGTACAACATACATATTTTCACATGTACATATGTTTAGCACCATTAAATGTATTGTATTTCCTTTAGCTGCCATTAAGAGTAGCTTTAGATGCTAAATAGAATCATATGAACTATATTGAACATAGAGCTTCTCTTAAAATCATAAACTCCCAAGCAGTGGGATAATATTTCTGGATCGATAAAAGTTTTTTTTTTTTAAATTGCTTTTTCTGATTTTGGAATTGTTGCATCCCTTTTAACAGTTTTTTGGATGGTAAAAGCTCCGTATTGCAAGTTTCTGCTTACTGACTACTTCAGATTTGCTTTCTATCTCAGTTGTTCTTTTGATATTTGAAGCATTCAAGTGCTTCTTGTTTTAGAGTCAGTTGAATTTGCAAACTCTTTGGTTACTTCTGACTTTTGGAATGAAATTTAGGGAAATGAAAGGAATGAATCTGAACTATCAAAGTGGTTTGCTAGAAATCAGCTGGACCCTAACTCTGGGAAAGTTGTGGTAAGACTCATATTTTCATGTTGTCTTTCGAAGTTTGTGATCTGTTTAAATATCAAACTTGTTTCTTGTACCTTTTTCAGGTAAAACCGGCAAGAGCTGGATCTAGAATTGGTGTTAAAGTTGCATATGGTGTGCTTGATTCTTTTACAAAAGCTGATGAAATTATTTAAGAGGTATGCTAGTTTTCTTGAGACTTGACCATGAAGCTTGGTTAAAATTTGCCAACTTAATTAAAAATGTTTGACTAATTTGACATTGTAAAAGAGTTTTTTTTTTTTTTTCCCCTGAAAATTCAAGGAAAAACATGTCAATTGAAGTATCTGCATAGAAATGAATTGAAGGTTTTCAATTACAAAGTCAAAATTTTCAAAAAATGTGGCTGCAAAGTTTTGGACTACAAAATCCTCCACATGATAAATTATATCATTTAAATCTTTTCTCTTTGCAATCTTTGATAGGGAATTGATGATAAAGTCCTTATTGAAATATTTCTTGAAGGAGGGAGTGAGTTTACAGCCATTGTCCTTGATGTGGGGTCTGGTTTGGATTGTCATCCTGTTGTGCTATTGCCAACTGAGGTAGGCATATTATGATGAGTATGAATGTGTAAATTCTAGCTTCTTGGAACACATTTGAATGAAAATTGAGAAGCATGGAAGGCTTGGATAATTTAGGTCAACTTCTTGACGTGTAATTTATTGATTGCTATCTTCTAACAGTACCTTATCCAACTTAGCATTAATCTATCTCCACTTGCTTATTAGAACTCCTGGGGTGAGTAGCTTCTTGATGTTGGGACATTGAAGAAATTAATTTGTAAAAGCCAATGAGGACTTATCAAAAATAATTTAAAAGCAACCGAAATTTTGTGAAGTTTTGGTTCATTCTTTCAACTGTTACTTAGAATCAGTCTGAATAAGGGGAGGAGGAACGAATTGCTTAGAAGCTTTTCTGTGAGAAGTGAAACAGTGGTGTCTGATTTTGTTTAATAGAAGCTGTGTGCTCATTTATATATGCAGGACATGTCTGAGAAAGTTGAGAAGTGATTATTCATATTTTTCAGTATGTCTATATAAAGTATTCATGCTAGGACATGTCTGAAAATGTTGAGAAGTCATGATTCATATTTTTTAGTATGTCTATATATATCACTCTAAGTATTCATGTTGTTGTCTATGACAAATCTAGTTGGATAATCCAATGGAAATGAAACACAGAAATTTTTCAAATGACGATGTACTTATGAAAAAAAATAGTCCCTTATGCAGAAGCAAATGCGGGAAGACTAATTGATCAGATTCATGGACATTCCTATGAGGAATCACCTATGATACTCGAGCAGAGAACTCATGCCTTATCTGACTCTTAAATTGATTTAGTCGGCAGTGGCAAATGCTAGTAACAACATGAGTTTGAACGAAGCAAGTTTGGTAGTTAGTAAAGCTGAAGTCAATGAGGGTCCTACTAAGAAAAAAAATGAGACCTCAAGATCGAGGAAGAGCTCATCTGACAAGAAGCTGCACTTGTCATATAACTGTTGTATTGAAAGATACATCTTTGTGATAATGAAGGACTTGGAACTCAATTTTATTACCAATTCAACCTGAGAGGTACAGCTTGTAGTATTGAAAGACATGCAAGGTGGCCATCTTTGTGATATTCGTATTGACAACTATTTTTTGGTGTCAAATATGCAATTTTTGTGGTCTTGTATTTTTCCTATTGCTGTGGACATGAAAGTATTACTTCAATAAAGAGGAATTAATCTATTAAACAGGAAAGAATCCCTATGGAGATTATGGCTATCATTGTCAACTGATTATGGTTATTATCAAAACATAATGAAGCCATTATAATGCTCTGTTTTCTTCGCTATTGTTGTAGATATGAAAGTATTGCTTATGGAGAAGACTACATTTTATCAAATAGAAAAGAATCCTCATTTTGGGGTTTATGGCTATCATTTATCAACTAATTTTTTGTGTCAAGAATAGGAACAAAAGAAATTTTTCTGTGAAAATCAAGAGTGACCTGTTCTCAATTTTGGGTCATTTCCATTTTACTACCAAGAAAATCATAATTTGCATATATTAATAGTTTCGGGAATTATTTTGATAAAACTTGTTACACTGAAGCAACTATCATATTTGAGATTCTCTGATGGCTGAAAGGCATATTTTAACAACTGCAATGAAGATTAAGGGAACCTTTCCTTCAATATTTGGGTGGAAGATTTTGAACTCTCTTTCAAATATTATCCAATTGGGAAAATCCCTCTCTTTCAAAGATTTTGTACTCTTTCAAATAAATACTGAGAGTCAAGAATAGCTTGAATAAAGGGGGAGGATAGAGAAAATGCAGCCCAATCTCATAGAAACATGTGATTTAGTAAGCAAGAAGCATACATTTGCAACAATATCCCAAAAGAAAAAAAAAAATTACAGAAAAATTGGGGGAACAATGGTTACAAGGTGTTTGACAATATAGACTGTGAAAACATGGTTCATTGCATCTCAGTTAGAGGTTGAGAAGGCAACAATGATGGCCTCCTGTAATTTTTCAAGCCTCTCAACTTGAGTGGACTCCAAACTAATGGTTTCCGTTGTAGTGCAACAACTGTTAGATGCTTTGGCTTCCATGAACCAGCCTGTGTTGGAGGACTCCCCATGAACTTACTACTGCTCCTCATGGCAGTTGGTGTTGTCTCAACTGCTGTCCTCAACTCTGGCAATGGAGAGAACAATCTTGAGTACCGAGCCTTCCGTGGGTCCCTCACAAATGACTGCCTGCCTATTCCACTGCCATGTTTGAATCGAGAGGCAGAGTTGTGGAGTGGTGTTGTCATATGAGAGTTGGATTCTGGATGGAAGGTAGAAATGGAGACCCTTCTCCTAGGCTGAGGAGCCTGTGTTGTTGTTGTTGTTGAAGGAAGTGGTCTGATAGCAACAGAAAACCGTCTTGGTATCATAAGGTTTTTTGATTTTGTTGCTGCCATTGTTGTTTTGGGAATATTTTCTTTGGCCACCTGCTGAAGATGGGATGAGAGAATGGGTTGTCACAGCTTTCTTAGGCGGTGCAGGAGATGGTGGGGGAAGGAAATTGGAAATTCTCCGTAGTGGCAACCTCACTTTCGAAGGAGCCAATGGCGGCCTCTTCTCTGTTCTGGACTTGGGTGCTGCTTGTTTTAAAGAGGACAATCCAGAGGGCTGAGCAGAAGCAGCAGCAAAAGCTCTAGTTTCCTGTTTTAGTCTGGTTTTCCTTTCCTCTGCTAGTTGGTTCTCAAGGTCTCGAACCTGTAAGAACTAAGTTACTTGTTTATAAAGTAAAAACCAGTAGAATAAAAAAAACCAGATATTGTCTCGTGTTTTAGGTGAAATCAGAAACTTAAATACCTTCTCTGAAGATTTCGGCAGATGTGTTCTCTGGCAGAAAGCTTTAACTGCATAGACTGCAAATTATCCTGTAATTTCTTTGTTTCCTTCTCGTCATGCTTGAGCTTTTCTGCCTGTTAATTTGAAAATCTGAGTTGCAGCATATCCTAACTACAAAGAATTAACTTTGACAAAACTTGTCTTATTGAAACATACCATTTGCTTGTACTTGAAAAGCTCGCTAAGATCTGCCTGTTTGCGAGCAGGACCACTCTCAATTCCACGGACTCAACTAACAAAATTTAGTGAACAAAGTGTTTCTCCTTGATCTGCTGCATTTGGGCTGATCTGGACAAACATCAGGGTTTTACAATCTCCTCCTGCAATTTCAGCTTTAGTTAGCATGTGCATTGAGAAAGAGAGAATACACAATTCGTTTGAAGTTGGACAATTAATATTGTTTGTAGATCTTCTGCAGCAATCCTGGTGATTCCAGGACCACAGGATTAGCAATCCTAGAGAATCTATCTACTCCCAGTAAAGTAATATGCTATGACAAAATGCTAACCTAGAGAGCTCTGCAGCATATGTGTGAGCTTGGAGTTCCTGCTTTTATACAAAAGAATGAGATATTGTAAGTAAATAAAAGACTGATAAATATGAGAGAGAGAGATGCCTGTAAGGAATGTGAGCTGTTTTAGATGCAAGGGCATAAATAACATCACCAAGCGCTGAGAGAGATTTATTAATGAACTGAGATTCCTTCAATCTTTCACCTTCAACTTCAATCCTACCCACACGCTCACTACCAGCCAAGTCCACCAGCCATAGGTGATTCCTTGTCCTCTGTCCATTTATTAAATTTCCCCCCTTAACACTCACTCGCAACAAGCTACAAGAAACCACAATACACAAGGAATATAATGGTCATCTCATCTTGTTGACAAATGTAAAACAAATAACAGAAAATGAAGATAACTAAGAGTACAAAAGTTACCAGTGAGAACGGCTGCTGAGCTCATTAGCATTGGTGGATCCCACAGATCTAACTCGACTTCCAGATTTCAGCAGCTCCCAAACATTATCAGTACCATAAACACGAGCTTCAACAAGTCCCGGGACTTCTTGTGTTCCCTCTGCTGCTTGTTTTATCTCCAACCTTCATCCACATAACATAACCATCTAACTCTTGGAAGAATCTCTTGATAGCTTGTATTATCCCCACAACCCCCACACCAAAGAAGGAAAAAAAAACATACACGGCAGGGGATAAAAGTAGAAGTTCTACAGCAAAGAAATGGCTGTGAATCAATGCATTAGTGACAAGTATCATATCCTGCTTCTTGGTTCTGGCCCAATTGTATGCAAGCATATCTTTTCTTACTCATTTTCCATCTATATATTATTTGTTAGTGCTGCTTTTTAAAAAAAATAAAAATAAAAATAAAATAAAATTAATTGTAGGTGGATGCTTGATTCAAATAAATGTTTGCAGTAAAGATTTAAAGCTGAGAAGAACTCACTTCTTTGCAGGTTGATTGGAGTTATCAACCAATAGGTCCCTTATCTTCTCATTGTAAACCTCCAACATGCTAACAAACAATTCATATCTCATAACTCCTCCAGAATCCTATAGTTGACTCCCATATTTTCAGTTACAAAATAGGCTTAGTTTGAGTGAAAACAGCTTCTGTGTTTTATAATAACCCAGAATTAAAAACTTACAACTAAATCTATCAACTGATCTTTCCAGTAAGTAATCAGCAATACAGAATGAGTCACAAGTTCTAAGGTACCTTGGTTGTCCTCAGGCCTAAACACATGGTCAAACTTAAATTGTTTTTTTGAAGAGTCAGAGCAAATGACCTGCAGCTCATTATGTTGAGATGAGTCAAAATCAAGTATAGAAGTAGACCCATTTGTAATTTCATTTTGGTTTAAAGGTCTACATCTGCACAAGACCCTGATATTGCCTTTAAGCTCAATCACTTCATTGTAAAGCCTCTTACGTTCAGATGACTCTTTAAGGTACTTCTTCTTTACAAGTTCATATTCATTACCTACTGTACCATAAAAAAGCAACATAATCAATTACCATTAAATAAATAAAAAATGGGGGCAGGGGACCTAAGATTTCAAGAATCAGCATTGGAGACTCACTGAGAAGCTGAACAGTGTTCAGAACTTGAGGGACAGGGAAGGAATCTGAAAAGTGAATTTAAAATACAAAGATAAAAGTACCAAAAAATAAAAACTTTGACTTTACTAGACCCTATTACGCAATGACTTAGTTTGTCACTAATAGGAAAACAACATAGAAATTAATAATGAATGAAAATCTCCATCTACTTTCTATTCTATTTTAAGCTTTCTTATCAACTAAACATTATTATTGGAGAAGTTTCTTGGATTCCATTTGACAAGCTATTCTCATCTGTGAAATCAGAAATTCCCTCAATTTGTTCTGAAGCAATAACACACATTACAAAAGTAAAATGAGTGCTGCATGTAGCTGGTAAGCAAATATCATTTTGAGACTTTAACATTAATCTCCAAACAACTTTATCTAACACAACCAATTGGTGAAATCTTCAGTTTCAGGACATTTCTTTCCAAATTTCTCAGCTACCAAATGGAAGGTTTAGATACCCTAAACAAAAGCACTATAGATTCACATTTTAAGCCTAATTAGGATTGTTGAATCAAAACACTTCAATTATACATTTTCTTGAACCAATTTTCTTTTTCGTATTAAGTCATATTTTTGAATTAATGAGAAAAAAATATTAAAAACAAAGAAAGACCCTAACCCTTGTCACAAATTGGGGTTTCTAGTGTTTGCTCTAAAATTGAATTGGACCTAAAAAAAATTAACACTTTATTGAATCTTAGAATAACAAAAATTGGAAAACGAAAATGAAAGAAAACATAAAAATAAATTTTTTTTTTTTTAAGGAATAGCTATTCCTCATTTTAAATAATAATTATTCCTAAAGAATAATTATTCTCTATAATGAAAGCACAACTAAATAACTAAATGATGATTACAAAGAGATAGTCATTTTGTTCCTATATCAATCCATGCGTACGAAACGTTCCCTTAAGGTACAATACCTAAGATATGGTACCTAAGTTTTTCCCAATTATTTGTAAATTAATTGAAGCATTAATTATAAAAATAAAGCAAGAGTGCAATGTGAACGTTAGGTCTATGAATAGAAATATAGTAACTAAAAGAGTACAAGATCGGGCTTAGATTCAAGTTTGGCCTATTTTAAAAGTTTTGGACTTAGGCACATGAAGTATGTTTCTTTTTAATTTTTATTTATTTTTAAGTTGGGAACATAAACCGCATAGTTCCAATCCCCCTCATTTTCTTTCCACATTATCCATTCTCTATCCTATAAGTTTTCCAAGCTCACCTCTCTTTCTCTCACTCTCTTTTCTACCTACTGTGTTGATTGCTTAACAGTTTAGCAACTTGTGGCTTGATGTAGTGGTTTTGTGGTGGGTTTGGTTGTATGACTTTAATTAATGGCCTTCGGTGGGATTGGGTGTTGGTTTGCCCGAGTGTGGCTTTGGGTCTCAAAACACAAAATGGCAATCCATGTTGAATGGGTTACTTGCAAATTTTGTTTCATACTACCGAAGAGAGAGTGGACTCATATGTGTCGGGCTTGGGTGGTTCTATGACAGCCCATAATATATAGGCTTAACGCATGGGGCACAAAAAGTTGTCCATCTCTCAATCTCTAGTTATGATGGACTTATTAAGCTAAGAGAAAAGGATAGGTGAGTTTACTAGACTATTTCTCCTTTATTTATTTATTTTTTGAAAGGACACAAAGTGTTGATAAACTATAATATAATGGAGATTATAATATTTTATGCTTGTTAGAGAAACTAAATTTTATTAGCAATGTTTACATGAGTAAGACACGCAAAATATAACATTCAAGTTTAGGATAATCAGCTTTTTAAAACATTGAGTAGATTCTACGCAAAAATAAAGAAGTTTACTTTTTCAAAGTATCTTTGTCTTGATGTCGTTTCTTATCTTCTTTATTCCTTTCTTTTTTCTTTTTTCAAATGTTGCTCAATACATGAATAATGGTCCTAAAATTCTCGTCTTCTTAATGTCACTTTATTACTTTCTTGAAAATCAAGAAAGAATCACAAAAGATACTAAACAACTCTTGTCAATGAACTCTTAAAATAATAAGAGTATGGAAAAATAAAAGGTAATAGATGAAAGAAAGAAAAGCATACCAATCTAGTTTGTTTAGCAATTCACATCACCTTTCTTTTTCTACATTTTTTCCCCCTTTTTCTCATATCTCTAAATGTTCACATAATATTGGTTTTGCCAAGTGGTGGAAAACAAGGGTGATGGTAGTGACAACATCAACAATGATGGTGGTTGTAGTGGTGGTGACAGCAATTGTAAGAAGAGTAGTCAAAGGAGGAACTAGAGTTTGAAAATTAGGAGTCCAAAGTAATAAAAATTATATAAATGAACTTAACAGTGTAATATAATAAATTAGAAAGTTTGGGGTGTTAATCTTCTTGTTGCAAAAGTAAACTAAAATATAAAGTTAAAGTTTGACATTTTAAAAAGTTTGGATGCTCCAAACATATATGTAGTTTCGCCCATGAGAGCAATAATGATGAATTGGTTGATGGTATGACAATAGCAATGTTGGTATAATTTGTAAATGATGCCTTTCGAATTTGGATGCTTAAGAAATAATATAATATATTCTTAGGGAAGAAAGAAAAAAAGTATAGTTCCTAAAATTCTCTTATCTTCTTAATGTCATTTTATTATTTTCTTGAAAATCAAGAAAGAATCACCAAAGATACTAAACAAATCTTATCGATGAACGTTAAAATAATAAGAGTATGGAAAAAGAAAATTTAATAGATGAGAGAAAAAAAGAAAAAAAGAAAAAGGCATATGAACCTAGTTTGTTTAGCAATTCGCAACAACATGTTTCTTCTTAATGTCAATAGAATTTTAGCAACATTAAAATTATGCGAAAATTTTTAATTATCTTTATTTTTAAAATAAACAAAGAAAAATCACTATTCGAAATTTCTAAATTATTGTTTTGAGTACATTCCATCTAAAAAATCCATCATCGAATATACATCATAAGAGATTGAAATAATCTCATGTGTGTAACCTAGATTAATCCATAGAGAGGATGGACTTATTAAGATTAGAGCAAAGGAATTAGGTGAATTTACTTTGGACACAAAGTGTTTTTTTTTTTTTTTTGTTAGGACACAAAGTGTTGATGAACTATAATACAATGAAATTAAGATTTTTTATGCTTATTAGAGGTATAAGATTTTAGTAATGTTTACATGAGTAAGATAAAGAAGTATCTTGTAACCATTGAGTAGATTTTACGCAAAGATAAAGAAGTTTACTTTCAAAGTATCTTTGTCTTGATGTCGTTTCTTATCTTCTTTATTCCTTTCTTTTTTCTTTTTTCTAATGTTTCTGAATAAATGAATAATTGTCTTACTATAATTTTATGAAAGAACATCATGATGATTATGGTTTTTCAAACAAAAAGAAAATGGGAAGAAGGGAAAAAAAAAAGTGGGAAACTAGTTGAAGTATTAATTGTCTTGCCTTTGAAATATTTCTCCCGACAAAACCCGTATAGTTTTGAAGCAAAAGTGTTAAACATACCAAAATGTTCAATTTTCCAATTAACTATAGCTACTAATCTACTTTTCCAAAAGAAACTAGTTAAATCAACTAATAAATATCTTTATCAACATTTATAAATTAATTAACATAAAAGATAACAAAATAAAGTCAATTGAATTAATTCATCTCTTTAGAAACAAAGCCTAATATAATCACACAAATATTATAAAACATGACATTTTTTTGGATATTGAAATATATGACACAATTAACATTGATCTATGATCATTTAGTTACTATCTTATATCACTAGTTTTCTGTTAACACTCCATTAGTAACAAGTATCTTCTGGCCCAATTGTATGCAAGCATATCAATCAGAATTTTACGCTTTTCTTACTCATATTTTGTATAGGTGGATGTCTGATTCAAATAAAGGTTTGCAGTGTTTGTAGGTTGCTTGGAGTTTTCAACCAAAATCTCCAACAGCATGCCAACAAACAAACAATCTAAACCCTTCATTTTGCTTTATCAAATTTTATCCTAGCCATTGGATTTCGTTTAAGCCACTTGCCATCTTGCATGTGAAGCTGATCTGGCTTGTATATGAGACTGGTCCCACCCCTGTTATCACCTTCTTTACAGTTTCTCTAAGTTGATTGGGGCTACCATTTTCTTATGTTTTTGTGGGGTTCTTGCAACCATTTTTGCAGTACAGAAGAAAACCGCAAGTGGGTCTCAAAGATCTCTCTCCCTCTCTCTCTCTCTTTCTCTAAATACTTATGAGCCAAAGATTGAAAATTTATTACTTTGAGTCTTTGAGTGACACTCTCTCTCTCTCCTCACCACTGCCTAGAGTTTCTGAAATTCCCACCTTTCTGCTCTTGCTTTCCACTGCCGAAGTGACTAAGTCAAACGGGTGTGCTTGAACCATGAGGCTTTTGCTAACGGATACCCCCCTTTATGTTTCAACGGTCGAGTCTATGCCAATCTGAAAAACGTATGCCCTCTTGTAACGGATTAGAAATATTGATTTTTCATGTAAATCCCTAATACTGACAGTTGAATAATTGACAAGAATCCTATTCAATAGTGTGTTTTCCATAATACCATTATGTTCAATGTAGCTATTTCTTCACCTCAAATTCTAGATTTTTAGGTTAAGTTCTTGCTGCGTCTAGGAATTCTGTCACAGTTTAGCAAATAGTGAAATTCTACCTATGTCCGTAACTTTATATATCTGGTAGTATCTGTCACTGAACTGAAAGAATTGAAGCCTCTAATGCTAAGTATAAGGCCAGGGCAGATCAATATAGAAGGAGAGTTGTCTTCCAAGAAGGGGACTTGGTGCGGGTCACTCTTACTAAGGATAGACAACCTGCATGACAGGAAAGTAGGGTCCTGCAAGGTGCTTAAAGAATCAATGATAATGCATACAGGGTGGAGCTGCCAGCACACTTGCAAATTTACAACTTTTTCAACATTCAGCATCTCACACCTTAGCACCAAAATGATCTTCAGAATGAAGACTTGTCACAAGCCTCATGACTTTACACTTGAGGCAAGTATCTCTAAAGAGGGGGGTGTTCTGATGCCGTGGAATTCAAAAGTGCTAGAAGCTATTGTAACAGCCAAGCTTTTGTAACAAAAGTAGTTATTTTGTAGTTTGGATCTTATTGTAACAAGCTTAGCTTTTGTAGCAAAGGTTGTTTGCTGTTATTAGTTTGGTTAGCTATTTGTAAACAGCCCATTGGTTGGATTATTAGACTAGTTAGACTTGACTTGTGGCTATAGAATATAAATAGCCAAGTGTGCCTTGTAATGCTCAGTTGTTGATGAAGATACCCTAAGCCTAGTGCTTGTTTTCAAGACTTAGTTCGTGAAGAGTTGTTACCTAGCTTAGCCTTTAATCAAAGAGTTGTTACCTACCTTAGCCTTTAATCATGTTCTTTCCTAGCCTAAACCTGCCACCCAAGATGCCTTGCATCAGTTTTTGTACCTGAACCCGAGTAACTTTTAGTAAAGAGTGGCAGTTTTTGTACCTGCCACCCAATGCCACCATGTTCTGATTTTTGGTTATGCTTGCTGCGTCTGTAATTTCTGTC
>OU015761.1:14385192-14435787 GCA_907173295.1 Fagus sylvatica
AGTGAACAGTAGCTTTTCATTTGTGAAAAGCTACTGTAGCATTTTGGTAATTTGAAGAGCAAAATGAAGAGCTATTGGAGCATCATTTCTTTATTTTGGCTCTTCACATGTGAAGATAGAGAACCAAATACGGAGCTCTTGGAGATGCTCTTAAGCATCATATTTTACACTTATCCAGTCACCCACGAGCCACAGGTCAACACCACCTTTGTTAACCAAAATGGTTGTAAACTTGCACAAAACTGTCACAAACGCCATGCAAGGTTGAATATGCTTGAAGTTTGCCAGAACTGAGATGTTCAGTTCCGGGTAGGCTACACCCAAGTTGTGCACATTGATTGCAAATATAAATTCCAATAAACAACAGATTCGGTACAACAACAATAAGAAGAGGAGGGTATTTGAACCACATAAAGTTTACCTGCTTAGTCAGAAACTCGAGCGTAAGTTGAATGAAAACTTTGTTGAGGTCATTTCGATCAACTCCAATCTGTAAATTAAATTTAAAAAATAAAAAAGGCAGGCAGGCAGGCTATAATATAAAGAAAAAGGGAACCCCATTTTTTACAGGTAAAAGAAAATGGAAAAATTGTAGTGTTGAATTTGAGGACACCCTCTATTGATCATTTGGAATTGGCCATATATTTCTATTCTCTTCTAAGTAAACCACCCAGAGTAAAAGCATGCAAGGAAGGAAAACCAAATTCATGCCAAATCAGAAATGGACGAGCATGTCATTTGCAACTCTGCTTTTCAAAGTTCTCACATTGGGGATCGGTCATCCAAAAAAAAATTGATTTATTTACAACAACCTTTCTACAAAATAAATAAAAGCAAAAACTGCAAATCTTCTGTTTCTAGTGACTATTCATCCAATGGTTTGATTTTACATCAGCATCTACTGATTAGGATCATATCAGTTTACTAATTTAGGTCATAACTAGATATACTGCAGAATGTTCTATAAAATATTTGTAGCAAATGGATTGTATTTATTCAAATTTGATTAAACTTCAACTAAAACGATGTCATGGGTGCCTGCCAATTCACAAGTCACCAGCATCTGTCCCACCCCATGCATCACTGCCTACTAAATGCAAATATGTATGGAAAAGGCAGTTGATTGCAGCTTTTGTCCAGCCATCCTGATGTTAGATATCCTTTTTAATTCATAATAAACTAAAATGTCAGTAAAACAAAGAAATTTTAGTACTTGCCAAACGAGCTCGCAAAGTTCGCATGTTAACAATTGGAATGACCATTTCCCAGTAGACCTTACTCCACATGGATTCTCTTTGTTTAATTTCATTCTTGAGCGTCTGCCAATAAGAAAACCGGAAATAATATCTCAGGAATAAAATAGAATTTATGTAAATTTTTTTTTTGATAAATAACAAAATTTGTTAAGATTATTGATGCATCAACTATAATTTATGTAAAAATTGATAAAGCTCTAAAGGCTGAGAGCAGCATGACTGAAGCAGACAACATATAAAATCTCGCAAAAGCAGTAGTGGTATGGCAGCTCAAAGGAAAAGGAGCATACAGAGTACATGTTCTCTGTGACTGCTTTCCTTAATAATGTTTTATTGCCATTCGCCATTAGCGTGTTTATCTGGAAAAGAAAAGGGAAAGGTTTCAGCATTGGGCAGAAAGAATCTGATGGAACCGATGATATATCAGAACTTGAATTATTTGTGCTTAAATATTCTCCTAATTTCAACAATGCAGTTATAGATCAGACTCCCATCTTAGTTTTAGTTTGCAACCAATGAAACTTTTCGGTTTTGTTTTGTTATGCCTTTTTAAGTTCTTTTCTATTCTAAAAAAATTTCCTAGTTGCAAACAATCAAAGATTGTGAATTTTCTTGCAAAGAAAAAACGAGTAGAAATGACTTTAAAAAAAAAAAAAGTAGAAATGTAATGGCTTGTCTCATAACTCAAAAACATAAGAAAAGTAATGGCTTGTCATACCTCCTTGTACAAATCTGCAGCCTCATTGTAAAACTTCTTCTTTGAATATCCAGTTTTCCTTAATTTATTTATGGCATAGGCACTTTTGAGCTGCAAATAAGAATATGCGATTCACACTTAATAAAATAATTGGCCTTTACAAGCCCAAGCCTTGCATAATCCACATAGCAACATTATATTGATTTGCAATTCCATAATGCCATGATAAATACAAATCCAAAACAATAAGGGGGAGCAGGCATAGCATGAAATAGGAGGCTGGGGTCTGGGGTTCAGTTCTTCTAAATAGACCTGAGAGAGAGAGAGAGAGAGAGAGAGAGTAAAGCACTTAAAACTAAGTCACAGCAGATAGGCAATGTTTGAATGCATACCAACTAGAGCATGCTAGAATGGAAACAAGTAGCCCCAAAAATCCAAACAATAAGCTGAAATATAAGAAACATGAGAAGAAAGAACTAGTTATAAATGGGCATGCAAGAGCAGCACCTCTAAAATGATTTCCTCTTTAGTTAATCTTCAATAAAATTTTGGTAAACAGGACATGGGACAAAACCATTGTAGCATAGTGGACCATGCATGGCACCAAAAGATAGGATTCAGTCTAGGTTCAATTAAAACCTTAAAAGCAAGAGAACAATTGAAAAAAGATTCAAGCAGCACACAAGAATGTCACCTCTAGAATAACATCATTTTTTGTTCTTTTCCACCCACTTCTTGTGAACCATCTGATACATGAAAACAAAATGTCTGAGCATGACGAAACATATGTTAGGTGCTAACTGCAATTACTATAATAAATAACAACTTAAGGAAATACCATACAGATGGAAGCACCCACACACAACATCAAATGGGAAAAGTTCCCCGAGAAAAAGCTGTAGTTCAGACAAACCAACATTTTCAATTAAAGTGCTGGGACAGCCTTTGATATGACAATGTTAAGTGCCAATATACAAGCCATTTTCCCTAGATTAGGTATCCCAAATATTATCATCAAACTAACAGACCTAAGCCTTAATCGCAACAGAGTAGGGGTCAGCTTCATGGATACTTTTAAAACTAATTTGAGGTCAGCCATATGTCCTTCTCCTACCATTATGTCTTATCTAAGAATATACTTTTATTCACCACCACGCTTACTACCTGAGTTATTTTAAGGTCTTCCTCTAGAGCTCTATCCTTTTTCACTCATTCAACTTGAGTGAAATCACTTTTTTAGTTAAATATTACTGTTTAACTGGTCCAAAAATATTTTTATTTTATTTTCAAGTATAAATTTATTAATAAAAGAAGAAAACTCAAATATACTGGTACTCAAAAACCACACCGGATGCTATTAATCATGATTTCAGTTTCAAGATTGTTTTATTTTCTTAAAGGTTTAATTCTACTACAAAATTTTGGCTGTGTATTTTCACCTTGACTGCAATCAGCAATTTCAGTATATATTCTGTAGCACTCTCAATCCTTTTTCATGGTGGGGCCTTCCAATTCCCAATGCCAAAGTAAAGATCGTATTTTCTTTTTCTAATAATATTAAATGGTAGTGCTCTCACCAAGCAGTCACCTTAACATATCTTTACATTAACACTGTATACGTTAAATAATTAGTTTATAATGAACTTTGTATGTAAAAGTTCAAATGTTATAAATAAATGAAAATAAAACATAATATTACCTTGCTAGAACCATCTAGAATTTCTATAGTTAGTTCAATAGATCAGATTCGAAGTATTACTGCAGACATTTTAAATCTAGCGTCACAAGACTCTTTTTGATAAGCAGTGTCACAACTCACAAGACTTGGTAGAGCACTTCAATTTTGGATTTTATTCCCTCTCTTCATACTTGTGTATAACTCTCTTGTAATTATTTAGGTTATTTTGTGTTTACCATCGTGAACATAATATAACCTTTTTCAATAAAATACCATTACTTATAAAAAAAAAAAAAAAAAACAGGACTTAGTAGAGCTATATGCTTAATAAAGATTTTAAAACTTGTTTAAATCTGACCTCCGCCAAAATGGGATTGGTTCACGAGGTGCATATGGTTCATAGATGAATCCAGGACTCGACATGGAGACTTTAAGAGCTCCCTGCATACATAATATCATAAGCATGTGATAATATTATTGTTCGCACTGCATATTAGAAGAATGAAAACAGTTACAGTAAGTTCATTTATGGTCTTCATTAAGATTATTATATTGATAGAAAAAATTCTTACCAAATAGACAAGCTGCTAAACTCAAAAGAAAAAAATACAAAAGGCATTCAAATAATTCCTGTCTTTGCATTTGCAGATTCACAAAACAGGAGAAATTATGCCAAACTATACTAAAGGAAATTTAAGAGGATGCAGTACCTGCATTTGGCATTTCCATTTTAAGAAAAAAAAAAAAGATTGTGCTTGCTAAAGAGAGAATATAATTCTCTTTTTTAAATTTTTTGTTGATCAGTCATCATAAACATAGAGCATTATAAACAGTTTTATCAATTTCATTTGTTTATCATGGTAAAGCCTACCAGTAAGAGATACTTACATATTAAAATTTAAAGTTATGTATGATCACGAAGAACTTTCAAATGAAATCGCACATAAGCAACAATGAATAAAAAGTTAGTTACTCCTGATTTATAAATACAACCTTACACCTAAGCCCATGGACCTCTTAGAATAATAGAATGTCTCGACCCAAACCTTCAATCTTGATATTTTCAACACATTTAGGAGAAACATGGTAAAAGAACGACTTGAGGGTTCTCATCTCCCAACTCTTAAGGTAAATGGAAAACATTGAAATGATTGTTTTGCACACTCTTGTTTATGTATTTTTGAGGATTTGTCCTCTCCAGATCCTTGCAAGTCCTTTCTTTGTACTTTTCATACCTTGCACAGTTGCAAGTTCAATAGGTTTTATCTTTTGTATAAATTTATAGTACTTACATGTTATATCTTTATGCACTGCATCACAGTAATAAATAAAGAACCATCCACCATTTTCGAACCAAAATGACATAGAAGAAACACAGCATGATAGTTTAAAAAGTAAAGAAAACGCACCATCTGTCGTGCTTGCGGAGGGGCTTTTATTTGTGTTGATAACGACCTCGTATCATTAGAGAATATCAATAATTCAGCAGCCTACAGAAAAAACACACAAAAGTAAAAGGACACTTGATTATACAAACAGATTACCAAATTTCATGTCTTTATCTTTTACATGACAACAAAAAATTCACAAAATTGACAATAAAATTATACATTTTTAAAAGAAAGTTACCATTGTAGAGCGAAGTGTCATTGTATTTCTTCCACAAGTCAATGGGGAAGCATTGTAGGCCTTGTATAAGCAAGAAGAATTACTCCGCGCATTTAGTTCAGGAACTGATCACATAGAAGACTACATGAATTCATGAAATACTAGCTTTGGAAACCCAAAAAAATGTAGCACATAAGTTAAGAAAATTAAAGAATATGTGTCAATGAAAACCAATTACCATTTGAAATCACAGTAGAATAGCTTCTTGAGCTGCCAAGCCTGAAAATACAAACAATACCCATCTTCAATACACTATTTCCACACCCATAAACAAAAAAACAAAAACCCAATTCAAAATTTCAAGAAAAAAATAACCCCATTTGTTTGGATGCTAAGAAAATGTAGGAAATGAAAAAAAAAAAAAAAAAAAAAAAAAAAAACAGAAAAAACAAAACTTCAATCCAATTCGTTTAGTGTATCTAAGAACTTAGCTAAAGGGTCAAATGGGTATCCAAAAAATATAATAAAATGTGAAATTTTCAACCCTGCAATTTCTTTGCTTTGCTTTTTTCCTTCATTTTCCCAGCAGCCAAATGGAGCATTAACAAAGTTAATTTCTACTTACAGATACGAAGATTCTCGAATCCCAGCCGTCCAATACAGTGAACGCAGCGTTTGCAATCTTCTCAAAGCCATTCCTGCTAATTAAAAACCTTCAAATCTCAAAACTTTATTGTGATTTTCCTCTGATCATGAGGATTGAGAACACAGAAAGAGAGAGGTTTTTGGTTCTCAAATCTCAAGGGTTTAAGGGAAAAGAATATGCTAATGGGCCTCAGTGACTGGGTCTATGCTTTGGGCTGAGTTGGGCCCAAACCACGATGACTGGTTTTATCTTGAAGCCCACTTTGTATTTAGTTGCTTTCTTTGTGCTTTTTGTGTTTTTCTTTTTCCACATGGTTGTTACTTAAAAGGGTGCTGCTAAATTCACACCATGGTGTGAAACAGTATTTTCACACCATAGATGTGACTTCTTCTCATTAATACACATAACAAAGGGGGTCTCATGGGTCCCACAAATAAAAAACTAGCCAAACCATTAACTCTATCCAAAAATTGAGTTGAGTCTATAACCAAACACTGTAAAAATAAGTGAATTGGCTGAGAAACATATGATTTTTCTTCCTTAGCTTTCTTCTTAATTAAGTTGCTGCTGCTCCACTGCACACGCAAACTCCGGAAAAAATACAGCAACAACAAGCAGAGAAGCACATACCACCATTGCTTAAAAGCTTGGATTTTTTTAGCTGGAGTTATATTCTTTGAACCAAAATTGATTCAATATTCTCATCTACCACCATTCTTTGAACCAAAAAACACATACTACCATTAGCTTCAAAAAGCCTTGCTACCATTTATAAAAAAATCGGAGTTGAGTTTTGGGTTCCATGTTTTGGGGTACAGACCACCATTCACAGGTTGAAGAGCATGGGTTGTTGTTTGGATGATGAATGTGTTAATTGTAGACATTATTGTCCACAGGTTCTTCACATTTTCTGGGTAAGAGTTAAACTGTTCAACAAATTTTCAGAAAATTGTGGACATTATTGTCCACATTTTCTGAGCAAACTTAAATGTTCAACCCAATTTCCAGGAATTGTTCACAGTTTCTAATCAAGAGTCCACATCTTCAAACATTCCCGACATTGTTTGTGTAATTAAATTTCCATAGATTTGGAATAAGGTGAACACAATCAGTAAGAGTCTAAAGAGAAAAGAGAGGAGAAAAAAAATGAGAGAATGAAGATGGGAAGAAATTGTTGTTTGAAATGCAGAAATTGTGGTGCAGTAGAAGGAGGAAAGGAAAAAAACAGAAAAGAAAAAAGAAAAGAAGAAGAAGAAAGAAGCAGGACTAAGAAGATAAGATAAAGAAATAAGAAGAAAAAAAAAGAATAATAACAATGATAAAAGAATAAGAAAATGAGTGGAGGAGAATTAAAGAGAGTTAAAGAATAGGAAAAAAATCTCTTTGGCAGGTGGGCTACGGGTTTGAGTGGAGATATGGGTATTAATTGGGCCAACGAGTATTTACACAACAATGCTATAAACACAATATTTTCACAATAATTTCACATCAATATTGAGTTGGTAGGTTTTTATTAGTTCTCATTTAGACCCACCAATTACATCAGTTTATTATTTACCATTCACAATTTGACACCTTAACATTGTTGTGAACGTGTTGTGTCCGTAACTTTAATGTTTAGCTAATATATATGTATTAAAAAATAGCATTAATCCCGAAACAGTATACTAGCATCGACCGGTATTGAAATATTTCGTTTCTCTAATAATATAGAAATGACATCTAATATGAGTATTGACAACCTTTGTTGGAATCATTATTTTTAAACTTAATAGCTTAAAACTTAAGTTTTTTTTTTTTGGCTTTGGGTTTTTCATTTTTTTTACTTAGCAATAGCAATAATAGTTAGATTTTTTTTTTTAAGAATATTATTGTACATATAATGAGATAATAAACATTACTTTTATTTGTTGTGACATTTAATACAAAATCAATCATAGATGATTTCAATAATTTTAAAAACATCGACTTTCATTTAATTAGATAATTGCTTTGTTAATACATAATAGATGTTACTTTAGATTTTCATTAAAAAAAAAAAAAAATTGATTCTTCTTTCAACCCCCGTCAATTAAAATCCTGATTACGTCCCTGAACACAGTGGTGATGTGAAGATATTGTTGAAATTGTGGTGTGAGAGAATAAAAGTGCAAATATATAAAGTAATAGGATTTAGCAAAAAATATATATAAAGTGGTAGGCTCCGACATGTTCCCTCTATCTCTCATCTCTCTCTCTCTCATTCTCTCAAATCTCATTTTATCTCATCTCACTCTCTCATTACTCTTTAAAAAAAGGTTCCACACAATTCTCATTTCATCTCACTATCTAAAATATGTCCCACAACTCAAAAAAATTGGAATAAGGATCCATAGTTGACTTAACCCCAAACATTTTTGGGACTAAGGATCTATAGTCGACCCCAAACATTTGTAGTAGAGATGTAGCATATTGAGAGAGAGAGAGAGAGAGAGAGAGAGAGAGAGAGAACAAGTTGTTGTATAAAAAAAAAGATTGTTCATGTGAAGGTAGATATTATTTTAAAAATTGTGTTTACGATATTTGGATCAACTAGCTCATACATTTATGCCAATGGTTGAAAACATATTGAGCCGAGCCAAGTATTAAAAGTTCAAAATTGAGACTATGATGTTTGTTAAAAATATATCTCTTTGTTTACAATCCTAATCAAACCACCCTCTACATTATGATGTGATAAAAGGCATGGTTCGTGTGTTGATTGGAACCATCCTAGCCATCCACTTCCCCTTGTGGATCACTTGTACGTGATGTGGTGATCAACTATCTCAGACTTTCACTTTTAGCGTTTGTTTAAAAACAGATATGGTGAGCCAAAATGCTACATCTCGAGCAGTTACCCCTTCCATCATCCAAAGTCACACACACAAACACACATTCTTTATAAACTTTAAGTATACATAAGATACCTAGTTTACTATATATATATATATATTATGTCTCTTATTATTTTAAGTACTATTGCTCTTAAAAGTTTACAACCATCCTCAATATTTGTATTTATTTTTTAAATATTTTCTATTTAGTTCTTTCAATTAAAATTGCCTTAACGTAGACACTATTTGTTTTTATTTTTATTTTTTTTAAAATTACAAATTTTATGGAGAATTAGCCGATCTCACAAATATTTGGACGAATTTTGACATCAATTTTAAATTTTAATGTCTAATATTGCTTTATATATTGCCAAATATCAACCTAAGAGGGGGGGTGATTTAGGTTGAGGCAAACTTTTTCGATTTAAATGCGGAATTAAAAACTATTTTCAATTAGCAAAAATTGATTAAACAAATTTAATAACACATTTTAATTGCAATATAGATATAATAGGAAATCAAGTACAAGTATATATATAAGCAATTAAATATGTAAGAGATAGAGAGAGAGAAAATCAAACACGATAATTGTTATCGAGATTCGGCTTCCCTGCCTACGTCCCCGCCTCAAGATCACTTCTCGAGGATTCCCAAATTCATTAATTTGACAATCTTCTTTCGGGTGAAGATCAAAACCGTTACAAATCTTCCTTACACGGTGAAGAGTAACCACCGAGTGAAAATTCCTTTTCACTCCTTAGGATTTATACCAAAACCCACAAATCTTCCTTACACGGTGAAAAGTAACCACCCAGTGAAAAATCATTTTCACTATTTAGGATTTATACCAAAACCCTAACAAAAACACTTAATAGTTTCAACAAAGGATTGTTGTACAAAATATGGCTCTCTCAAAGAGTAGTTGTACACAATATGCTCACTCTAATAGTATATCAAAGATTTGATCAATAAAGCTCAAAGAGTATTTAGAGGAATTTGATTTTCAATCAAAGATTTTGAATGATAGGATAGATTGATTGAAAAGATATTTTCTTTTCTTTCTCTGATTTCTCTTGTATGCTCTGTTGTGTTTGTTTCTTTCTTCTATTCTCTTTATATATACTTCAATCAATCGACTAAAGGAAATTTGAATTTGAAAATTTTTGTTCGTTAGAAAACACAATCATGATTCTTTATAATTTTAAATAATAAAGTGCCAATGTCAGAAGATTGCTTTAAACCAACAATTGAAAATGGCAATCAGCCTTTTGAATAATTGGCATGACTTTTTAAAATAAACGGTGCAAATGTCAGAAGATGGCTTTAACCGACAATTGAAAATGGCAATCAGCCTTTTGAATAATTGGCATGACTTTTTAAAATAAACGGTGCCAATGTCAGAAGATGGCTTTAACCGACAATTGAAAATGGCAATCAGCCTTTTGAATAATTGGCATGACTTTTTAAAATTCAAATAAACGGTGCCAATGTATGCCAGCTTATATTCATTGCTTTTCTGCACCAAACTTTGCTGCAGGTCTTTGGCAGAGCTTTGATTCTCCAACGGACACATACTTAATTCAATCAATCAAATTGTTTTTATTGACTTTGTCAAATATTTTGAAAGCTTTTCAATTTCAGAAAATTTTCACTATAAGATATTTCTTTGTGTTCACATTAGATATTTTTAAATATCAATCAAGTCATTAATGTTGACTTTGTCAATGTTTTGAAAACAATTTTCTGTTTCAAAATTTTTTTTTCAACCGTAAGAGATTTCTTTGTGTTCTTCACATAGCTATCTTTAAATATAAAAAATATCTAGCCATTAATATTGACTTTGTCAATGTTTTGAAAACAATTTTCTGTTTCAAAAAATTTTTCATCCGTAATTGATTTCATGGTTGTCTTTAAATATCAATCTAGTCATTAATGTTGATTTTGTCAATATTTTTGAAAATCAATTTAAGTTGGTTTTAAAGTTGAGCCTAAAGATCAAATCTTAATAAACTTTACAAAACCTAACTTTTACTTCTCATATGTCTCGGAACATGATTCTTGAGCTTGATTTCTTTGTCTTGAGACTTGATGACTTTGTTCTTCAGTAAATTTGCAACTTGTCGACTTTGCATTTGCTTGATATTTGAATTGGTCATGTTGGTCCAATTAAATCAATAGTCAACATAAATCATTAGTTCATATGAAAATATCATTTATGAATAACTTAAAATCATGGTTATCATCAAAACTACATGAATGTCCTTGGATTAATTAGCCGATAATAGGTATTGAAACCTTGAGGCTAACATATATATATTAATTATGAAAAGAATGAATTAAAATAAATATACTATCATCTTTTCCTTTTTTTATTTTTTATTTTTATCATCCCACTTTTTATCATTCATACAAAGATTGAGTGGCTTATACACTAAGATCAGGTCACAAGTCTCAATTTTTGGCTATATAAGTTTTTAATGATCACCCTAGAAAAAATTCGTAGAGCTTACAATGGAATAGATTCACCGTTTTTTATTGATTAAAATTCTTTTATACCATCGAGATTTACTTAATACTTCCAGCTTATCCCAAAATAATTTTCGGGCTCCACCCCTATACACATGAGTCCTTAAAAATACATAATTTAATACATTATAATGTATACATATTTTCATAAACTTATATATAATTTTATATATTTAATTACCCAAATATATATTTAATGAAAACTTGTCAACTCAACTATTGTGAAAAATATTATATAATGTATTTTACTTAAAATTTTAAGGCTCTCCAATAATTTTTAAGCTTGTCAATGCCAATAATCTAAACTTGTTTAAAAAGTTCTACTTAGCTTATCAATAGGAATAGAAACTAAACTAAAAATTTATAGGATAAATTACACTGATAGCTCATTCTTTTGGGGAAATTAGACTCTCTAGACCCTATTTTGGTGGTCTGCGCTTCTCAAAGTAAGTAAATATCAAAAGAAAAGAAATAATTAAAAATAAAAATTAAGAGAAATGTAAGGTGGCAGACAAACAAATGAGAGTGGCGGGCAAATATTTATTTCTCCCGCCAATTAAATTTGGGTGAAAAGTAAGTAAAAAAAGAAAAGAAAAGAAAAAATTATATAATAAAAAAAAAAACTGACTCCTTTGTCCCATCACATCTATCACACACTCACAGCTACTCTACTCTATCACATACGTACCTTTAACCTTTTTTAATTAAAAATCTATCATCACTCACTGCTCAAAGCACTCCCCATGGATTGCACGACAAAAATGATTTTCATGTGAACCGTTGGATTTAATCCATTGGTTTGAATGGTTCACATGTTAAAGAATTGATAACGTGTGAGATGAGGTCTGTGCTATGTGGTGGTCTGCCCAAGGTTTCCCTCCAATTATTCCCACTCCCACTGATTACATGTGGGGAAAGAGTTTGACTTTGAAGCTGTCCGAACCCCTCTCCCTCTTCTCCCTCGTCCCCACATTTCTCTTCACCACACGATCACCCACACTCTCACTTTCTCTCTCTAGAATTCTCTATTTCTCTCTCTAAAACTCTCCATGGCTTTACAGTCAGTCTCTCCCATTCCGAGCCTCCTCCGCTCCTCCAATGGCAGCTCTCTCACTCAGCCTCTGCCGCTCAAGAACACCAGCCCGTGCATCCTTTGCTCTCACCACTCAAACCGAGCCACCGCCACTTCCAGCTACCACCAAGTAGGTAAGCCTATGCATCCTCTGCTCTCATCACTCAAACTGAGCCACCGCCGTTGACGCCGCCATTTCCAGCCACCACCGACCAGGTAAGCCCGTGCATCCTCTGCTCTCACCACTCGAACCTAGCCACCGTTGTTGACGCCGCCGCTTCCAGCCACCATCGAGCAGGTAAAGTCTCTCTCCAAGCTTCAAATCTCTCCTTCTCTCTTTTCACAGACCCATCTGACCAAGCCACTCGAAAAGCACTGATCCACTCTCTCTCGATCTAACACTTGAAAATCATCGATCTACTCGTTTATGATTGTATTTGTTTTTTGTTTGGGGTTTGGTTTATTATGGGAATTGAGTGGTTTTGCTTGTAAATTTCTTTCATTTCATTTAAGATTATTCAATTGGAATCTTAACTTTTATAGCTACTCACATTAAAACATGCAAGCCTCACAGCAATTTGTGCCCTTATTAACGTAGTGTAAGTTACTTCTTAATTACATTCATTCTTATTCAGAAAATCTATTGATTGTTGATGATAGAAAGTAAGGGGTTAAAGTTAAACCCATCGCCACAATTCACAAACTGGTAGTTCACCATAAGGTGGCCTTGAGCATATCGCCTTCCATTTATGTCCAATTTCTAGAAAACACCAACATCCAAATCCAACCCTCCATTACTGCACTGATCCACAATCCTCACCGTTGTCTCTGCTCCGATCCACGCATTTGTCACCTAAATACATGTCAAGATATAATGGTTATTCTTGTTCTATTATCAAGTAGAATATGTGTAGACTACAATTAGTACTCTAACATGAATTAGTAGTGTCAAGTAGTATTTAACAAAATATGTATTTAGGTTCATGAACAAAGTTTCAATATATTCTTTAAATTTCTGTTTAGACAAATTAAAAATAACTACGCAAATTTTGACAAACTTGTGTCTCTATACCCATTCCAATCCGATCATCTATGTTTCACACAATGCAAAGTGTGATATTCAATACACTATTGTTATAATTGAGCATGATGATTGGGGTTTTGAACTTTTACTATGTTTTGTTACTACATGCCATTTGGGTTTGAGGAAATTGATTCATTTTCTTCATAAAGTTGGAGAATTGTGTTAATTTGTGTTTTGTTTTGTCTCCCACTCTCTGTTTGGTACTTTGGTTGGTGTTTTGGAAATTTTCTTCTTAAGTTTTTTTGACATATACAATTAAACTCAATTGGATGATGATGAATTAATCTTTGACACATGTATTATATATAGACCTGGCAAACGGGTCGGGTCAATCGGGTTCGGGTTCGACCCATGTGGGAAATGGGTTCGGGTCAAAAAACAGGTCATCCTAAATGGGTTGCACAACCTATGACCCTTACCCGATCTTTTAAGGGTCGGGTCAAAACCGGGTTGACCCGTATTTTTACACATGAAAAAATATATATATAAAAAATAAAAATAAACTTGATCCTATAGTCCAAAATTATCATTTAGTTTTCTTTGTCTTCCTTTCAATACAAATAAGAGAACACATAAACAAAAACACTCACAAATAAAAGAATATGGGAAAAAAAATAGTAGATGCCATAGACCATATCAAATTATCAACCTCTTTTGATCCTATAGTCCAAAATTATCATTTAGTTTTCTTTGTCTTCCTTTCAATACAAATAAGAGAACACATAAACAAAAACACTCACAAATAAAAGAATATGGGAAAAAAAATAGTAGATGTCATAGACCATATCAAATTATCAACCTCTTTAGATGTACTTTTTTTTTTTTTGCTAATTGAACCTCCTTAGATGTATTAGTTGAATGAAAATTATGAAATTAAATTAAATTACCTATCAAGGTGACAATATATATAAAGTTTCACAAATAAAACATAATATGTTTGGTAAAAAAAAAAACTAAATAAATTAATATGAATTGGACCTCAATCTACTCGAAGTTGGTAGTAGTTCTAGCAGTGAAAATATTTATACTTGAAAATTGCACCTCAAGCTGGTGAGTAATTTCATTAATATTTTCATTTATAATACAAAGTTTTAATATAACTTTAGTATACAATGTAAATGGGTCAATAAATATTTAAAAGTTAATAAATATGGCTATTCTATTAATGGATTAGAAATTATCTTCAAATCCATTTAATTAAATTTAAGTGCAAATCAAAGTTTCTACACTTTTTGGCAAAAGACAAGATTGATACTAAGAATTTTATCTCAAATGCTAAAAGTTTATTCAGAAGTAAACGCAGTTATAATAATATTCAAAAGAACGTGTGCCATTAAAATATTAAATAAAACTAAGAAAATAGATTGCAATTCTCTTTCTACCAAGAAAGAACATCCAATTTTTTGTGTTGATTTGGTTAAGTCTAGCCTATTTCAAAGACAAATTTAATTTAAGAATTGTTTTTTTAATTGACATTATGTGAACTTTTATAATAGTCAAATTCCAAATCATTCAAAAAAAAAAAAACTCTCATAATACTTTAATTCCTAACATAATAATATAGACTCCAGAAGAGAGAAAAAAAAAGAAAAAAAGAAAAAAAGAAAAAGAAAAAAAAAGGCCTTTGAAAAACGGGTCAACCCATGTGACCCGCGGGTTGACCCGACCCAACCCATCATTTTACGGGTCGGGTATGGGTTGATACCATCTTTATTCCCGGGTCGAAAAACCCCTACCCATACCCATATTTTTCCTTCGGGTTCGGGTTGAAAAATGGGCTCGGGTCAGATTTTGCCAGGTCTAATTATATAGGAGTACTTAGTTCAACTTAATTCAATTTTGCTTTCGAAAGCAAGAAGGAAATGTTAATCATAGTCTCTGCAATCATTTGATGATGCATTTATTTTAAGTGAAAGAACTAACTAACGAATATTTTATGAATGTGTTTTATGTTTTGTAGGCCGATTGCCAAAGAACTCGGCAAGAAATTTTTCTTGAATTATATTACGAATGTTTGCTGCCCAAAGCTGTCAGAAAGCTAAATTTGCAGTGCCCAAAGCTATCAAATGTGCCGTGCTTGTTGTCCAAAGCTGCCCAGTTCTTTACCAAAATAGAGTTTTATGTTTTGCTACATGTTTGTTCTTTTGTGTTCTGCTAGACATTTTTTCTTTTTGTATTTAATCTTTTGGTTGTTCTATTTTTTCTATACTTGAGATTGTATTAAAGGTAGTCAACAGAACAATATCTTATAGTTTTGTAAATGGAGTAAATAAATTAAATGGTGAAATTGGTTGGCAACATTTGCGTATATTTAAGGTTACCTATGAAAGGTTACCCATGAGTAACCCATTACATAAACTTTTTTTTTATATTTAATGTTACCTAGGAGCAACTTATTGTCATTGGATCTTCACATTACTCATTGTAAAAAATATAAAAAAAGAATGTTTAAAAATGTTTCCCAAATTGTGGTAAAACTCAATATGTTCAAACAAATATCTAGAAAGTGTGGACAATATTGTTTACACTTGAATAAAATTGTCCATATTTTCTGGGTACACTCGATTTTAAAATTTAATAATCTAGGCCACTGGATAGAAAAATCCAGGCCACTAGATTAAGGTAGTTCATGATTCTTATTGCATTAGCGAAGGAGTTGAACGCGATTCTAGGTTTCCATGAGGCAAATTTGTGTTTTAAAGTCCAAAACATTTCCAAGACCCGTTCAAATTTCCAGAAAACACTTTTTGAGTTCACTTAAATGTTCATGCGAAGACTCGAATGTTCATACTATTTTCTGGAAATGTGGACAAAAACATGAAATTATGGACAAAAATTTCGAGTCTATTTATGAACATTTAAGTGAACCTAGAAATGTTCATACAATTTTCTGGAAAATGTGGACAAAAACATGAAATTATGGACAAAATTTTCGAGTCTACTTATGAATATTTAAGTGAACCCAGAAATGTTCATACAATTTTCTGGAAAATGTGGACAAAAACATGAAATTATGGACAAAAACATGAAATTATAGACAAAAATTTTGAGTCTACTTGTGAACATTTAAGTGAACCCAGAAATGTTCATATAATTTTTTGGAAAATGTGGACAAAAATATGAAATTATAGACAAACATTTCGAGTCTACTTATTAACATTCAAGTGAACCCAGAAAGTGTATTTCATGTTTTTATCCACATTTTCCAGAAAATTGTATGAATATTTAAACATGTTCATACGAATTGATCATGTTTTTTGGTATCTATTAAACATGTTTCTTGGCATCTTTGTAACAATTTTATTATTTTTTATCTCAACCAACCAAAATCACTTCAAAATAAAAAAAACCAAACTTTATTATTTCCAATCTCAACCAAAATCAACCAAACCCTCAAAAAAATATTAAACCCAACAAAACCTTCAACTTTTATTATTTCCAAACCCTAACAAAATCATCCAAACCCTCACAAATAAAATCAAACCCCAACTTCAAACATCAAAACTTTGTTATTTCCAAACCCAAATAAAACCCAAATCTTTAAACCTAAATCAGATCTCAAATCAACACTTTCAAACCCCAACTCTTTCAAACTTCAAACTTCAATAGAGGAAAAACTTTTGGGGGAGAGAGATCCATGGCTTCATGAGGACAGATCGGGGAGAGGAGGAGCAAAAAATTCTGGAAGAGAGAGTAGAGTAGAGCATTCGGGAGGAGAGAGAAAGTTTCAGAAAAAATAAGGAAAAATGGGTGTTTGGTTATAGGGATGGTGAAAATTGGAATAACATATTTGTCTTTTAGTGGTGGTGTGAAAGAATCATTTCCCTACTTAAAAATGCAAAAATCATTTAGTTTTTCCACGACCCTAGGATCTTTAATTAGTAGGATCGTGTTAGGATTTATATCAAATCATGAAATTTGGTAGGATCATGGTCCTACTCGATTCTAAATTTTGATATATTTATAATAAATTATTTGGATACTCTGCTCAACTTAAAAATAAAATTTTGTAATAAATATATCACTTTTCCAAGATAAATTCATATTTCCAATTAACATCTCATATGCTGTAAATTTCTATTAACTCAAATTGTCATCTTTTGTTAAATTAACTATGAAAACGAGACTTTTATTTTATTTTTTTTATTAATAAACATAAATTAAAAGAGAAAAGGCAAATTAACCATTAAAAATGGAGGAATCTATCCCTTCATCCCATTTCTCAAGTAGAACAAATAGAACTAAGAAAATTAGAAAAATTCTTGAGCAATTACAAGAAAAAGCCCGCCACAATATTCAACTCCCTATATGCATGGGAGACATATCAAAAAGAAAATTTAGCAAACATGCAAAGATTTTAATATTTAAACTAAAAAAACAAACAGACAAAGATTTTAGTCTCTCTCTTCATTTGCTGAGGTAGTAAATTGTGATGTAAATACATTGATATTTTTATAATTTATATGGACCAAACAACAATTACTTCATATCCTTTCGACAAATTAACCAAAAAAGAAAAACACTAAATTGTAATATGTAAAATATTATTTTTTAAAAAATCAATCACGATTATGAGAAAAAAGGTGTGCAAATTTTTTTTTTGTCACTGTAGTAACAAAAATTCACAAGCCTTTACACCGATTGATGGTTGATGTAGCACGATCCCAACCGTCCATCTCACAGGAGTAATTTTCAAATCTCTGATTCAATTTTCTCACTCTTATATATAAAATCCACTTCAATTTCTAGTTCCCGCCAACCAAGATATTTTATTATCGCAAATCCCAAAGTAAAATCTCTCTCTCTCTCTCTCATTATTGTTTGGCTGCCGAGAAAACGTAGGAAAAGAAAGGAAAATCAGTCTGATAAATTGTTTACTTTTCAGTTTTTTTAACTTATATTGGCTAAGCCAAATACACCAGGCGGAGATTAGTACGGACGAGCTTTTTTCGTGTTTGAAAGCAAATCAAACAGCTCGAAAGAATTTGAGTAGCTTTGAAATTTTCTCTTTTTTCTTCCTTCGTTTTCTTAGTAACCAAACACGGATCTCACAGCTCGCAGTGCTCGGTTACTAAGAAAATGCAGGAAAATGAAAGGAACAGAAAATTTTGAGATTTCTCTAATTTTCTCGGCAACCAAACAGTGCCTAGTAGATTGTTTCAGTCTTTTTCTTTCTCAACTAATTGCTTCATTGCTTTGATGTTTCAATGTAGATCTATATAGCAAATTGAGGCTTTGAGCTTGAAGAGAATTATGTCAAACATAACAGTCTGTACTCGATTCAGGCCGTTAAGCTCGAAAGAGCGAAGAGATCACGGTGATAGTGTTTGTATTCGATGCATAGATACCGAGACTTTCATTTTGAAGGTGAGCTTTTTGATTGAATGTTGTTGTTACACATGCTTTGATCGCACGAATATCTGATTGTTTTTAGTGTGATTTGGATTTGATTGTATAGGATGAGAAGGAAGAAGATATCATGTTTAGCTTTGATAGGGTGTTCTATGAGAAATCCGAGCAAGTTGAGGTTTATGAATTTCTAGCTCTGCCTATTGTTCGAGGTATAATTTCAGAAACTTTGTTACATTATGAATATAAACAAGTATTTTGAATTATATAGCTCAGAAACTTTATCGTTGTAGTGCTTAATTGTACTTAATCTTTAATTATCATTAAATTCAGTGAAGGGTCTAATGCTGTGATTTTATTTGTATATGTGTTTTTGGCTTAATTTGAAATAGATGCTGTTAATGGAATCAACGGGACGATTATTACTTATGGACAGGTGAGATGTAGTTAATGGAATAGAAATTGTTCCCGACGCTTCTGGTTATGCGGGTTACTCTATATGTATTATGTACACAATCATCTTGATTTTGTATATGCATGACATATAGGTAAATATGGTTTTTTGGTTGATGGGCTGAGAAAGATAGGAAATGCTTGCTTTCTTATTTTATTTGAGAATTGAGACCACAAGTTGAATTGAATTAGCCATGAATAAGAGATGTTTTGCTTTTTCTCTCAAGAAGTGTGTGAATATTGATTTTAAGATAAAATCATGTATGTGTATGATTAATAATTCGATGGTGTTTTCTTGATAATGATCCATTATATGTTAGAATTTTATTCATTTCTGTTATGGGCACTAATTAAAAAGATAAAAAAGATTTTACCACTGTCACTGTAAAACCTTCATTTTCTGTTCTATTTGGTGAACTGATCAGCTAAATAAAAGTGATACTCACTGTTCCAAACAAATTTCTCTAGAAATTGTAAAATTTTGATCTTTTATTATTGAAGTAAAAGTATGCTGTCCCTCGTTTGTACATACACAGGTTACGACACAAAGCACATAGAATGATACTTTTTGTTGGCATGTTTTCTTCATTTGATTTTGCAACTTGAGTTACTGATCATTTGGCTAATATTCTAATTGATTAATTTTCCTCATGCCATTGGCGATAGACTGGAGCTGGAAAGACCTATAGCATGGAGGTAATGCAATCAATCACAAGTATATTCCATAAATGACTATCGACATTTGGTTATGCTCATGCATGATGCTGTGTTTTGATCAGGGGCCTGGCATTCTAGAATGTGGTGAGCAGAAGAAAGGGATACTTCCAAGAGTAGTAGATGGGCTTTTTGAGCATATCAAATCTTCTGATAAAATAGCGAAGTACTCAATCAAGTTGTCAATGGTATTGAGACACACTTATGTTCCTTTATCTTGCACTAGGAGCTAGGGGCTAGCATTGGCTATATTATCAGTCTTAATCACTCCTTGAAAATGTTTTAATCTTGTGTGATTCTTCCAGGTAGAGATCTACATGGAAAAAGTAAGGTACTTATCACCTGAATGCAGCATTTATATTCAAAATATTGATTCTTCTAAGTTCTAACCCTGATGGTTGATTACCTTACCTGTGGCTGTGACACTCCTCAATCTTGATCTTTTCCCTACTCATTATAGTATAATTGAACTTTCTCTTCACAGGGACCTTTTTGATTTATCCAAGGACAATATACAGATAAAGGAGAGCAAAGTACAAGGGATATTGTTGTCTGGAGCAACAGAGGTGAGAGTTTTTTATTTTTGTGAAAACTTTCTATGCACAATCTTATTTTTGATAACATCAAGTATGCAATTTTATCTATATTGGTCATCTTAATTATCTTAATATGCTTCAGCATGCCATAGACCAGGATTCAAATTCTCAATAATCTTGAGCACCACTTTCTTAACAAGATCTTAATATGCTTCAGCATGCCATAGACCAGGATTCAAATTCTCAATAATCCACTTTCACAAGCTTGTTTTGTAGAAAGACATGCACACGTGTCAGCATGCACACACACACAAACACTGAAAGCACTGAGGCTTCTCTTGTTCAAGATATTCATAGTCGGGGGAAAGATAATTTGGTCAGGACCATCTTAATTATCTTATTTCTGCTAAAGCTTCAAACCCATTATTTGGCAACAGATTATTATCTTAAGATGACATCAAATTAGATCTAATTTATATATCTTTCAATTTTGAAATTTTCCTTAATTTTATGTTATTGTTTCCTCAATTTTAAGAGCCTTCTATTTCCAGATCTCTATAATGGATCCTGGACAAGCATTACAAAGCCTTTTGGTAAGTCAAGAATTGAGAAGTCTGTGTCAGTTTTATAGTATGTATTTTAACTTCTAATGCTGACTTTGGTAATACAGACTGGGATAGTTAACAGAGCAGTTGGAGAGACTCGTATCATGTCTTTCTTTTCTTTAATTCTTTTTATTTGTTAATTATGCAATATACCAGAAGCCTTTTCTCTGGGTGGAAGTATTGTTTTCGTGACTAAATCTTGGTTACAAACCTTAACATTGATAGAAATGAACATGGCTAGTAGTAGAAGTCATTGTATTTACATGTTAACAGTCCAACAAGAATTGACTGGAGACAAGAGGTAGTATTTCTTGCATCAGTGTCAGGATTTCTAGTGAATTAAATTTGAACATTTTAAAACTTTGGACAGGATGAAAACTGGAAAACTAGTCCTTGTGGACTTAGCAGGGTCAGAAAAAGTTGGAGAAAACTGGAGCTGAAGGGAGAGTTCTTGAAGAAGCTAAAATGATCAACAAGTCCCTCTCAGCCCTTGGGAATGTTATAAATGCATTGACATGTGGCTCAGGCAGAGCAAACCACATCCCATATCGTGATTCCAAGCTTACTCGGATTCTACAGGATGCACTTGTTAGTTTCTATTCCTTCTGTCCTCATCATACCAGTATCAATTTGTAATTAAGATCTGATCTTCTGCTTCTCATCGTACAGGGTGGGAACTCTAGAACTGCTTTATTGTGTTGTTGCTCACCAAGCCTTTCTAATGCATCTGAAAGCCTGTCAACCCTACGTTTTGGTGCAAGGTGCTAATTCAAATACCCTTTAGTGTTAAGGCCAAATAAAGGCAAAAGAGTACAAATAAGACTACTATTCTAATTCTTAAAATTTACCTAGTAGCAACAGGACACGTTCCTTATCATTTTAATGCAATATGTTGAGGCTCTGGGTCCTTTATAGTGATGAATATTGTTTTACATAATTCACCTACTTTTTGAAATTCAGACATATTTTGGTTTAATTTTATGCTCTTGTTCCATTACTGGAAATTTTCATTGGGGCAGGGCAAAGCATATTAAGGCTTCACCACGTGTTAACTGTATTGAGGAAAAGGAAAAATATGCCAAGAAGCATGAAGTTCTCTGTCGAGATAAAGATGAGTCATGCAAAAGAATTCTAGACAAGGTCAGAATTATATTATGAAACTCTATATGACATACAATAGTAGATTTTGAAAATCTTTACATGACCTGCAGTTTCTAACACAATTCCCATCCATATGTAGTTGAGGGAGAGATTGGATACTGAAGATGTGAAATTACTAGAGGAGTTGTTCATACTGGAAGGAATTTTCTTTGATCCATATTCAGTTGAAGAGTTGGAATCAAGTTATGAAGATGTTACATTACAGACTATTTCCTCATTACAAGAAGTTGTGGAAGAGCTTGTGTCTAGTGTTGAAGAGGTAAGTTGAACATTCAGAATTTTATGAAATAGTCGCATATTAAGAACCATTTCAATGACTTCTGGTTCCCTATTTGATGCCTTCTCAATAAAGAAAACAAAAAAGAAAATCTTAAAAAGCTACAAAAGTTGAAGGTGGGAATATATATTAGTTTTATACTTCACTTCCAACATCAAAATGCAAGTCAGTTCATGGTCAACTTCTTCAAGCAGTCCCCAAGACTAATCCATTTATTTCTTATTTAGAGAGTTTTCAGATGTTATGAATGTGAACAATCGAAAGTATATTTATGTTTTGGTCCACATATAAGTTTTGAGATTTTGTATTTTTACAGCTTAAGAAGAAGAACAAGGCTCTCAAAGCCAGAGTCGAAGCTGCTGAAAGGCTTGATACACTCCCCAAAGAGAGTGGCAAATATTCAAACGTTCTGCATAAGATTTTATGTGCTTTCAGTTTCTTCAAGTCCTGGATTAGATCATTCTCTTCTGTCAAGATGCTGAAATGAAGACTTCATTGCCATTTCATGGTGCTGTCTTACACACAGAAGGTATATACCGTACAAGTATAGGAAATGCATAGCAGAATTCATAGATTTTACTGATATTGGCATGACCAGATGATTTTGACCATCTGATATGCTGTATTCTCTTAAAAGTTAGGAAAAGTAGGCAGTACAGAAACAAAACAATTATTAAAAAACACAGCTATTATGTAACAAGGATGTACATATCCATCCAAATGCCCTAATACACAGGGCACTTATTAGATTTTATGCTAGCAGTTACAAGGAACAGAATCACTGAGCATCGTTGCCTGATGGGGCTTGGTAATTCCTCATACCTGATGAAATATATATGTTTTGCCCTAAGCTGGGTGGCCTCCTTGATGATCTCATAATTTCTGGCTATCATAGTTAATGGTCATCAAGTGTAAAATAGGATAATCAGCTCTCCAATAATAGATAGGAATCTAAAATAATTTAAAACAGATGCTTTGCTTTGTTTATGTGACCAGTTTTTTTGTTTTTTTTTGGAGCATCCATATGAATATATAAACTATTTTGCCAGTTTTTAACGAAACCAGTTTGTTTATATTATTTGTGAAAGATTAGATTTTTTGAGGAGTTACCAACATTCTATAGCATAAGCATGATAATCATCTTCTACCAAAATTTCCAGTTCTACCGTTGAATTTTTTGTTTTCCTCTTGCGATGCCTAATTAGCAAAACCAAACGTTAGACTTAATTAACTGTGTGGTCTGACTAGCTACCTACAGGATAGCTTATGCAATTTAGACCTAGGACTTCGTTTGGATGAGTTTATTTTTATTTCAAAAGAGAATGGATAGCTGTATAGTTTTTTAAAGCATCGCCTTTTTAAAAGCATAGTTGTACTTTAATAAAATAAGCTAAATAAGTGGATGAAAATAAAGCCATCCGAAGGAACACTAAAAACAAACTTTCTTTTTACAGTTTGCTAAGATATTAAGTTATGGTTGAAATATCACTTTCATACAGATGTATTACTGATATTATTTTTATAATACTTATGCATCAATTCTAACTGATCACGTCTGAAAAAAATTGTGATAATATTTTAGCCCCTAGACATATTGGCCTAAAGATGGTCTAGTTGTTCAAATTCTCAACTCTGCTCTCCTATAGATTCTGTTCCAAAATCACAAATTGCAACTTGGATGTAATGTTTTTTTGTCATATAATCTGACGGTATCAGGTTAAGCACCAAGAGGTCCAGACTTTTTACAAGATTGACGAGCCTTTTAATAGAATGGGATGGGTTTGGATTTTGGAAAGTGAGTTTAAAATTTTTTATTTTGGCCGTTCGAACACAAATACAATGATGATATTTTAATGAGAGTTTGTCTTTATCAGAAATCATGCACTCGAATGATGACAAAGAAATAATGTTAATAAATTAATGCCAGACTCTTTGGTCGGAAATCATGCACGGGGCAAAACTGCCTTCCTTGAGACGTGTGTTTCACTTGGCACTTGGCATTAAAAAAAAACAATAGAGTAATCCATCCGTGGAAGGAAAATTATACATATCCCTTTCTTTAAAAAGAAGGTGCTCACGTGTCTACCTTTTTAGAACTCACTTCTAAGTTTTCAAATCTTCCAAATATCCCGTGAACTCGTACCTTTTTGGTCCTATCTACAAGACTCAATTCTCAATAGTCATTACATGACATTAATGAATTCACGGGGGCTTTAATGCAACTAGTCACAGACCCGTGCATACTACAATTATTTATTATGAGTTTATTACACATAAAACATTTTTTTTCCTCAAAATTCACCAATAGTACACTATTCACTAAATGGAAATGACCAAAGCATCACATAAAATTAAAATCTTGTGTATATGACCAGATTCAGGAATGGCTTGGTGTTCAGTTTTGTTAAATATTGATAATCAACTTGTACAATGTTTTAATACAGTTTTGTTAAATATTGATAATCAACTTGTACAATGTTTTAATACAATTGAGATCTTGGCTATTAGATATTGTATAGAATAGATGGGTCATTCTACAGTACTCACAGTTTTTTTTGGGTACCATACCCACTTAAAATATTAACCATTCATTTTAAGTGTTTTAATCCTGAGCGTTCATTCCTATTAAAATTGATACCTATTACCGGTTAAACAAGTTATTTCTCTTGGCTAAACAAGTTATTTATCTTTTAATTGAAAACGCATTGATCTTTCTCCCTCAATCTCAATCTGCTACTCTCGTCGCACAACCTCGACCACCTCCATCTGGGACGATTACCACGCTCTTGGACCACCTAATTTGGGTCCGAACCATCCAAGTGGGTTCACTGAGAGCTCTGCGAATCGTGATGGGTCGGTCTAGGAATCCACGGTGGCGGAGCAGAGTGGCGGTGGCGGTGGTAGAAAGAAGAGAAAAGAAGTGAGCTCCGAGGATGAGTCTTCGAAGTTGGTTTCCACTAGTAGTGCTAATGACTTGTTGGTTCGTCTCTCTCGCTTTCATTCTCTTGCTTTTGTTCTCTTACTCTTATCTCTGTTTGGTTCCCGAGAAAATGGAGGAAAGAGAAAGATTTTTCTTTTTGTTTTCATGGTTTTTGGATAAGTGGAAAGCATACGTTCAAGCTTAATTGAGTACTGGGAGTAAAGTAATGAAACAAGATTTTTTAAGTTTTTTGTGAATTTTGGTTTCCACTAATCTCTGTTTGGTATCTGGGAATTGAAGGAAATGGAGAGAAAAGAACGTTATGCACTTATGCTGAATGGTTTTAGTGTGAGGCTAAGGATGAGTTGGAATGGAAATATTTACTACATTTTCTTGAAATTTAATTGGGACTTTGTGTAATTTGTGTGTGATTGAGATTTTTTGCTTTTGGGAACTTGATGAGATAATTAATTACATCCAATCACTGCAACGCCAGGTTGAAGTATGTATCTCCATTGCCACTGTATGATGTTAACTTCCTTTAGACTGCTAAACCTGAACTTTTGCAATATTTACTGGATTTCACAGTTCCTGTCAATGAAGCTTGAAGCAGTTAATACAAGGATGGGTTGCATGAACCCCACCATTGAGGGCTTTCCTCCAAAAGATGTAAGTTTAAATACATTGGTTGGTTACCTAACATATCTGTCATCACAAAGCTATTGACCCAAATAGTATTGAATTATTTTCTGATATATCATCTTAGGATTATGTTTATATATAGTGCGCTGCTTGCTAAAACAGAGTTTTCAGCCACCTGAATACTAGATTTTTATCCAACTTGGGTGGCAACTAAAATCAGATCCAGAGTGCACTTTAAAAAATTTATGGACAACTTTTAAGCACTAATCTGATCCCATTGGAGAGACCAGTTCTGTTTCTAGGTTGCATAAAAAAGGTTCTGTTGTATTTGTTGTTAGGACAAGTTTTCCTCCCAACAGGCTTTGAGGAATCTCCTTCAACCTGTTATGTGGTGACATATGACCTTCCACATGTAGTTTTAATAATATGACTCAATAGCTCAAACAAGTTACATGGCTATTAAAAAAAGTCATGTGAATAAAAGTATACGTGGATAATTCATCGCCATATATTGGATTGGAGGAAAGTGATTGGCATGTATTGGATAATTTGGATGTAGTAACTTTCCTCTGAACCAGTTTGGAGGAAAATTCTATCATGGAAATTTCCTCCAAACTGGTTTGAGGAAAATTCTGTCCTTGTTTTTATAATGGAAAATTACGACCAGATGCTTCATGTTGAAGCAGTTCAGTTTTTGACTAGTTGGTGAAATTGCTATATACATGTTTTATGTCTCAGCACCAACATGAGTGAATTAACAATGTTTTAAAATTAAAAGCACCTCATTTCATCCTTATTAAGTGTAAGGAATTATCTCTTCAGAGATAAAATAAAATCTCATATTGACTTTTAGTCTTCATTATTTTCTGTTTGAGGTCTTATGTTTGAATTCATCATCTCTTGTACAATTTGTCCATGTGTGTTTTAATGTATCAACAATTCAAGGAGTCAAAAGAAGCTTACTGTGTATCAACAATTCAACTCAATAACAAAAAATCTCTTGTAATGCCTCTTTGTACCTAAGTTGAAGTTAATGGTCTGCCAAAAGTCAAAGTAATGGAAACTGTTGTGTTTTAGTTATGAATTCATGGACCATTGAACATTACTTCTGATGTTTCGTCCATTGTCTATTATGTCAATTTAGTTCCTAAATTATGAAAATGGTTGCATGTTGCACTTGCACTTGCTCCCACTTCCCTTTTAGAAATTGATTGGTTTCTTTGAAATTCTTTTCAAATTGAGTGGATTAACTTCGTTCCTTATTAATACAAATACCAAAGAGTTTGAAGGAAGCAAAATTTGTACAACTTCCTGTAGTTAATTTTGACGAGAAGTGCGAACAAGGTAACATTGAACTATCTTTAGAAATTCAGCAACTAAATTGACAGGGTCAGTAGTTTAACGATGATATTGAATTTCTCACATCGTTCAGGACCAATATAGTTGTTTGGCCTTTTTTTCCTCTACTTCTTTTTCTGCTTTACTTGTTCTTTTAAGAGCTTCTGACCTGTATGTGAGCTCCTGTGTGCAATCATTGGCTTTCATTGTGCATGATTGTGCCAACTCATCTCAAGCCACCCTTGGATATGTGGATGCACCCCCACCCCTCCCCCCAAAAAAAGGCAATGTACAGTTACTAGCTCAGAGAGATCCTTCCTTTTGCAGCCTTGAATTGTCATTTGTTACTTTCTTAACTTAACAGTGCAACTTATGCATATCGGTATTCTCTTCATATGATTTTCCTTTTCCAATGAAGACAATACTCACTTTCAATCCTAAAATCGTTATCTTGTTAGAAAAATTATTAGGTTACTAAGAAGAGAAAAATAGCAAGTTTCAACCTCAGAATGGAACGAGGATTTTAAGTTGCGGCAAGTTTCAACCTCAGAATGAAAACATTTATCATATCAACGGACTCTCATTATGAGATAGCGACACCACTTTCTATAAAGCATTCATATTTGGTGCTAAACAGCAGGTTTGAAGACAGTATGAAATTCAATAACATGAGGGAATGAAAACCATGTTCAGATCATGTTGCCAAGTATTAAGTATACTTGCATGCACAGAAGCTATGCATAATTTGGCCCAACCCTAGGTAGACAAGGTGGATAATTATAGCAATTTATCCAAATCATAGAACTATATTTCATACATTTCATCAGATCTCGGTGCAATGTTTTCAGCTTGGTCTTCATATATCACAAGACACGAATACTCCTCCTTGTGTGCATGCTTCCCTTTGATGATGTTTCTGGCCACTTAAATTTCTATTAAGGTTCAAAGTAGTTAAAAAAGAATTTGCTTATTAACAAAGGACTAACAGTTTATTAATCTCCTAGTAGAAATTTTACAATTCCCTGACTTCCGTGTTTGATTTGAAATCTGCTCTTTGCCTAATACACTAATGCTTGGGTTGCAATTAGCTTTCTTACATTATATATTTTCCTAACTTCATGCTAATGGCAGAACTCGCAATCCCACCAAATTTAGTATTTTCACAGATAACATTTTGCTTCCTTTTTTCTTTTTCAATCTTGACTGCCATACTCTCCATTTTCCCCCTAATTTTTGTGTGTTAGGGAAGGGGGCAATGGTCTATTTTGTAAATATAATTCCCAAATTCTATTTCTAGATATTCTGCGCAATTACTTAGCCCAAAACTTATCGTAAATGCTTGCAACAAATGAAAGCTGAGAGAAGAATGTGAAATACTGAATATTTAATCCTAGTCTTAGGAAAATTGATGTGATGTGAAACCTCCACAAGAAAAAATTCCTTGGATCTCCTTTTCTACTTTGCATTTACCAGGAAATTTTCCATGTTCTATTCGTTCTTCTTATTTTTCATTTACTTCTTCAATCTAACAACGAAACATGTCGTCCACCTATTGTGATCAGTGACATGGAATTCACCAATAATTCTTCAAAGGATACCTTTGTTGGCCCATCACATATGCGGATAGATGACCTCCAATTACAAGCTGAAAATAAGGTTTGAACAAAAATTGTAATTTCAATTTATCTATCACATGCATGTCTTTATTTATCAGTTACATGAATATTATTTTTTTGTTACATAGGATGTGGATATGCTAGAACTCACATTCCCAAGTAACGTAGCAGCTCCTACACCAAAGCTTGCATTTACCCCGCCTAAAGTCCCACTCTGCAAGACCAGACAACGGAAACCTAGCCAAATTGTTTCTTCACCATTTGTAGTACCAAAACGAAAGAATAAAAAGAAGGCTGGAGATCTTCCCAATGTGAGTCAATCTATATATGGATATTACTACTTCAGATTGTGGAATTTTGTATATATTTTTTATTTATGTATTGAATTATTTGTAGGACGCAAGATCAAAGAATATGCGATACAAGCTAGCTATAGAGCTCGTGATTGATAAAGCAAATAAAGAGAAATCAACAATTTTGAAGAAAGCACATGCATTAAATGCCCTATCACAAGACAATTAAAATGTGGAAAGAAGATGAGAATGCCACACCAGAAACTTACCCCCTCAATTAAAATGTGTCATGCTCTTTTGTATTGATTTTAGTCATTCAAGCTGCTCGTTGCTTCTTTTTAGAGTAATTTAAGCTTTGATGTTATTTCAGAACAATGTCACTTAAATTTTAGATAAAGAATTCAAATAGTTGGTTTTGCCATAGCTTTCCATATTGAAGCTGACCCAAAAATTTTGGAATTTGGATGTGCTTTGACAGAGGGATTTTTTGCTTCCAATATGACTACATCATAGATTTTAACATATTACAAAGCATAAGGCTCATTTTTCATTTACATCTAAGCACTGCATACAAGTCACCAAGGAATGTACAATCACGCAAGTATAGCCTAAATGCTTGACAGCCATTTCCCATTGACGTTAGACTGCATTTTGATATGTGCTGCACAATATTATGATTTAGTGCAACTGACTGGGGTAGATAGGATGAGTCAAGCCATATAAAACAGTTTATTAAGTTCTTGAGTTTGTAGTGAGCTGATAGACTTTATCTTAATAGGATGATAGAGTTCCAGCATTGTTATTGAACCAGTATGATGCTAAATAGATACTGATTGTGTTTCATTCAATGAACAAATGGTATTGTACATAATGATGATACTGTAAAAGCTTAACTTACACATATGTGTTGTAGAATTTAATAATTTATATCTTTCTTGTTAGTTTTTGTTACTTAACATAATGATTTTTGAATCCTGAGTTCATTTTTGCCATGCCAACCTTGTCACTTGAGCTTTATTTGCACAAAACTATATACTGTAAGATTCTTGGTTATACTCTTGAAGTTGTAATGGCTTTAACAGTCAATTGCATTTGATTTTTGAATTGTTCTAAAACAGATTTATTGCCTTTGGTTGGAAATGTTGGACTTCAGGTATGCTCCAAAAGATCTGGAGTTGCAGAAAAGATCATAGAAAAGAGGAGTTGCAAAATGATTATAGAAAAGAGGATCATCAACAAGGAAGAGATGCCTACCAGTTTAGCAAAGACAGAATGATATGTTTTTTTTTTTTTTGCTGAAAAGACAGAATTATATATTAAAATGTCAAAGTGTACTCAAAATTGTAATATAATGAGTTGTATTTAAGTTAGTGAACTCTGTGTACAATGCAATGATGTGTAATGAATTGTGCTTACTTAATGTAATGAGTTGTTTAAAGATTCAGTGGTAATGTATGATTTACTTAGTTTTAGATTGGTTAAGTGTTTATGTGAGTTCAAAATTGTAATGATTGCTTGTTAGTAATATAATGGTGTTTATTTATGAAAACAAATCCAAAATTTATGATTATTTGTGTTTGTGCAATATGCACCACCCTATTCACGATAATTTGCTCACAAATTTTGTTCATAACTCCAAAATTTTCATAATTGACAAAATGAAGTACAAAATATGTTTACAACCAAAATGAGGCGTTACAAAATCTGTTCACAACCAAAATGAAGCATATAAAAATGATTACAAAACATGGTCACTAATATATCATAACTTGAAGTTTACATTTGCCAAAGATTACAAAACATGAACCTAAACTAGTAAAATGGCTTGATTTCGTGAACGGTTTGTTTGCCTCCACTTGCAACACTTCATTGAGCACAAGAAATTAAAGTTGAAAAGGAAAGTTGGACATCCCTGCACCAATGACAAATTCAAAGTGATACAAATCAATTTCAGAAATAAAGATCAAGAACATAGCCTACAATTAATCTCTCTAATAAGTGATATAAAGGTACAAACTTTGACAAAGGCAATACCAAAAATACTTGGTTAGGAGACTCCATTGCACAATCAAGGAGAACTGTTTTTATACTTCAAAAGTGTGAGAAAATAATAGTGGTTTGCAGAATTGAAGAGGCAACAAGCCAAAAATGAATCAATTCCACTAGTTCCTTTTTAGAAATATTTTTTGTTTTGAATCTGCAGTACAATAATCTTTGATTTGTTCTAAAAACTCAATAAAGGTCCAAAAATGACCTTTGTGCAAGGCATGCCACTGGAAATGGCTCCTTAGCCTCAATGGCTTTATCACACTTGTAGAAATGCAAAATGATTAATTGGAGCAAAAGATAGCACTTAATAATAATTCGCTTTACATATTTTCTTAGTGTGCCTAGCACACATCATAGTTGATAAGCACTCGGATAAATCACATTTCTCCAGACATTTAGTCCTGCCGTGCAAAGAACAGTATTATATTACTTGGTAACTGCATTTTAGATATTTTTCTAGGGTGCTCACCACACTGCATAGTCAACAAGCAAATCACGTATCTCCCAGCATTAGCATGGATGTCCAAAAGAACAGTATTACAAAATGCTTTCAAAGCACATCAAGCAGTAATAAACTTCATTGCATGAAGCCTCTTGACTAAGGATAAGTCTAGTGACACAACTTCATTCACAAACTTTCTGGGATGACATATTGTGAGTGGTGGCCAATAAAAGTAGTGCTAGTGGTGTGCCTATTTGAAAGTGATTGCTCACTAATCATTGCTTATCATACTAGCAAGTTATGAAAAAAAAGTTGTGAAAACAGTTGTATCAGTAGCAGAAGATGTTTAGAATAGAATAGAGAACAAAGTCACTGCAGAATTTTCAGAACAAGATATGAGTTTGTCCACTAACAGTAAGAGTTGATGGGAATAGCTTGTAGGAGCAATTATTTTCATTATTTCAAAAGGCATATAATATAGCAACAAAACACACAAACACACACACAGTTGACCAAGTTAGGCATCTTAGCTTCCATGTTGCAAGCACAAAATTAGCTTTGGAATTGATACCCTGCAGTGAAGTAATATTATCAGACACTAATGAATTCCAAATATGTGGTACTGCAATTTGATAATAAATTAGATATGAATAATGTTGTACAAGAGCCCACGCTCCGTAGGCTTTAAATACTAATCAAACAACTTTACAAGAATCATCGTAAATTAACAAAAAGCAACAAGCAGAATAATTTGTCTCACAAAATTCTTCAAGATCTGGAAATCCATAGGGTTTCCATCTGGTAGATGTGGAGCTGACCTTAATGAAGTAATAGGGGGTTCAACATGGGATAGAACACAGTAGTAAGAAGCATAAAAACTTTATATAGAACCAGATCAAATACAAACTCAACTGATTTCTTGTTATTAACTTCTAAGGATATAAGCAGGATTTGCTGAAACCGAACACCTCTTTTCCTAGTTAAAAAAAAAAAAAAAAAAGACAGAAAGCCTTTCATCAACCATATATTCATATACTAGAAAGTGAAACTATATGACTGAACTTGGCACCACAGAAGACATCCAGAATCTATAGAGAAACATGGAGACAAACTCACAATTTCATTTTTCCTTTGAAGGATTTCGTAATCTTACCTGCTCAGTCAGTTAATGTGCAGATATCCAACCATTCCATTATTAGAAATGAAATCAAATTTCACATAGAGAATGACTACCTTCTCGATCTTTTGTAATCCAATTGATGGACAGTCAAAGAAAGGAACAAGCAATTTCAAGTTGCGTGAATACAACTCCTTACCTGAGGGCCAAGAGCAAAGATATCAGTTTATCCTTCTCATAAATATTTGCAGTTTTGCACACAGTGGCAATTTTTAATTAGTCTCTGAAATTCACAAACAGGACACAGAGAGAGATTGTAAGGCATCTAGTATTATTTGGATATGTCACAAAATCTGGTTTTGTGCTACATAGAAAGTACTAAGAAGAATTTCCAATTGTACACAATATACAAAGATTGATGCGATAAAAAAATTACGTAAGTCATAAGTTGAGCATTGACAAAAGGCAAGTGAGATAATGGGTCTGTCTAACCATATACTTACAAAATCTTAAAAAAATGAAATTTAGATATATCATATAACCCATCATTATTAAGTAATATGATGCGCATATATCAATCAGAATGAAAATAGTGAAAAAATTCTAATTAGAAAAATCCACATTATTCTTTTTACCTCGAAATCTAATTGTTGGATCTTCGAAGATACAATCTTCAGCATAAATTGCAGAAGTAAAAACCCCTATTTCAAATGAAAAGTTAGTATTACAGCACCAATGCTAGCAAAATGCATATAATTAAGTTGAAACAAACAAAAAAAACATACATAAAAAGTAGCAAATGCACACACACACACACACACACGCACACATTAATTAATGAAGTGAAAACCAAGATGGAGGGTAATTAACTAATTATTTACAGCATAATCACTCATTGAGAAAGCAAGTGGTTAGGCAGAGAGCCAGTTTCTCAAAAGTAGAAGATGGATATTTGGCTAGCATTATATAATCCCTTGCAAGTCTACAGGGCTCTATTGAAGAGCAAGCCTTCTATCTGGGCACTTTCCAATTAGAGTAAAGATGAATGGGCATTGGGCATTTTCCTATACTGATCCGAGTTCATATCGATAAAGAAACCACCTTGCAAATGTGTTTCCAATGTCAGCTATTTTCACTAACCTCAAAATCCACATTAGTAAAAATGGAATTGATTTGTGCACATCCTATGTACTTGTCCAGCTTCCTTTCCAAGCCCATATTATTACATTGCCACCTCAACATGCATCACAATATAGTTTTGTTAATGCATTCTATACACAGTAACAGTGCATTTCTTCGAATTTCATTAAATAGGCATTTTGAAGTTTGAACTAAATATGTAATAACTTCCCTATCTGGCTAATTGTTTGTGCGCTTTACATTACATAGCTCGTTTTAACTTTTAACGGTCTTTAAAGCACTACGCTTATTTTGCAATCAAATAATCAACCAAACATCTTCCATATCTGAATCAGTTTAGTACACGAATCTACATATGAAATAGCATAAACCAAAATTTGAAAGAACAAAAAAAAAGAAAAGATGGCCTACCTTTATTATTATTATCGTTGTTATTATCGTTTTCTTGAGGTTCTTGAAAATTCCTTTTGGAGCAGAACAATACGAGAGGCGAGGAGTAGGTATTAGAAGATGATGATGATGATGATGATGATTTTTGTTTTGTGTACAAGAAAGTGTGGGATGTTATGCTTATGCTTCCGATTCGAGCTTGAATATCCATTAGTATATTCCCACCAAGTTTCTGATACAAGAAAATATAATGGGGGCAAAGAGGAGACACATTCAAGCCTCTAGCAGCTAAAACCTCTTTAACCCAAACACTGTTATGAGAACATAGCCAAAGAAAAAACTCAATCCACTCACCTCTCATAACAGAGGGACTATCCTAACAATCATCTCGAGCCAACTTATAGGCTAACTTAAATCAGAAATCCCAAATGGGAGAGTTAAACTAGATTCTTTCATACACTGGGCATATTGCTGTATAGGAATAGCCCTAAGAGTCTGAAGAAGGTTCTATGGAGGAGAGAAAAATAAGCTGTTAAGATTTGGTTTTTAATTTTAGACTAAAAATTAAAAATTAAAAACCATGTAGATATCCCTTTGAGAATGCTCTAATAAGCATCCACAGCAGGACTTGTAGAATTGACATAATGTCGTTAAACTACTCATATAAAGGTCTCCCAATCTTTTCACACACACACAAAGAGAGTGAGAGAGATCTCCCAATCTTCAATTTCGGATGAAATTTTTTCCTTTTTCTTTTCTCTCTGTACAAATATTTTCTCATCCAAAGACAGAAGGAAAAAAAAAAAAAACATAAATATTAATGGAATAAAGGCAGCAGATAAACTTAAAAAGATAGTTGCCATGTTTCATTCATATTCCAAATAGGCACCATATAAGAGCTCTGTAAATCAAAACAATTTGACAGAATGTTGTTTGGTATACCTGAATACACACAATATGCGAGACTTCACTTTTAGTTTCAAATATTCAATGTATACTCAGCATGGAGAGCATAACCAAATATCAGTGTCATAGATGCGCAATGGAAGTATGGAACTAGAACTAGTACCAAATTTATGCCAGTGTATAAAAAAAGATCAAATCACATGCATAGAAAATGATTATGACTCAAGCTTCAAATTCAAAGGTCAAACAATAAAGAGAATTTACATTGCGGATAAAAATACATAATATGGATTAATTGAAACCTCAGAGCTCAAGGTAAAGCAATTACAAACACCAGCAAATTGAGATGGCTCATACCTCAATTACAAAACCAGAAAAACAAAAACCAGCAAAATTTAACCCAAATCAAAACTGCCCCTAGAAACCAATACAAATTGAATCACTCATACCTCAGATTTTGTGCAGGTTCCTCTCTGATCCACTCGGGTTTCTCAGATCTTGGACATCGGTTCATTCTCCTTGGAGTTCCTCTCAGTTTCGTTCATGAAATGGCTCGTGATTCTCGGTCTCTCTCACTCGTCGATGGAGAGGCTCCTCGTGGTTCAGTGGTTCTCGATCTCTCTCACTCGGTCGACGGCTCGAGTTCAGGTCCCACTCGTGATGGCTCTCTCACTCGGTGGCTCTCGGTTCTCTCTCACTCGGTCTGAGTCCAATGTCACCTCGAAGAGGTCGTGGGTGATGGTGGACGGTAAGGCTGAGGTGGAGAAAGGGTGAGGAGGAGGAGGAGGAGGAGGAGGAGGAGTAGATGGGGAAAGAGATGTAACAGCCAGGTGAGAGACGGAGGCTGAGTTGAAACGTTATACGAAGATTTTAGGGTTCTTAGATTCTGGGTACCATTTGATTTGGTACTGTTTAATTTTTCTAATATTATTAATTAAATAAAATAAGTATTAACCAATAGGATGGTAGGTACCATCAATTGTGATGTATTTATGAAGTTGATATTATCTAATTTTTTAGTATGATATATATTTTTTTAAAAAAATTATGGTACCAATTAATATGATGGTAAGGTACTATTATATGTGATATTAGTACAATTAAATATAATGTTGGTATCATAAAATATGATACAAAATTAAGGTACAAACCAATATGATATTAGGTACCATCATATGTGATGTTAGGTATCATCATATGTGATGTAAGGTACCATTATATGTGAGGTTGGTACCAGGTACTATTATTGTGATGAAGGTATTATCATATGTGATATTTGGTATTATTACATGTGATGTTGGTACTATAAAATGTGATACAAAATTAAGGTACTAACCAATATGATGTTAGGTACCATTATATATGATGTAAGGTACCATCATGTATGATATTGGTACCAGGTACCATAATTATGATAAAGGTACTATTATATGTGAAGTGAATAAAGGTACTAAATAATGTGATGAAGGTACTATTATATGTGATATTGGTACTATCAAATGTGATGATGGTACCATTAATGTGATATTTTTGTGACCTGTTATAGCAGGTTACCAATTTGGAGGTACGGTACCCACGTGGGTACCGTAGAATGATCCAGAATAGATTAATACAAATTCAAATTAATTGGACATTTTAAAATGAAATAATCATTTTAGAGAAAATATATCCTCAAATGAACGTTTTAAATTATTTAAATAATCAAATCAACTAAATATCGGTATTCATGAATAGATCATTTTAAAGGAAATATATCCATTGTAAAGGAAATATATCTTCAAATGAAAAATAGCATGCCGACATGGTTTTTTATGGGAATAGGGTGGTTGATTTGTATGTTTGGGGGAAGGCTGAAATAAATGTAAGGCCCTATTATTAGATATCGTATAGATATAGATGATCATTGGGGAAAGTAAATGTGAGGCATTGTCTATCAAATATCGTATAAATATAGATATAGATATAGATATAGATATAGATATAGATGATGATTGTGCAGAAAGAAAACCTATTGCTTTTGCCCTCACTTTGCCTTTCTATAATGTAAAGCAAATCTTTGCTTTTGCTAGGAGTTCAAAGCAAAACATTTCACTGTGTGCATAAAAAGTTCAAAACCAACCCATCCTTCTCTCATCATTTTTGGTATATGGTGGTTGATAGTTGGTACATTACACAAAAGTGAAAGACTAGAAAGTCATGGCTACGAAAACCATAATTCTACCAATCCTCCTCACCTTATTTTCAATCCTTTTACCTCTTGCAAATTCTATTGACTTCAATTATCCTGCTGTTTTCAACTTTGGGGACTCAAATTCTGACACTGGTGAGCTTACTGCTGGGCTTGGCTTCTCCCTTGCCCCACCAAATGGAGAAAACTACTTCAAGCCCCCAACTGGGAGATTTTGTGACGGTCGTCTCATCCTAGATTTCCTCAGTAATTTCCTCACTGATTACTTCCATATTTAATGTTCACTTTTCATTTTTGTTCTCCAACATTTTTACTTATATTATCCAATTTGAATTTGCCAACACATATCCAAATTCTTCTCAAAAAGAAGAATCTCAATACCCACAAGTAGTTAACTGTATTTCCACTTTCCAGTGAGTAAATCTTTAATTGAAATGTCGTACTTTTCTATGTTAGACCGTTCTAACTTTCCAAAAATAGAAAATCTTACTTTTCTAATTTTATATTATACTTTTAAAAAAATTAGATTTCTATTGAAAGTACCCAAAAAAGAAAAGAAAAAAAATCATATTTTTAAAAGACCCTTTTATATATATATATTAATTGTTTGTTAACTATAATCTTATGATTTAGTGGGGTATTGTTCGATTATCTTAATGATAACCTGGATTTTTATTTATTTATTTTAAATATATGGATATTGAGATGAATGAGAATATGATTATATGGATAAAACTTAAGTACAGTTCCTTAGGTTGGGTATATTAATTTTCTCAATTGAATTTAAATACATGGTTACATTAACCAATGAAATACAAAAAATGTTATCTTTTTCCAAGAATATTTAAATTCAATTTAGTTATGTGTTTAAATTCAATTAAGAAACCTAATGTATCTAACCTAATAAACTGTACCTAAGTTTCACCCAAATAATATAAGAGATCATTAAGCTCTACTTTAAATGTTATTTTTAAGTTTTAACCCTTATAAAAGAAGCAAGATGAAAAAGTGAGATCGTGGATGTAAAACATGTGTATGATCCTATACCTATGGCCTATGGGCCATTCTTCCCCTGAAGTTGGGCCTGGACAATAATAAATTTGGCATTGCTTTTATTTAGGTGGGTCCTCTTGGCCTTTGGGTTATACTAGCATGTATCCCGTGCAATGCACGAGATTTTTATTTATTTAAATTTTAAATCATAAACAAAAACTAAAAATTAAAAAGTAAAAAATTATTTACCACTTCATGACTACCCTTTGAACTGAAGTTTCTTCTTATCTATCACTTCTTCACTGTGTTTTGCAAACTCACAGATTATTTTAACAATTTCTTCAATCCCTACATTTTCAACATGGTCCATTAGATCCAAAAGTTGCTCAATACACTTTGATACTATGCATATATGTAGGCTTGTCTATTACATTTTCATTCAGCAAGATTTGTTAGGTATAGTCATAAACTCATTCAAGACTTGCTCTGTTTCTGTAACTAAAATGCATAATTCAAGAAGCAATAAACATAAAAAAACCCTTCAAAAAACAATAAAGATAACTAACCTCATCAATTACCGACTAATTCAAATGGTCAAAAGCCACATCATTCAACTTAATTCATCACACCCAAAAACAAACATTAACCAAAACAAAATATTTGCAATATTATAGGTTTTAACGTGTATTTATAAATAGTATTTTCATCTTAATCTTTTCAGTGTATTTATAAATAGAAGAAGATTAATCTTTAATCTTTTCTTATCTTTATCTTATCTTAATTTTTTTTTTTTTTTTTATCTTTATCTTCATCTTAATTTTTTCTTAATCTTTATTTTCATCTTAATTTTTTTAATAAAATAATTTATCTTCATCTTAATTTTTTCTTAATCTTTATATATTATCTTATCTTTTTTTTCTTAATCTTTATCTTTTCTTATTTTCTTATTAAAATCTTAATCTATTTTCACTTTAATTTCTTATCTTTATCTTTATCTTCATTTTTATTTTTTCTTATTTATTTGTATCTTCTATTTTTTAATTCATCTTATCTTCATTTTCTTAATCTTTATCTTTATCTTATTATTATTATTTTTTTATTTCATCTTATTTTTTCAATTTTAACGTGTATTTATAAATAGTATTTTCATCTTAATCTTTATCTTCATCTTAATTTTTTTTTAGTGTATTTATAAATAGAAGATCTTTAATCTTTATCTTTATCTTCATCTCTTATTTTTTTAATCTTTATCTTATATTTTTTTTTTTTTTATATCTTTATCTTCATCTTATTTTTTTCTTTAATCTTTATCTTATCTTAATTTTTTTTTATCTTTATTTTCATCTTAATTTTTTCTTAAAATAATTTATCTTCATCTTAATTTTTTCTTAATCTTTATTTATCTTCATCTATATTAAAAAAAAAAATTAAAAAAAGATCTTAGGCTGCGTTTGGATCCTCTATTTTGGGAATGCATTCTCTAGAATGCATTCCTATTAAAATGCATTCTCGATAATACATTCTCTAGAATGCATTTTGCTGAAAATAGTGCGTTTGGTAAAATATTGAAATTATTTATAAGAAGTGATTATACACAAAGAAATTGTGTTTGGTTGGTATTTTAAAGAATGCATTCTTCCTATTAAATAATATATTATTAGTATACATTATGTAATTAACATTTTTTTTTTTTAAATATCTCAATACAAGGCTAAAAATACATTTACTACCAATACAAAATTAACAATGTAATAAAGAAATAAAGTATTACGTTGTGATTTAAATTAATGTCTACTAAAAAAAAAAAAAAAAAGTCATGATTTGTGCACATCTCCTTGCACACATTTTTATAAAATTTGAACAATGTAATAAAAAAATATAGAGAAATGTGTATTGTGTGTGCAATCAAGATATATACAAACCATTTATGATAAAAGAAAGAAAGAGAAAAAGTAGGGAACACATCAAGAAAAGAGAAAAAGTAGGGAACAAAAGAGGGGGAAGGAAAATAAAAGAAAGAAAGAGAAAAATTAAATGAGGGAAAAAAGAGTCATTCGAGTAATAAACTGTTGTAAGTGGGTCCTATTTACTTTAGCAAAAATTAAAAGTAGAAGCTAGAATCAGAATCCAAAATATTTTGGATTCTGACTTCTACTCTAGAAATGAGAATTTACAAAATGCATTCTAGGCAGAATGCATTTTGCATTTTTCAAAATCCTAACCAAACACCTCAGATTTTTTACAGAATGCATTCTATGCATAAAAATCCGTGAAATCACTTTTTAGTAGAGGATCCAAACACAGGCTTAGTACATGTCAAATTTTAAGTATGCCAAACGGCAAAACCTCAGCGCGGAAGGATGTCAAATTCTAAACATGCCAAATAGACAGATCTCATCTTCTTTTTATATATATATATATATATATATATATATATATTGATATTGATTGGCTTTAGTTTTCGGTTTTTCATAATTTCGAAGCAAACTTCAAATGCACACTTATGACACACACCAAACAAACTTCATTTACAAGAGTTGTCATAAACTATGTCCACTTGGTAGTTAACATATAATACAAGTGAAAGCTACAAGCCTACAAGCCTACAAGCCTAGCTAACACACTCTTGTCTTGCACCAGCCATGGCTACCAAGATCTGTGTTCTCCATATTCTTACCTTAATCTCCATTTTATTCCCTCTTGCCAAATCCATTCACTTCAACTTCCCTGCTGTTTTCAATTTTGGTGACTCAAATTCTGACACCGGTGAGCTTATTGCCTCCGGGATTGAGACCCTTGTCCCTCCTAATGGGCAGAATTATTTCCATAAGCCATCTGGGAGATACTGTGATGGCCGTCTCATCATTGATTTTCTCTGTAATTTCTGTTCCATAAACTCTGTTTTCCTTACTCTGTATTCCCCTGTTTTACTTACTCTGTATTTCCCCTGTTTTCCTCTGTTCTAAAGTTTATTGTCTCATTGATCCTTGAGTTTGCTTAATTTGTTTGGTTATAATGTTGCAGTGGATGAAATGGACCTGCCATTTCTAAATGCCTATTTGGATTCAATTGGTGCGCCAAATTTCCGAAAGGGGTGTAACTTTGCAGCTGCAGGGTCAACTATACGTCCAGCAACTCCAACATCTGTCAGTCCATTCTCATTTGGTGTTCAGGTGTCTCAGTTTCTTCGATTTAAAGCTCGGGTTCTTGATTTGCTAGCTAAAGGTATTTGAATGGTTCATCAATGTCTAAGCTTTCAATTTTGAAACTTTTTTCAGTTACAAAACATATTGCTATAAGGAAAGAAACATAATGAATATTTTCAGATTGACAGTTTTCTTTATTTTGTGCAGGAAAGAAACTTAACAAGTACCTCCCAGCAAAAAATTATTTTGAGGAGGGGCTTTACATGTTTGATATAGGCCAGAATGATCTTGCTGGTGCATTTTATTCCAAATCATTGGACCAAATACTTGCTTCAATTCCATCAATTTTGGTAGAGTTTGAGACAGGAATACAGGTATGCGTGATTGGTAATTATCTTAAAATTACTGATGCTTGCTAAACATAAACTGCAATCCGTGGAGCTTTGAATTCTCACTCAATTCTTGATTAATTGGATTGTTTTTCAGAAACTATATGATCAAGGTGCTAGGAATTTTTGGATACACAACACGGGTCCTCTCGGATGCTTGCCTCAAAATGTTGCCAAATTTGGTACTGACCCATCACAGCTTGATGAGTTAGGATGTGTCAGTCCACATAATCAAGCTGCTAAGCTATTCAATCTGCAGCTTCATGCTCTTTGTAAAAAATTACAGGGCCAATATTCGGATGCAAATGTCACATATGTGGATATCTTTACTATAAAATACAACCTCATTGCAAATTACTCCCGATATGGTTAGTATTTCTGGGTACTTATAATTACTTTACCTCATGTTTTAACTTAAGTAATCCACACGTTTTAAGAGGACATAAAATTCTCTTAATTTCTGTAAATCATAATCTTTCATACAATTGGAATTGTTAAAAAAACAAATAATTCAGTTAATTATCATAAAGGTAAATGAGAAAATACCTCCATGTGGTTAGGGACATTATCAGTTTATCTCCTTGTCTTTTTGAATGTTACATTTACCCCTATGTACCTTGGACTAAATTGCAATGTCATGTTTTTCATCCAAATTGATCGAAAATAAAAAGGAAATGATAAAAATATCCCCCTTTCCCTTCCAGAGACCTATAACACAATGAAATGTGTATTTTTATCATTTACTGTCAATATGAATTGAAAAAATGACATTGCAATTTAATCCAAGCTATAGAGAGGTAAACTGTATTACATCCAAAAAGATAGGAGGGTAAATTGATAAGAGGGAGGTATTTTGTCATTTACCCTTATCATAAAAATGTATTGTAATTTATTATTTTTCTTTGCTGTCCCCTTCACCATGTAGCACCTTTTACTTGAACGATGCAGCTCCTCACCAGCTCAACCGACTAGCTTTAATTTAGGAGAACATTATTTGTTTATTCTATATTTCTTGTCTTCTAGTTCTTCCATTTCAATCTCTTCACTTCAGATACACTTATGTGTTGGACATACTGATTTCTTTTCTTTGAAGAGGACATATTTTGTTTGTATCATAAAGCAAAATGGGCCTGTATCCATCTTCAAAATCTTGTCTTTATATTTGAAAATATGCCCTACATCACAAAATACTTGAGAAACACTCATCCTCTTCATCTGTCTTGTTTTGTTTTCACTGTCAATACACCACTTTCCACTCTTCCTTTCTTACAAAATAATCAAATGACATGATAGTTGTCCTGAATGTCCCTAGACCATTGAGAATCATTAAATCTCTCACAATATTTCTGAATGTAATGATATAATTTGAGGTGGCTTGGTATCAAGCCCCAGAGATTAAATTTCTTTCTGTTATAATCATGTTAATTTTTTTTTTGGTGATATTAATTTACAGGATTTGAACAACCTATTATGGCTTGCTGTGGGTATGGAGGTCCACCATTGAACTATGACAGCCGCGTTTCCTGTGGGCAAACAAAGATCTTTAATGGGACCTCAGTCACCGCCGAAGGGTGCTCCGACAGTACTGAGTATGTCAGTTGGGATGGGATTCATTACACTGAGGCTGCAAATCAGTATGTTTCATCACAAATACTCACCGGAAAATATTCTGATCCGCCTTTCTCAGACGAAATGCCTTTCCTTCTGAAGCTCAAGTTCTAAAGATCGAATGTGTTTAATCTTATAATTATTTTATTCATTTCTTCCCTGATATGTTGACTTCTTTGAGTAATTGCAAGCCATTTCTCAGAAGTGGTATCTTCAGTGACCAGAAATTAGCAGTGCAGTGAATACTGAGTAAACTTCATCAAATGACAAGTGCTGCATAACTCTCATCTAAAATTATAGCTTCAACTTCAATGCATCGTTTTATATTTCGATAATGACAGTATTTTCTAAATCTGAACGTATTTCAACCTAAAACATAGGGGTCTGTCAAAATCCATTTCGGGCAAAGCAATGCAAGCAAAGCAACCTTTCACATACATACAATTGCTTTCTCGCTTTAAGTCTTCACAACTATATTGGAGATTAAGTGCACCTTCTCATGCATACACTTGGTTAGACATCAACTTTTTTTTTTTTCTTTACTTTAAGATGATAATTACCTAGCTATCTTGATAAATCTAGCAGGAAGATATATGTTTGAAAATAATACAGGTTCTGCTTGATTTTGGAGATGTTGCCAGAATGGGTCAGGTAGTTCACATTGTGTTCCTTCTCATGGCATTAGAGTGCTGTCACTCTATTGATATGTATGTACAGCATCTAACTTGAAATTAACACATTTATTGGCATCAATGTTGAAGCGTTCAATATTGAGAAAGTGAATGTAGATTACTGAAGTTGGACAAGGCAAATTGAACACATATATTACAATTATAAACAAAACTCTATTCTTACCCTCTGATTGGAGTTTCTCATGAAATTTTTTAACATGGTCATTTGTACAACAGCATGTTATACATTGTTACAAATCTTAAAAGGAAATAATGTAAGAGAAGAATTTAGAATTACAGATACCATTACTTCCTGGAGACATAAGCATAGTATTGTGCCATAGGAACAACAAAGGCAATCACTAACAAACCTCCAACTACAAGAGCGAACTGTCCTCGCTTCTCTTCTGTCTCTTCCTTGGTTTTGAAGTTGGATTCACGTTTATTTTCATTAAACTTGGGGCCACCCGGATCTGGAAGCCCATCGATGGCAGCTACTAGCCGTTTGGCACTGCTATAGACAGCTTCATTGTACTTTTCTTCTGTAGCCAAGACTGCAATTACACATCCAATAATTTGATCACCATAACTGCAATATCTTTTTTAAAAACATCAGGAAAAATTTACTGCTGCACATCATTGAAGGAAGATCCCAAAAGTTTACTTATATGGATTCTTTGATTGCATCCTTTATCTCCATTATATCATCTGAAGCAGTGGACACCAGTAGCAAGTACATGGAACTTTTGCACAGATATTCATCCACAATAAAAACTAATTGTAACTTCATCTGAACAAAATAAAATTGAAAATCAAAATTGTACTGTATTCTTTTAATTTAAAGCTCTCAGACTGTGTACCATCATGTTGATTTCATGTCTATCCAATGTATTGATTAGAACTGGAACCTATACTATCTCTAATCATAAAATTGCAATGCAGGCAAAATGGTGTTAGAATTGTTAGAGAAACTATCATTTAGATATGGTGTTTGTGTGTGACAGTAAGCAGTGTTTTTGTTTGAAATTGGGTAGCTTTTATTAAAAAAGCGAAACAATTGCAGACCAAAAATGAAATTTTGTAGCACATCTCCTAAAACGTTGGGGAGTTTACTAGGCCAAGTCATGGGTGAAAACTGAAAAGTGCTCCTGTAAGGTGTTACATAGGGCAGAGAAATTCAATTGCATGGTTCAGTTATGCTAAACATAAAAAGAAAATTTATAGATTTGGATTCTGCTCCTTTTATCAATTTCCTTAAGGCTGGTGTATGTTTTTCTTGGCATCTTGTGGCAGAAAATGGTATACTCCACTGGAACCTTATTTTTAATCTGGGCCTCCATATTCAGGGGTTCCTGCTAATCAATCCTCAAAGTCTCAGTGGATGTCTTCCAGCTCTTAAATGTGAGGACCTAACCACTATTTCTAGGAAGTTTGCACATAAGAAAATTTAGGAGAGCTTGAATGATGCACAAACCTCCATCCAGAAAGAATCCAATTCTAGCATGTTTTGAAGAGGTCTTAGAAGATTGAACCTGGCCACTGCATTTATCAGCTTCCTACTCTTTTGGACAAAGGAAATGGTTAGTAGAAAAACTCCATTAAGCACAAGCAGAAGATTTTGGATGGTTTCAGATGGTGACACTTCGATGAAATTTTGAGATGAGACCAACTTCCTCAAAGTAGTCAAAACAAGCTTAGCATAGCCAAAGAACTCCATAATCAAAAGTTGCAGCAGGCCAAGTACCCTTGTAGGGAAAAGAGGTTGCCTATACTTTTCAGCTTTGTTTGGCATAGCTTGCAGAAGTTTCCAGTGATAAAGTTTGTCGCAAGAGTTGAGAGCATTTTCAAACAACATTGAGTGATGAATCATGAAAGAGCATCTCAGACTGTGCTGTGAAACAGTGATATGATGCGGCCTTTGACTCGGCTAAGTTCTATGCCAATTATTTTGGTAGGCTCTTAGCCACATTGAGTAGAGCATTACAATATGGGTTCTCAAGAATGTATGCAGCTTACTATTTTGTAATTTCCATTTCCATTAGTAAAATCCTCTCATTTTCTTTGCCTATAAAGTACATCTCTCTTATCTGAATTCTATTTTTTTTTCATGGTTTATGCAAAACATTTGTTTTAACTTTCAACCAAACTTTTATGTTGTTCAGAATGCACAAAATTAGAACCATAGTCTTCACACAGAAGCAGTTTCTTATAAAAGTAAAATATTCATATACCAATTTAAAGAATGAGAACTGAATTCAAGGTTACCGGGAAGGTTTTCTGATACAGTGGCATCAAGAATACTTTCTCCAACTGCTTGGACAAATGCAGGGCCACCTGTTACTGCCCCTTCCTTTTGACTGGTAACAAGCACAACTATGCCCTTGTCATTGCCATCTTCGACCGAGGGATACCAACGCTCCAAAACTTGGTCAGCATACTCAAAAGCATCAGCTTTGCTCTGCAACCAAATGTTACTCAGAACTTTTAAATTCAAAATAAATAACTCAATGCACTTGTGTTCTTGAAAATCATGCTTTACTAGAAAATCTCCAAAACTTTGCCATAAATTTTGAACACTTAATACAAAATATTAACCATTCTCATTGTTTATACTTTATGCTCCATTATTAATATGTAGGAAAAGAAAATAAAAAATAAAAGACTCTAAACCTTAGAACTCCAAATGCTTGAATAAGCCTAATTGGATCATATTGCATAGCTAAGATAAGTTATCAATTATCAAGAAAGGAAACATAGGCTTGAAACAAAGATTTAATCTTTTCATGAAAACCAAACAAAAGTTGGTGAATTTATATAATTTAGATAACTAACTAATCCATTTCATTATATAATCAAAATGGTGTTACAGAAAGAGTCAAATTTACACTACACTACACTACACTAAACAAGTAAATACATAAAATCAAAGACTTACAGTAAGCTTTCTAACAGTGACGAAGTTAATGTGGAAGTTCTTCCTTGACTCCAAATCCGACAACAAACTCTTCAAGTCCGACCTTGTCACACGACTAAGCACACCTGCATCATCAACTACATATGATTCTTTAGGTGGACCTTGATTAAGTACATCAAACTCAGAAGCTAGTGCATTGCCACTAGGCAAGAGTGGGCTAAAGTTGAGTGCTAGAGTGAGAGCTAGAGCTGTTAGTCCTTGTTGGGCATAAGAAAACCAGTTTGTGGGTATTGGTAAAGATGGTTTTAGTGATTGAGGTTTGTGTTTTTTGAGGCTAGAAGTGATAGGTTTGGTGAGGGAAAGAGAATTTGATCTGGGTTGGAGAGAGGAGGACAAAAGGGTCTTTGGAGAGGAAGGTTTGGGGTTGAAGAGAGGGGATAGAGAGTGAGGGGAGAGAATGGTTTCCATGGGAAAAAAGAAAGAAATGAAGTTCACAAATGTAGAAGCATGAGGGGAAGGGACTAAGGAGAGAGAGAGGAAGATATCTTGTTTCTTCTGTTTTCTTTTTCCGTTTGGACTTTTGGGTGGTTTGGATTTTGTTTGTGTTGGATTGGCTGGCTGAATTTGAATAAGGATAACGTGCATTAGCCATGGAAGCCAAAAGGGCATTTGAGTCCATATGAGTTTCAACTATTCTCCACTGGTTTTTTTTTTTTTGGTAAATCAAAAGTATTATTAAACAGAAACAGCAAAAAAAAAATCTTTAAACTAAATATCGTGAACATGAAGAGGGTTAAAGTTACAATCACAAAGAGAAATTATACAATCCTGGGCTGCAAACTTTGCCAAAGAATGAGCTACAGATTTTACTTCCCTAAGAACCCAATTGAACAAGCAAGAGGAAAAAGATTGTCTAAAAGACTTGAAATAGACCATAAACTCTCCGCAATATTACCATTCAAAACATCAAAAAAGATTTTTGCATCTCCTTCCACAATAATATCCTTGAAATCCTCTCCCTTAGCAATTTGGATTGGCCACAAAATTACATTTGCTTCAGCTATCACGGGCTCATTAGGGGGATAGCTTTGGACCAAAATTGCGTTTGCTTCAGCCAACATTTATCACTTAAAATAGCAACATCAACATTCAATTTTTAGCATCCCAATGTGTGGCCTTATCCAAAGCTTAATAGATGGTTCAGATGGTATATTTCAAGATAATGAGCTTAGCACAACAATTTTTTTTCACAATTGTTAACATAATAAATAAATTGTGAGTTGTACATGATAAAAATAGTATCAATAATAATCTTTGTAAAGTTAATGTTAGCATGTGATAAAACACTATAAAAAAAATTGTGTCTTTAATATTACTTATATCGAAAGCCTTATCTCTAGAGATTTGAAGGTTTGTTTCTGCACATAAATAAATAATATTCATATTCAAAAGTGGTTATTAATAATTTCTTCAAAAATTGTACCTAAAATTATTCATTATGATACATTGTTATAAAAAAAAAAATTATGTGATATTGAACAAGATATACAAATAAATCATTCATGGAGAAGTGCATCATGTAGTTGATTTTATCGATTTATTTTAATTAAATTAACCTTCACTAACATATAAATATAAAATTTCAATTTCTTTATTGAATTGTACTTCATTTTATATATTTATGATATTTGTGATTTGTGCTTAGAAGATAAATGATAATCTAATCTTTATAGAGGAAGCATAAGGAAAATCCCTCTATTATATTTTTTTTTTTACTTTTTTTATAGTAAATCTTTTCTAAGAACAATATTAGAGACACATTTTTATTTATATTATTTATTTTAATATAATCCCACTACTGAAATTATTTTTATCGTGTACTAATCACAAAATATGAATTTTTATTTTTGAAGTTTCCTTATTTCTAAAAAAAAAAAAAAATCCCTATAATAATAAGACATAAATTGTCATATTAAACTGACCAAAAACCACCCCAAATTTCTACAAAATCCCAAAGCTACCCTCCCTGACTCAAACATACAAAAACTATTAGGCTGTCCCACATTATCTCCCTCCACATTTTCATCAGCCATGAACAGCATCCTCATTCTCTCATATGGCCATCCTCCTCTCCCTTCCTCCACACCCACCACACCTTCCCCAAAAACCCATCAATCTCACCACTCCCAAACCCACCATTCCCACCACCTCTTCTAAGAGGCTCTTTCTCCTCAAAACCACTTCACTTTGCCTCATTTCCTTAACCCCACCATACCCAATTGCCCACTCTTCAACTCAACCTTCACAGCCTCCAAAACCAGCTCTTTCAGGCATTGCAAACACCAAGTCTTGGTTCCAGTTCTATGGTGATGGTTTTGCCATTCGGGTCCCTCCAGAATTTCAGGACATCATGGAGCCTGAGGTAATACAATACAATCTTCTTTTTTGTCTTCTTGCATTTAGAATAGTTGGAACTTTAAGATGATTTATAAAAAAATAAATCTTTAATGATTGTTGAATGTGTATTCTTGTACAAGGTAGTGAAAATCAAGGTACTATTTAACTGTCATAATTGGTTGAGAAACAATTATGTGGGAAATAACACTTATGAAATAATATAAAGTTTAACCCACCTCAAGAGCTAGGTTCAGTGGTACCCCAAATTCATGATTTATACTAGAATTAGTCAAGTACTCAAAGAGCTCTCCTTAGTAAAAAAATACAAATAATAGGATAAATTGCACTTTCCTCTTTAACTATAGGAAATAAGCACTTTGCCGTTAAAAGCCTTATAACTTAGTGGCATTGACTGATTTCCTTTATAAGGAGAATCAGGGTTCAAATCCTCATCCCCTAATAAAAATTGAATTATAAAAAATAAAAAGAAAAAGCACTTTGGCCCATGTCGTTAGGATTTTTCGTCAAATTTAACAGAAAGTTCAAATTTCTGTTACACATTTTTGTGTGAATGTTTTTTACTTTTTTCTTAAACTTGACGAAAATCCTAATGGCAAGGGGTGAAGTGCTTATTACCAATAGTTAAGGAGGATATTGTAACTGCATCATAGTTAAGGGGGGAAAAGTACAATTAACCCAAAATAATATAGATTTCAAATTGCTTGAAAATTTCATTCTTTTCCATTTGATTGTTGTGTGGTATAAGGGTTGTGTGAGTTGTAAATTGTAATTGATGTGGGTCTTGATTAAGAGATCAATACCATGGGCAGCTGTATTGGTTTGTATTCATGTGGTTGCTAAATGTACAACTCTTGCACATCTACCTCAATGTTATGAGACTCTCATTCAATATTGGCTT
>OU015761.1:14435887-14462296 GCA_907173295.1 Fagus sylvatica
CCTCAAGACCATATAATAAGTAGATGGATTTCATTTCAATGTTTATGAGTTTGATATTAGGAATACAAATCGATCATTAGTACTTGTAGTTGTAGGCATTGTTTATTATAAAAATCTGGGTTCAAAATCCCTTTTTTACTTATTATAAAAATAAAAAAATAAATAACAAACATTATAAGTTCAGTCAAGGAATGAATTGTGTTGGGCAAATTTTTTTTCTGATAGTTGCGTCATAGATGACTTCTTGCAAAATTGGATTTTTTTTTTTTTTTTTCTCAACAATAAGAAATTAAAAAATAAACTAGTAATTGCTACTGATGTACATATGGGAGTTTACCAACACATATGATGGATTCCTCATAGCTGATTAGCAAACCAAAACCACCAAAAAAAAAAAAAAAAAAGATGAAGAAGAAAGAAAAAATGCCAGTAGGATCATATTCACAACAATTTTTCATATTTGCAACAAATTTTCCTTAAGATTTTTTTTTTTTCTTAATTATACATTGTTTGTCACGGTTTATTTTATTTTATTTTTTTTTCAGCTCATTGGTTTACATAGAAATTTAATTTTTTTAAGATATAATTATACTTTGACCAGCTTATAAAAACATTGAAAACTAGTAAACAATTTCTCTTTAAGATATATCATTCTCTCATACTTTGACTCAAATTTTTTTTTTTTTTAAATGTAATTATACTTTGACTTAGTTATTGTTTTCATCCCTAAACTTGGCATGAAATTCGGTTTTCATACCTAAATTTTGAAAAGTTCGTTTTTACACATAAATTTCATTCATGATCTTTTTTCTAAACAGATAAAATTCATGTGTAAAAAAGAAATTTTTCAAAGTTTAGGTATGAAAAACGAATCTTTCAAAGTTCAAGGACGAAAAATGAACCTCATGCAAAATTCAGAGATAAAAACAATATTTTTACCTATTTTTTAAAACTAATAAATCAATGAGAAAAAAAAAAAAAAATCTGCATAGCTGCGTTGCATGAGAGAATGACTTATCCATGCCATGCACATAACATAAATAAATTAATTAAAAAAAATTTATTAAAAGCTAGTAAACAATTTCTCTTTACAGGATACTAGAATCTCTCTCTCTATAATTATTTTATTCTTTCCCCAAATAAAAATTGACTAAAAATATATTCCTAATAGGCTAATACAACTCAGCAACCCCACAATCAATCAAAATTAATGTAGCCCGAAAAGAAGGGTCAAAACAGAGGTACTCAAAAAGAACAAAAACAAAACATGGGTGCTGCTTATTCCTCTTGCTCCACTCACTCCCTCACCTTTTCCACTGAGACCCTTTACTCTTTTCCTACTATCATCACAACTGTCTCATCAAAATCCAATCTTGAATCAAAATTCAACTCACTTTTGTACCCAACAAACAAATTCTTCAATACCCATTTGGCAAAACCAATCAAATTCAAAACTATGGCACAGAATACCTCTTCTTCTTGTTCTAGTTTGGCTGTGAATTGTGGGAAAGTTGAGGAGGTGGAGACCCATGATTATCATGGGATTGATCAGGATTTGCTGAAGGAGGTGGTGTATGATTCTCTTGTTTGGAGCTCTCTCCATGGGCTTGTTGTTGGTGACAAGTCTGTTCAGGTCAGTGGACATAAAAGGATGATCCTTTTGAATCTCTCTCTTTCTTGTTCATTTTTTTGGCGTTGAAAGTTTTTTTCTTTTGGTTGTTTTGGATTGGTTTGCTGACCTTCTGTTTGGTTATGTTCAAGTTTTTCATATCTATCATAATTTTATATATATGTTTATGTTGTAGTTTCTTAAAAAAAAAAAAGAGAATATCAACTTGGTTCACCATGTATTTATGACATTGATTGTTGGGTGTTGTTTATTTTCGTTTCATTTGAATCAAAAGCTCAATGTAGAATGTATAGCTTTTCATATGAGTCTGATAGTATGGTGCCCAGATGCTGATTTTGGAATGATTTTCATAAAAAGCTAGAGAGCTGCATCTTAATTGTTCTGATAAGGATTTGAATTGAAGCTGTTAATATAAAGTATAGACCTAGACACTGAATTTACTTGGAAAATGATGTAGGAATTATGCCCTCTATTTTGTTAATATAAAGTTATATGTTTAATTATCAGTACTTGAATTTGATGTTTGGGTGCTTCGAATTACAGAGATCGGGAAAGGTACCTGGTGTAGGCTTGGTACATTGCCCGTTTTCCTTATTGCCCACACCATTCCCAGAGAGTCATTGGACTCAAGCGTGTGAGTTGACACCTATATTTAGTGAACTTGTTGATCGAGTAAGTTTGGATGGAAAATTTCTACAGGAGTCGTTGTCCAGGTGCTCTCTCTCCCCTATACACAAAGACACAGTCCAATTTGTCATTATGTATGTGATTGCATTAATGTGCACAAATAGCTTAATTTATTGAACTGAACAAAGCATCATCCAATCCACTTGGCATGGGTATTGCCAAACAAGTTCCAGCATTTCATCCTACTAGGTTGCCACTGACCAATTCATTTCCTATGTAATTTCCTTCTGCTGGGTGCACACTTTGTGCACTTAGTGGAAGTCTTTGTTTTTTAATGAAATTTCTATTTACCTATATAAAAAAAAAAGGTTGCCATTGCTGAAACACTGTCTTGATTAAGTAAGTTTGCTCATAGTTTAAGCGTCTCAACCATTTTCTTCTTGTTTCTGGTTACCATTACCACCACCTTCTTGCAAATATGAAACTTTCTTTCCTTGCCACTCTCCATGTCAACATCCTCATTTCTAATGTGCTCATTATCCCAATTAGGTGGAATGAATGCTTTTTTTTCTTTTTTGTGTCGTTGAAGTCTTATACTAGGAGTTGATTGGGATTTGATAAGCTGAGTTGTGTATTGGGCTTTAGCACTGCATTGATCTGCTCTGTTAAGATAAGAATTTGACCTCAAACTTTTTATCTTTAAGTGATTAATATTTCTTTTGGCTCTTGGTGAGGAACTCCTTTCCAAGCTTTGTTATATGTCCGACCAATCATTTCTAACTTCTAAGCGCCACCCCCCCCCCCCCTCCCCCCCCGCGTAATGATTTGCATCAATGTATTTTGCACTACTATGTATCTGTATTGCATATTCAGAATAGGTTCATCGCCTCTCTGGCTTGTCCCTTGTCTTTACCATGTTTTTCTAATTATGTCAATTTCACAAAATTCCTTTTTATAGTTATATTGCTTCCTGGCTATCTATGAAGTTTGATTTCTTCTACTTTGGTTTTCTTCACTTTCAAGTTTCTCTAAATTGTCTGAAGAGATTGAAGATCCTTGTGAATTGATATTATTCTTCTATTCTTCACATTGCAGAACTAAGAAAGCAGATTCTTTTACCTCTAGACTTTTAGATATCCATTCCAAGATGCTAGAGATTAACAAGAAAGAGGTAAGTGTATATTGATAGGGTATATGGATTCAAATTCTTGTGAGAGGTTTTATCTTGGCTTTGTAAAGCTACTTGGTCATTTTACTTGAGTGTCTCTGATTCATGATTATAATTTTTAGAGTACATAAATGGGATTTTTTTTTCATAGCCAATGAACTTTAGCTCAAATGGCACCTCTCCCCGTTAAAAAAAAAAAAAAAACCCATTTGATGAGTGTGTAACTTACCCATCATTAAAAAAAAAATTAATAAATCTTCTAATATATAAATACATTTTGAAGCCAAGAGCCTTTTAGCTCAACTGGTACTTCTTGGTGTTCTCCAACAGAGATGTCTAGGGTTCAAATCCCCCTTTCCCCTACTATTGAATTATCAAAAAATATAAATACATTTTGAATGATAGTTACTTGTATGTTTTGTTAAATGAAGGGCATGCTAGGCTCATAAAATTAATGAAAGATAAAACAGAATTGTTATGGCATTTTATGTAGTTCCCTACATCCCTTATTAATTTCATTTTCTTTATTTAGACAACTATTGGGTGTAAAGGATTGGATAAATTTTACTATAATTTTTATTGTTGAGTTGTGGGGAAGAAAACTAATCTTTTTTTTATTGTGTACATAGGAAATACGCTTGGGTTTACATCGCTCAGATTATATGCTTGATGAACAAACGAAATTGCTCCTCCAAATAGAGCTGAACACAATTTCATCTTCATTCCCTGGCCTCAGTTCTCTTGTCAATGAGCTCCACAGGTTGAGTATTTTTGGAATTTGCATTTGACATCTAATTTAAGATTTTTCTATGAATAATAAAGAATTTCTTTAAAATTAAGTTTGTGTGCTGAGTTTGATTTCTGTCATTGAAATGGCTGAAAGGGTATTCTGGATTCCTTATTTTATGTTAAATTCCGTGACCCATGCCATTCAGTGGTGCATCTTGATCAAACAAAATGACCTCTGTAAACTTAGCAAGGAAAATTCTCTTGAAAGTTCAATAATGGAACAGGAATTAGAATAGTGAAACAAAGCTCTTCAGACATTGAATTTTCCATGTGGCTTATTTAGCATATCCTTGAAATTCATTATGGAAAATATCTGTGCATAAATAACGTGACCTTAAAATTGCTTTTAGGCTTTTAGCAGCATCTTTGTTATTCCCTCTCCCATTGGCGTGGGGCAGGTGGAGCCGTGGAGGTGCCAACCAGCTAACCCACATGGTTGTTGTCATGCCTGTTTCATTTTGCTTTAGCAGTTGTTTCCCTGTTTAGTTGGCCCTAGGACCATAATGCTAACACTAAGGTGTGCTAGAGACCTCATGTATAGATTAACCTTTGGATCACTATTAGTTTTTTTATTTTTATTTATTTTTTTATATAGTCTGATGCAAATGTTAGAAATGTAAGAAAAAAGAATAATTGAGAAGTATTTCAACCTTAATCGTTCATTTTGCAGAAGCTTACTTAATCAATATGGTGAAGACCTTGGATTAGATCCTAAAAGGATTCCTAGCAACACAGCTGGTAGTCACTTTGTGGAGGCATTTGCTAAAGCCTGGACTGAATATAATAACCCCAGGTTAGATTTGAAAAGATAGTTTCTAACTTTCTATGTTTCTTTTCCGCTGCTGCATTCACAGGGGTGTTTAAGTTGTATTTAACGGTGAATAAAATTGTACAGGGCTGTAGTTATGTTTGTGGTTCAGGCTGAAGAACGTAACATGTATGACCAACATTGGCTTTCTGCAGTTCTGAAAGAAAGATATCCTTTTTACGTCTATGACACTCCCATGTGTAAAAGATATCATATGGGTAGAAAATACATACTTAGCATAACTACTTGGCATCTATTGTATTTTGTTTCTTTGAACCTATATTGATAAAAAGCTTACTTTTAACACATTATATTTTCCTTTTCTATCCTAGAAAATTATTTTCCATTATATTTTTTTCTTTTTCATTTTTGGTAAGAAAGTTTTTTTCCAGAGTCAGCAAAGACTTCACTTCCTTAGCTTTATAACACACATAACATTAAAGTTATTCGGAAAACGTTGGCAGAAATTGATGCAGAAGGAGAGCTTCTACCCGATGGAACACTTCTTGTGTATGTAGCCTTACCCCTTCTAATATTATTTCTAATCTAGATTTTATGCTTTTTATGTTATATTTCTGACTTATTACTTATCAAAAAAACAAAAATGTTATATTTCTGACTTTAATATACAAAAGCTTTGCACTTGCAGGGGTGGCAAAGCAATTGCAGTTGTTTATTTTAGAGCAGGGTATACACCAAACGATTATCCCTCAGAATCAGTAAGCTGTTTTGCTTTATTTTCCTGCTGCTCAAAATCACATTTCTGTACTGAGAAGAATCTTTGTTTTTCCTTGAAAATGTATACATTTGTTCTGTTCTAGGAAATTTAAGTTCTGATGGACAACCCTTAAGTCCTTAATGTCACATTAATATCTGTCCTGTTGTTATAGCATCTCTTTATGTTTGCTATAAAGTCTGGCAAAGATTACCTGACTGTAAATGGTTGTACACCATGAGAGAGGATAATCCAATGTCAATTTTCAACAAATCAGTCCATGCAGAGTTGTGAATGGTAAACCTTCCTAATATCCATGGTAGAGGGGGGGTTGTTAACTGAGTGACCTTGATTCATAATTTATATTGTATGAAAAAGTGCCAAACTATAATCTATTTCTCACTTCATCATTAGATTGATATAGCTTAGTTTCTTTTGTGTTCTTTTCTTAAATCTTACTAATGCTAAAATCTAATGTCATGCAGTTATCTTCAAATTTTCCAAAGATATTTCTTTTTTTTTTGGGTTGGGGGGGGGTGCATAAAATTGGTACTAGAAAAGAAAGAAAAGACTCAGGCTTCAAATGGCTTTTTGTTCTGAAATTACCTCCTGAATTATTCCTAAATCTCGCAATGACTTCTAATATTTTGAGTTTTTCTTCTGGTTACTTGCTAAATCATTTCTGATGGGTACCAACCATAAAATCCAATGATTCAAATGGCACAAGTTTTGGTAGAGGGTGAGGTTGTGGGTTTAAAACTCACTAGGTTTGTAGGTAACCTTACCATTAAAGAAAAGGTACGTTCACAGTCATAAAACATATCCACATGCTAGAATTTCATTATACCGAGCCAATAATATGTTTTGATACTTCAATGCTAATGAGTTTAACTCAGGATATGATGAGTGATGACTATGATATGATTTTTCCTTACTCATTCTTACTCAATTTATAGGAATGGAGAGCTAGGCTACTTACAGAGCAGTCATCTGCAATCAAGTGCCCATCAATATCCTATCATTTGGCAGGCACCAAGAAGATTCAACAAGAACTTGCAAAACCCAACGTACTTGAGAGGTATAGCATAATTACGTGTTTGGAAGAGGGACTTAGTTTATTCAAGAGACTTGAATCATGAAATCATTCGTGTTTATGAGCTAAAACAAATTATATAAATGTTTATATTTCTCTCTTGCATATTTTTCCTGAAAATTATCAGTACCTTATTTATTTCTAAATTTTAGCAGAAGAACGGCTTTGCTCCAATTGGTATTTCCTAAAAAAGCTTTTGGTCCTTTGCTTTAACAGGTTTCTTGACAATAAAGATGACATTGCCAAACTAAGGAAATGCTTTGCTGGATTGTGGAGTTTGGATGACTCAGATATCATCAAAAACGCAATTGAAAAGCCCGAGTTGTTTGTTATGAAACCCCAAAGAGAAGGCGGAGGTCTCATATTTTTCCGAACTGTGCTTTGCTATTCTTGTCATGAATTACATTATTAACAGATGTTTTTTTATTCATTCTACTTCAGGAAACAATATCTATGGTGTTGATGTGAGGGAAACCCTCCTAAGATTGCAGAAGGAAGGGACCGATGGAAATGGAGCTTACATCCTTATGCAAAGGATATTCCCAACTGTTTTTCCCACATTTTTGATCCGCGATGGCATTTGTCATAAAGATTATGCCATATCAGAACTTGGGATCTATGGTGCTTACTTGAGGTACATTAGCTTGCCAGTTATACAATGGAATGTGTTTAGATGCACATATGTTTCTCTTGGTCAATTGCTATTGTGTAATTGCATTCTGCCAAAACAATTTGCTTACCCCCATTAGTTTGTAACATACCAAGCAACCACTACCTGAGGCATATTTGTCACGCATTTCTCATTCGCTGAGCACTAATAGTCTTGAGCTGGAATGTGCAGGAACAAGGACAAGGTGATCATGAATGACCAGTGTGGTTTCTTGATGCGGACAAAGATATCTTCATCGGATGAAGGTGGTGTTGCTGCTGGATTTGGAGTCTTAGATAGTATATATTTGACTTGATGAAGCCAGCCTATAAGTTTTCATCTAAAATAAAACCAAGAGAACTTGTCATTGATTTATACGCGTGTTACCAAAATAAAACACTTACCACAAGATCTAATGATCTCGACATTTAGCAATTCTCAGTTCGAATTCGATGTTCATCTCTCTCTCTCGCAACATGGGGGACTTTCTTGCCTTTTATATGAGTAATTTGATTGTAATGGGTAGTGTTGCTCCCAGTTTTTCTAATTCGATTAGAAGACAGGCTTTCTGTAATCTTATTACAGTATACTATGATGTACAATTTTTTATCATAAGGTACAAAATATTTCTTAGTGTAAGAGAATAAGAAAAGTTAATTATGATTATATTTTGATGAAGGATATGAAAAAGAAAAGTTGAAATACTTAAAGTAGGATATTAAATGTAAATGACCAAGCCTGTTAAATATGTTGATGTAGGTTAAGTAAGGAAAAAAAAAAGTTTAAATTTATTTGCAACTTGCAAAATATTGAGTAGCAAAAAACACCAACAAAAATCAGTGAGCTTTTAATAAAATCCATTGTTAGTTTGTTACTGCCAATCAAGGTGGAAACGGAGGTCACATAATTGATGAGTGTTCTAAAGTGGATGGACAAATCTTCCTTCTTCTCAGGGCCCATTATTTTCACAGATTTGGGCCAGATTTGTTGATGTTTGAAGAAATAGAAACACTTTCCAACTTGAGAAAGTGGGAAAGTTGCCCAATAATGCGATTTTTTTTTAAGTTATTTAGTCAAACAGTTCTATACACGAAAATTATATCAAAACATAGATCACTTTTAGTCATTGTGGTGAAATGTCTTTGGCCCTCTTCAACCAACCCAACATGGCTTCATGCACATAGAATGCCATATGAGATTGAAGAACACGAAAGATAAGTCTTAAGTTTAGAATAACGATATTTAGAAACAATTGAATATATTCTTAGGAAAGATACAAAGTATAGTTACTTAAATTCTCTTGGCTTCTTCATGTCATTGATTATTTTCTTTCAAATCAAGAAAGAATCACAAAAGGCACTAAGAAACTTGTCAATAAATGAAAATGTTAAGATAATAAGAATATAGAGAAAAGAAAAAGAAGAAGATGACATATGAGATAAAGAATGGAATATAAATGTAGTTCAGGTTGAAGTTTCTATTATTTTCTCTCGACTTCTTAATGTCAGAAATTATTTTCTTTCAAATCAAGAAAGAATCACAAAAGATACAAAGAAAACTTGTCAATGAATGAAAGCATTAAGATAATAAAATATAGAAAAAAGGTAACATATGAGATAAAGAAAAGCATATGAATCTAGTGTGTTTATCAAGTTGAAGTTTCTTATCTTTGTCAACATACTTGTAACTTAACTGACACCTCTTGGTGTTTTCAATGAAGACGTCCAAAGTTCAAATCCTCTCTCCCCCAAGTATCGATTTATCCAAAAAAAAAAGGCTTTTTATCTTTGAATTTTTATGTAATGATTTCGTGGTGGTAGTGGTAACAACATTAACAATGACAATGGTGGTGGCGGTAGTATGATGACTAGTTAGGGGGGAAACTAGAATTTCAAGATTAGGGTCTAAAGTAATAACAATTATATAAACAAACTTTAAAGGGTCACATAAGAACTAAGATATATTAGTACAAAATTAAATTAAAATATAAACATGAAGTTTGACATTTTAAAAAGTTTGGATGCCCAAAGCATATATGTAGTTTTACCCATGAGATCAATAATTAAGGATTGGTTGATGGTATGACAATTGTAATGTTGGTAGAATTTGTAAATGAGGCATTCCTCCATAAAATTTGATCTTCAAATTTGGATGCTTCGAAATATCAAATCTAAAATTCTAGAATTTTTTTAATTACCTAATTTCTTGTTAACATTAATAAAGAAAGTCAATATTGGAAATTTTCAAATTACATTTTTGAGTAAATTCCACCTCAAATTCATCATCCAAATACAAAATAAGGGATAGAACCTCACGTATGCATAATCTAGATAGAGATGCATAAATAAAAGCTCATAAATGAATGAGAAAATAAAATGTTACTATGAACATGTTTAGAAACCAAAAAGTAATATAATTAAAAGGAATGTTAGCATAAATTTGGACAAGGATAAAAAATGAGATTAGATAAAAGAGAAAAGAAGTATATACATTTAAATTGGCAAAACATAAATTCCTTGCCCAAAGTGAAGTATATACATTTAAGTTGGCAAGCATAAATGCCTTGCCAACTTTCTTTTCTTTTCTTTTTCTTTCTTTCTTTCTTTCTTTCTATATATAGTAGAACTTATGAAGTGCATTCCACATAAACTTAGCTTTGACAAAATTGAAATTGGGGTTAACTTGGAGCTTCCCTAGGTGTGTTTCCAAGCCAAATTTGGATTCTTGTTAATGTAAGTATTGACACTTGTTTCTATAGCTTTGCTTTTATGTGTGTATTTATATTGCCATTCATAATCACTAGGTTGTTTTGCTTGCTTAATATTGTCATATAGATGTTAAATGCAATAATATTTTGGACCTATTGAGTTGCTAATTTTCACTTGAATTAACAATATATTTTCACAAGATATTTTATTGTTAAATGTGTTTGATTCATGATATATTTTTAGCAACTTTGATTAAAGGGATATCACTCAATTTCTTTTTATAAATCACTATTTTCTCCAAATCCAAGTTTTTGTTAAATACCTATTATAGGTTAATCACCGCAAAATTTCACAACAATCATGGTGCCATTTACTATTAAATCTATAACGTTATTTGTTATTAAGAATACAAAAAACTATAATTTTGAGCTCTTTTATAAATTACTAAGTTTTTAATGCCTAATTACCTTGATATTTGGAAATCATGATATCACCTTAATATTTGGTAAGCATCATATTTAATTCAATGTTGGGTTTAGCAAAATATTATTATTAAAAGATGTTATTGAGTTGTATAACTTTTGTAATAGTCAATTTTATTCTATTTTGAACCAATTCCCTGTCAAATATTCATTATATCAATTTTAACACATATCACTTATGTTGAATTTTGGAAATTTTCTAAAAGATACAAAATAAATGTAGATTTACAATTTAAGTTCTATCTTATGTTTGCAATTTGTTACCCTTAATAAAATAAAATAAATATACCAACCATTTCAAAATTTTATATATAGTAAGGTTTACACAAATGAGGCTTTTTGTCAAGAAAATGTTCAATAGTGATAACAACATGCTTCCACATGCGTTCTTCCACCTGACTATTCCTTTGTTCAATTTTCTGAAAAAAGAATAAAATTCTAAATAAACACTGAAATCCAACACATAATAAAAAATAGGAAAAAATGAAAATATATATAGTAAATAAGTCAAACAATATATATAAAACTAATGTCTAGTCGTGCAAATCTGTAGCACAAAACAGTAAAAAGTAAAAACACCAACCATCCAAATCTGTAGCACCAAACTCACGTGATGTTTGCAAGCTAAGTCCGAAAAGTGAAAGAGCTGGAAATAGTCTCTCTAAATCCCTAAACTCAAATTAATTCTGTCTCTGTCTCCACCTAATTCCCATCTTCTATCTATTAACTCCTTTTCTAAACAACAACTTTCATGTTTTCTCTGCATCTTATCTTATAATACAAGATGGAGGACCTTCAACATTTTTCTCACGAACAACACCCGCTGGTCTTCGAGGAAAATGAGAGAAGCGGACGTTCTTGTTATGGGTGTGAGGAAAGAGTTTATGGTCCTAGCTACGGTTGCAAAGAATGTGATCGCTTCTTTCATCATAAATCATGTGCCGAACTACCCCTTGGGTTGCACCATCCCTTGCACCCAAAACATCCTCTTATTCTCTTTAGCCCAGAGAGATATAAGAACAAAGAATTTCCTTACGAAAATGTCAAATGCGAAGTCTGCAAAGAAGTTCATCCTTACCAATACAGTTACGGTTGTTCCCGTTGCAACTTCAACATTCACATCAAATGTGCTGTTTTACCGATTGAAGCTGAATTCCATGACCACCCATTGACTCCCTTTTGCAAGTCGATCACGTTCACTTGCGACATTTGTGGCAAAGAAGACAAGGGTAGACCCTATCTGTGTGGCCCGTGCAGTTTCTGGATTCATAGAAGATGTGCTAATTACCCACGCAGAGTGAAAGTTGTACGTCACAAGCACCCCCTCCACCTCACCCATTCTTCTCATGAAGTAGATCAATCTGACTCCCGAATTTGTCCACTCTGTGTTCAAAAAGTGGACACACACTATGGCCTTTACTATTGCTCCACATGCGATTTTGTTACCCACCTCGATTGTGCTCTGGACTGGAGAAACAGGGATAGGGATTGGGAGAAACTTAAAGATGAGGAGTCCTCCGAGTCAAAAGCTACGCTGGAAATTGAAGATACAAAGCTCGGTGAATTCGCTGACTCATCAGCTTACAAAGTCAAAAAAACCAATGTGGGGAAGGACGGAACTGAAATAGCTACAGAAATTGAACACTTCAGTCATGAGCATGACTTAAAGCTTTCTGATGATGAGGTTCAGAATAATGAAATATGCGATGGGTGTGTAAGAGCCATTCTCCCTCCATTTTACAGGTGTGTTGAATGTAGTTTCTTTCTTCATAAGTCTTGTGCTAAATTACCTAGAAAAAAACAACACCCACTTCATCGACACCCATTCACACTCCTCACAAAGTCACCTAATAGAAGTAAGTTGTTTGAGTGTTATGCCTGTAAGCGTGAATGCAATGGCTTCATCTATCGTTGTTCGACATGCTACTTTAATCTTGATGTTCATTGTAGCTTGATCTCAGATATCCTTACCCACCCTGGTCATGAGCACCAACTTATTCTCTCTAGCGTAGAATCTAAACATAATTGCAGTTGTTGTGGTTTTAAAGTTTCCCCAATATTCTGTTGTACCACTTGTGACTTTGCTTTGGACTTTAAATGCGCTACACGACCACATACCACAAGTTACAAACAACATGAGCATCCCTTCACTCTCCGTTATACTGCTGAAGATGACTCTGGTGAATACTACTGCGATATCTGTGAAGAAGAACGAGACTCAAAGCATTGGTTCTACTACTGTGAAGATTGCAGTTATCCTGCTCATCCAAAATGTATTCTTGGGAAATACCCAAATTGCACGTTTGGAGTTGCTTACACATTTGGTTGTCACTCACACCCCCTTACTTTTATTGAGGAAACTAAAGACCACCCTCTATGTCGCAGTTGTCGCAGACCTTGCAAAGAGTTGATCTATCAATGTGCCCAATGCAATTACAACTGGCACTATCATTGTGTATATTAGGCTAAGTCAACAGGATTTCTGGTGCGTGAAATTCGTCAAAGGACAATGTAGTAATTCTTTTTAATGTACTGTCTTGGCATCATGGTTCAGATAGGACATAAATAATGTACCAACTCATGGTTGTCTGCGTCTGGTTGTATCCTTCCTTGTTCTCATCTGTTAGACACAAGAAACTTGTAGATAATAGGAATTTTCAGTTTTTAATGTTTTATGGCACTTCGTTTAGTAATGGAAGTTGGCGCTCAGTGTGGAACATTAAGTTCAGGGATAATGAATAAATAATGGAACTAAAAGGAAAACTGCAGGTATTTTATATTAGTTGTGTATGACAATTTTTTCCTCTCTTTTCTGTTTTTATGCGATTTAGACTGCATTCATTTTTTCTTGAGCTCATATAAACCTACAATAAGTTAAATTGTTCATGTCGTCTTCTTCTGCATTAGGTGGGTAGTGGCCATTACTTTGAAGAGGGAAATGTGCAAATTAGATGCAAAACATGAATGCAAAGATTCAACAGTATTTCAAGTTATTACAAATTTACATGTTTATCAACATCTTTTATATCATTAGTTTTAGTTTTAGTTACTGTTCTTATTACTACTGTTACTATTATTTCTATGAAAGCTCGATTATGCATGATTAACAAGTGCCCTTCCGCTTTTCATAGATGGTGAGGTTATTTTCTTTTGTCTTTTCGCAACATAAATTTTATACATCATCACAGTAAGAATATTGGCCTGGAATCTTAATCTAAAGGCACACCATGTATTTGTAAATGTTGATGTTAAGAACATGGTTATTTGGGAGCAGTAACTGTTTATAACTTGGCTGATTGAGTTATCTAGTCTAATTGAATGTACTCCTGGATAATCTTTACACCCATGCTGGGTGAAGAGTCTACTTCAAATCTTGTTTGATAAGTTCAGGTCTTAGTTTAGAAAATGTTAGTTGGACCTTTCCTGCTTTAAAGAATGTCATTGTTACATAGCACTTCTAAAATTTCAGGGGCAGAAACATTTTCTGTGACTTAATTATGTACTTTTGTTTGAAAAACATGCTTTGTTTCTTTTCCCTGAATTAATTTTTAAGCGTTCCAGCTCTATCCTCTTTTTTCCCTACCCAATTCTTATGTTCATATTTGTTTCAGCCATCATGATACAGAGTACTTGGCATCTCTTGAGGTTCCCTATATGCCTCTTGCTGTTGTCAAATGGTTTATATTGATTTTTAAAAATCCCTCACTGACAGTTATAATTGAAATGAATCCTTTTCAAATTTAGGTTTCAAACTGCTTAAATAGTAATCAACTTGACAAGAGCTAACTACTGTATCATCCAACCAATGACACCTCTCCTTTGGACTGCTACTTGACTGCTACTTTTTTGTTTGTTCATTACTGTTATACTTTATTTGGTTCTTTGGAAATTAAAGAGAAGAAAAAATTGAAGTTTTCGGTGATAAAAGATACTTTTAAATATAATTTTCAAAAAGAAAAGATGCTTTTAAAAGACTCTTGGCTGAATTGTCCTGATTTAGTTGGCCATTTATCTGATAGGTTTTATCAGGTTATGAGGCAGAGGTATGGTTGGACATTTAGTTGACCGATGACTTAATTGAAGATTCAAATAAATGGGCTTCTGCTCTTGCAATAAATGTATAAAGGCTTCTGTCACTAGATTTGGAACTTATTGCTGTTGAAAAACCAAGCATGGAAGCATTGAAATATGTAAGAAAATATTTAAGAATTAAGATATAATGCTTCTGTCATAATCCTACTATCTTTTTGTTGATTACCTTCCCTCTTTCCTAGTTATAGTGGGTATTGAACCCACGATTACCCCCTTCACCCTGTTCTTTTGGGTAGAGGAGATGCCATTTGAGCTATATTTCATTGACTTTTCATGAGTATTTGATCACGGAAGTCCCTACTAGAATTTTTTTTTTTTCATACTATGGTATGCATGAGAGTTGAGGTTGTTGATGTAGAGCTAATTAGAATTTTTTCTGGATGAACTTGGTCATCCTACCCATCCCCCTAGATATATGAAAAGAAAAATTAGTTAAAAGCAAGCTAAGTTTTAAAGTGATTTTTTTCCATGCCTTTTCCTAAAATTGTTTTATTCAGTCAAAGAGTTTGTTTCAAGACTCTGGAATGATCTTTGCTTTAAAAGCTTGCTAATCTTTGCATAACAAAGCAAAGTTTTTGTACCTGAACCCCTGAGTAAGTTTTAGTGTAGAGTGGCAGGGAAATAATGCATTAAGTTAGCTTATGCATGCACATTCTGATTTTTGGTCTGCTTGCTGCGTCTGTAATTCAGCTGAATTCTAATATTTGGTTTAAGAAGGTGTTCTCCCATATGTTGTACTAACATGTTAGTTCAGGTTAATGCTCTCTTCTACATAGGGACATGGAAGTCTCATCCACCGATCCCTAAACATCTCTCTGTTGAAGCAAAAGATTTTCTGCTGAAATGTTTGCAAAAGTATGTAATCCTTATTGTTTTCTGCTGACTCTCTCCTTCAAATAATTTGTCTGAATTCAGGATGTCCTAAATATATTTTGCACTGGAAAACTTTCTTTTTCTTGGTCAAAATTATTTCTTAGTGTAATTTTGATGTGCAATCTTTAGGTTGGGAGAAGGAAAGAATTCTGATTACTGATTTTATTTTTTTTTATTTTTTTTTGTTATTTTAAATAAATACTCTGTGATGTGTGATCCAATGGCAGGGAACCAAATTTGAGGCCTGCTGCATCTGAGTTGCTCCAGGTGATTATAGTTTTAGGACTTCTCTATATACAATTGTCACATTGTAGGCAGCAGTAGTCATAGTAACTTTTCCAGTTCACTGTAAACTCATGCTTCTGGTGATTATCAAAATGTTGTCCATTCAATGGTTATATTTCACCAGGGTTTGTTCTTACTCTGCTAAATACATGCAGCATCCCTTTGTTACTGGCGAACAAGTGGAATGTCATCCTGTTTTTCGTACTTCTGTCACGGTTAGTACTGTTGAACTGAATCCTATAACATGTTATTCATTTGTTTACCCTTTTTATAAAAGTAATTTGTCCACCATCAGGAAAATTCTGGAACCCCTTCTCTGTGAAGTGCTGCAGACCATGAGAGCTTGTAATCTTTGCAATTGAAGTTTTTTCCTGAATTTGAAAGTTTGGATAGCATCTTTTATGATGTTTATATGTTCTTTGACATGATAGCATTAACTTTGTTTCCATGTTTCCAGTAAAGTGTCAACTGGCCCTGGCTTAACAGATCTTTGTAATTTGGACTGAATGTCTGGAGAAATCCCCAGAAAAATAAAAATAAAAACATACTTGGGAATTGAACAGTAATGATGAAATTTGTCAGATTGACAAAGATGATTTTACAATGCAGGAAGTAAAGCTAGGTTCTTCTTTGATGCCTGAGAACTTCAAGGTAATTGCTTTTTTTTTTGCTAAGATTTTGTATGAGTACTTAAGAACTTTGGAAACTAATTTTTTATGTATTAATTTGTTACAATTAGAGTTTTAGCCCCATGTGTGAGCCCTCTGATGGCTGGGGGGGTGCAAATTTGATGAAAGTCCAGATATTTGGAAAGGTGTTGTAGTTGATGCTCAGCAAGAGCCAAGCAGTCCAAGGTTTGATTTGGTGCATTTGGAGAGAGATAGGAATGCACGCACTTTTGAGGGAAAAGAGAGTCTATAGATAAATTAAAGTCCTTATTTTTAAGGATTTGGAGAATAGATGCAGGCTGCTTCCACATCTTTCTTAGAATTTTTAGATCTTTTGAATTTTTAGATGCTAAATTTACGAGGGTTCTACACTTGTATACATCTTATGTACTAGGTTGCAACCCTTTTTGCACATTCTTTAATGAAATTCGTTATTACTTATTAGAAAAAATGTCTCTTTAATACTTACTGAGTTGTTTAATTAATTGTTGCAGTTTACATTGAACTTCATAGAATGTATGGATGTTAAGGCGACAGATACTAACTTCTTATGAAATATATATATATTTTTTTGCTCTTTTGCTGCAATGTCATGCTATTATGATGAGCTTTTTAATATTTTATTGTATGTTATTTAATTTGGGATTCAATTGTTTTTTGTTTTTTATTCTAAAACTTGTTATCTCTTGACTTAAGCCTACCCAGGAAATAGTGGGTGGAAAGACTGCTGCAGTTTCTACTATTGAGTTTTTCCCATGTGTTTGCTTTTCATGTACGATTTTCACATGTACACCTTGTGCATATGAACCTGTACAGACAATTCTTGAAATGAAGTCACTGCAGAAAAATAGAGTTTCTAATAAGCGTTGGTTAAAAATTAAAAATGGCACCAGCTTTTGACATCTTGAAATGGTTTCTTTATGTGCTAGGAATTCATACTCAATTCACATGCTATGACAAGCCGTGAAGACCTAAAACATACTGAAGTGTCCTGTTTATCTCTAGATTCACTGAAAAGCGAGTTTTAGTGAAACTTCTTTAAGTCAGACACACTGACACAGTGCTTTATCTGTTAGTTTTGCATAGTTTGTTGGTTTTATGACTTTAACCACCACCCTCACTCACACTTGACACCTACTTTGCTCTCATCTCCCTCAAAACCTCATTCCTTGCTCCACTGCACTGCTGGGTGCCATGGCTCTCACTCTTCATCACGTGCTGGCTCACATGTCTTTTTCCCATCATCAAATTGCTCTTGCTCCCACCACTGCCATAGAGTCACTGAAATTGCCACCAGCTGCTCTTGCTTTCCCTACCAAGCCTAATCACCATTTAACACTCATACCTTGCAGGCTTCCCAATACCCAATACCATTTAACACTCAATCTGAAGGTACAGGTTGAATAGTTGTGTATGGATTTTGATTATGTGTATTAGGTCGTGTTGGGCCATATAAGCAATTACATAGAGTCTCTGTTGTGATTTTGCAATTATATAGGCAATTACATATAAGCAATTATTAATCTTTATATATATATTTTTGGGGTTTGCTGAGATGGATTTATTAAGGAGGTAATAAAAAGTATAATTTTAGATAGATAGAATAGAATGATGGAAAAAGTATAATCTTAATTAGTCTGTTGAGGAGTAACTCATAACGGATCCCAAATTTTTTTGGGACTATGGCTTATTGTTGTTGCTGTTTGGTAATGATTATTTGTAGATACAGATTGATCTCATCAACAAAAAAAGAGCATTGCATAAATGGGTTTTAGCTTGAAAGTTTGTAGTATTACTTGCTTTTTCTTGGAATTTGTGTATTTCACAATGGAGTTACTGATTTTAGATCAACTCTTTCAAGAAAATGCACCTTGAGATTTTTTCACTTATTATCCTAGAAAAAAAGAGAGGATGTGGTTGAAGGTGTAAATTCTAAGTCCTTGGACACATATGAATGAAAATTGAAAAGCATCGAAGGCTTAGAGAATTTAGCTCAACTTCTTGACGTGTAATTTATTGATCGCTATCTTCTAACAGTTTCCTTATCCAACTTAGCATTAATTTGTAACCACTTGCTCATTAGAATTCTTGGGGTGAGTAGCTTCTTGATGTTGGGACATTGAAGAAATTATTTGTAAAAGCCAGTGAGGACTTATCAAAAATAAAATAAAAGCAAGTAAAATTTTGTGAAGTAATGGTTTGATTCTTTCAATTGTTACTTACAATCAGTCTGAATAAGGGGATGATGAACACATTGCTTATAAGCTTTTCTGTGAGAAGTAGAACAGTGGTGTTTGATTTTGTTTTTAGAAGCTGTGCACTCATTTATATGCAGGACATGTCTGAGAATGTTGAAGAAGTCATGATTCATATTTTTCAGTATGTCCATATATTACTCTAAGTATTCATGTTGTTGAGTATGATAAATCTAGTTAAATAATCTAAAGGAAATGAAACAGAGAAATTAGTTTCAAATGATTTTACTTATGAAAAATATAGTTTCATATGCGTATTTAATACTACAGGCATGGTGACAAAGAAGGAAAAGCAGGACCCTTATGCGGAAGCAAATGCAGCTGGTTGATACATACCCATGTCTGCAAACAAAGCACGAGGGTAATTGATCAAATTCGTGGACGTTCCTATGAGGAAACATTTATGATACTAGACCCTTATGACTCTCACTCTTTCTCACACGCTGCCCTGCTTGTCTTTTTCCCATCAGATTTCTCTTGCTCCCACCACTGCCATAGAGTCACTGAATTTCCCACTAGCTGCTCTTGCTTTCACTGCCAAGCCTAATCACCATTTAACACTCAAACCTTGCAGGCTTCTCAGTACCCAATAAGCCCCTCTGCTCACTCGCCCTCGCGCTACTGCTCAATCTGAAGGTACAGGTAGGTACCCTCTTTTCAATCTCCTTAAAAAAGCGATTTATTTAATGTAAATTCTAAAACCCCGGATTGCTTGGTTGTGTATGGATTTCAATAGTGTGTATTAAGTATATTTGGACTCCCAATATAGGGAGTCCTTATTGTGAGGACTCCCAATATAGAGAGTCCCTGTTGTGACAAGTTATTTATTTATTTATTTTTTCTAGGTTTGTTGAGATAAATTTATTGAGGAGGTAAGAGAGTATGACTTTGGATAGGATAAAATGGTGGGAAAGAATACATGTGGTTTGATTGTTGTTGTTTGCTGAGATAAATTTAGTACATGATATGTGGTTTTGTTAGAGCTAATGATAACTTGTAAATACAGATTGATCCCACCAAAATAAATAAGGAGCATTGCATAAATGAGTTTTAGCTTGAAAGTTTGTAGCATTAATTGCTTCTTCTTGGAATGTGTGTATTTCTTAATTGAGTTACTGTCTTAATTTGGTTCATATACCCATGACAAGACCCAATTAAAATGGTCCTTACTGATTTTAGATCAAATCTTTTAAGAAATGAACCTTGAGATATTTTTACTTAACCAAAGAAAAGAGATAACCAAACCATTTGGATGTGATGAACTGCTAGACAGTGGGCTATAGTGGAGGTGTGATGAGGGGAGTGTCATGCCAGAATGGAAGTTGGGATGGAATGGTGAATAAATTGATAATTTTGCCATAACAATGGGAATTGGTGGCATAGTATTAATTGCAGAATAGCAAAGGCATTCTAGCAAGGATGCGAATTACTTTACAGATGTAAATGGTAACAAAGTACTCTTTTGCAAATAACAAGCGTTCTTATTTAGCTTTGTTAAGCTACTGGTGACTGAAAATGAGAAGGAAAACTGCTTTGTTGGAAATGTTGCTTTACCTCTCTTTAGTTGTAATTTATCATTTACAAATGCAAAATGACTCCTAGGTTCTTAGCATTTGGAGATATTAGATGATCAACCTGCAACTCGGTATGTACCTTCATTTAAAAAAAAAATTAAAAATTGAATTGCTTAATACAAAGTCCAGGTTTGTGTTAAAGGAATGATGTCTGATGAAAGCCACTCGAAATTTTATTTCTCTGAGGCATATTATTATGATGAGCTGAAGGTGTAAATTCCAACTCCTTGGAACACATATGAATGAAAATTGAGTAGTGCAGAAGGCTTAGATGATTTAGCTCAACTTCTTGATGTGTACTTTATTGACCACTATCTTCTAACAGTTTCCTGAACTAACTTAGCATTAATCTGTATCCACTTCCTTATTAAAACTCTTGGGGTGAGTAGCTTCTTGATGTTGGGACATTGAAAAAAATATTTGAAAAAGCCAGTAAGGACTTATAAAAAATAAAATAAAAGCAAGTAAAATTTTATGAAGTAATGGTCCATTTCTTTCGATTGTTACTTAGAATCAGTCTGAATAAGTGGAGGATGAACTAATTGCTTAGAAGCTTTTCTGTGAGAAGTAGAACAGTGGTGTTTGATTTTGTTTAATAGAAGCTGTGTGCTCATTTATATGCAGCACATGTCTGAGAATGTTGAAGAAGTCATGATTCATATTTTTTCAGTATGTTGATATATTACTCTTAAGTATTCATGCTGTTGTGCATGAAAAATCTAGTTGAATAATCTAATGGAAATGAACCAAAGAAATTAGTTTCAAATGATGTACTTATGAAAAAAATAGTCTCAAATTCTTATTTAATACTACAAGCTCAGTTACAAAGAAGGAAAAGCAGAACCTTATGCAGGAGCAAATGCAACCGGTCAATACATACCTATGTTTGCAAACAAAGCACAAGTAATTGATCAGATTCGTGAACGTTCCTATGAGGAAACACTCATGATACTAGAACTCATGCCTTACCAAGCATGTGATCCGATTCTTAAATTTGTTTATTCTGCAGCGGCAAATGCTAGTAACAACATGAGTTTGAACGAAGCAAGTTTGGTAGTTAGTAAAGCTGAAGTCAATGAGGGTCCTACTAGGAAAAAAAATTAGACCTCAAGATCGAGGAAGAGCTCATCTGACAAGAAGGCGCACTTGTCATATAACTGTTGTATTGAAAGATACATCTTTGTGATAATGAAAGACTTGGAACTCAATTTTATAACCAATTCAACCTGAGAGGTACAGCTTTTAGTATTGAAAGACAAGCAATGTGGCCATCTTTGTGATATTCGTATTGACAAGTCTTTTTTGGTATCAAATATGCAATTTGTGTATGAAATGAAGCTGTATTTTTGTGTTCTTTTATTTTTCCTATTGCTGTGGACATGAAAGTATTACTTCAATGAAGATGAATTAATCTATTAAACAGGAAAGAATCCCTATGGAGACCATTGCTATCATTTTCAACTGATTATGGTTATTATCAAAACATAATGAAGCCATTATAATGCTCTGTTTTCTTCACTATTGTTGTAGATATGAAAGTAGCAATGGAGAAGACTACATTTTATCAAATAGAAAAGAATCCTCATTTTGGGGGTTATGGCTATCATTTATCAACTAATATTTTGTGTCAAGAACAGGAACAAAAGAAAATTTTCTGTGAAAATCAAGAGTTGGCCTCAATTTTGGGTCATTTGCATTTCACTACCAAGAAAACCATAATTTGCATATATTAATAATTTCGGGAATTATTCTGATAAAACTTGCTACACTGAAGCAACTATCATATTTGAGATTCTCTAATGGCTGAAGGGCATATTTTAACAACTGCAATGAAAAACACTTCCTAAAGCAAAGTATAAGGCATTAGATAAACCTCAAAGTATATATTAACAAAATTAAGGGAACCTTTCCTTCAATATTTGGATGGAAGATTTTGAACTCTCTTTCTAATATTATCCAATTGGGAAAATCCCTCTCTTTCAAAGATTTTGTACTCTCTTTCAAATAAATACTGAGAGTCAAGAATAGCTTGAATAAAGGGGGAGGATAGAGAAAATGCAGCCCAATCTCATAGAAACATGTGATTTAGTAAGCAAGAAGCATACATTTGCAAAAATATCCCAAAAGAAAAAAAATTACAGAAAATGGGGGAACAATGGTTACAAGGTGTTTGACAATATAGACTGTGAAAACATGGTTCATTGCATCTCAGTTAGAGGTTGAGAAGGCAACAATGATGGCCTCCTGTAATTTTTCAAGCCTCTCAACTTGAGTGGACTCCACACTAATGGTTTCCATTGTCGTGCAACAACTGTTGGATGCTTTGGCTTCCATGAACCAGCCTGTGTTGGAGGACTCCCCATGAACTTACTACTGCTCCTCATGGCAGTTGGTGTTGTCTCAACTGCTGTCCTCAACTCTGGCAATGGAGAGAACAATCTTGAGTACCGAGCCTTCCGTGGGTCCCTCAAAATGACTGCGGCGGCCTATTGCACTCCCATGTTTGAATCGAGAGGCAGAGTTGTGGAGTGGTGTTGTCTGAGAGTTGGATTCCGGATGGAAGGTAGCAATGGAGACCCTTCTCCTAGGCTGAGGAGCCTGTGTTGTTGTTGAAGGAAGTGGTCTGATAGCAACAGAAAACCGTTGTTTAAGGTTTTTTGATTTTGTTGCTGCCATTGTTGTTTTGGGAATATTTTCTTTGCCACCTGCTGAAGCTGGGAGAGAGAATGGGTTGTCCGTTTTTTTAGGTGGTACAGGAGATGGTGGGGGAAGGAAATTGGAAATTCCTGGCAACCTCACTTTCGAAGGAGCCAATGGCGGCCTCTTCTCTGTTCTGGACTTGGGTGCTGCTTGTTTTAAAGAGGAAAATCAGAGGGCTGAGCAGAAGCAGCAGCAAAAGCTCTAGTTTCCTGTTTTAGTATGGTTTTCCTTTCCTCTGCTAGTTGGCTCTCAAGGTCTCGAACCTGTAGAAACTCAGTTACTTGTTTAAAAGTAAAAACCAATAGAATCAACAAGAAACCAGATATTGTCTGGTGTTTTAGGTGAAATCAGAAACTTAAATACCTTCTCTTGAAGATTTCGGCAGATGTGTTCTCTGGCAGAAAGCTTTAACTGCATAGATTGCAAATTATCCTGTAATTTCTTTGTTTCCTTCTCGTCATGCTTGAGCTTTTCTGCCTGTTAATTTGAAAATCTGAGTTGCAGCATTTCCTAACTACAAAAAATTAACTTTGACAAAATTTGTCTTATTGAAACATACCATTTGCTTGTACTTGAAAAGCTCGCTAATATCTGCCTGTTTGCGAGCAGGGCCACTCTCAATTCCATGGACTCGACTAGCAAAATTTAGTGAGCAAAGTGTTTCTCCTTGATCTGCTGCATTTGGGCTGATCTGGACAAACATCAGGGTTTTACAATCTCCTCCTGCAATTCTAGCTTTAGTTAGGATGTGCATTGAGAAAGAGAGAATACACAATTCGTAGTTGGACAATTAATATTGTTTGTAGATCTTCTGCAGCAATCCTGGTGATTCCAGGACCACAGGATAAGCAATCCTAGAGAATCTATCTACTCCCAGTAAAGTAATATGCTATGACAAAATGCTAACCTAGAGAGCTCTGCAGCATATGTGTGAGCTTGGAGTTCCTGCTTTTATACAAAAGAATGAGATATTGTAAGTAAATAAAAGACTGATAAATACTTATAAAAAAATAAATAAATAAAAGAGATAAATATGAGAGAGAGAGAGAGATGCCTGTAAGGAATGTGAGCTGTTTTAGATGCAAGGGCATAAATAACATCACCAAGCGCTGAGAGAGATTTATTAATGAACTGAGATTCCTTCAATCTTTCACCTTCAACTTCAATCCTACCCACACGCTCACTACCAGCCAAGTCCACCAGCCATAGGTGACTCCTTGTCTTCTGTCCATTTATTAAATTTTCCCCCTTAACACTCACTCGCAACAAGCTACAAGAAACCACAATACACAAGGAATATAATGGTCATCTCATCTTGTTGACAAATGTAAAACAAATAACAGAAAATGAAGATAACTAAGAGTACAAAAGTTACCAGTGAGAACGGCTGCTGAGCTCATTAGCATTAGTGGATCCCACAGATCTGACTCGGCTTCCAGACTTCAGCAGTTCCCAAACATCCTCAGTACCATAAACACGAGCCTCAACAAGTCCCGGGACTTCTTGTGTTCCCTCTGCTGCTTGTTTTATCTCCAACCTTCATCCACATAACATTAAATATTTACAACCTCTTCTAAATTTTTAATAATTCGATAGTTACAACAATGGGGAGGGGGATTCAAACCCTGGTTCTCCTCATAAAAGAGAGCAAGCAATGCCACTGAGCTGTACAAGGTTTGGCCTCTTCTAAATTCAACCTATACTGAAATTCACATTGCAAATATCGAATAACATAACCATCTAACCAGATAGCTTGTATTATCCCCACAACCCCCCACACCAAAAGAAGAAAAAAACATACACAGCAGGGGATAAAAGTAGTAGTTCTACAGCAAAGAAATGGCTGTGAATCAATGCATTAGTGACAAGTATCATATCCTGCTTCTGGGTTCTGGCCCAATTGTATGCAAGCATATCTTTTCTTACTCATTTTCCATCTATATATTATTTGTTAGTGCTGCTTTTTAAAAAAAATAAAAATAAAATTAATTGTAGGTGGATGCTTGATTCAAATAAACGTTTGCAGTGTTGCAGGGCCTAGTCAGTAAAGATTTAAAGCTGAGAAGAACTCACTTCTTTGCAGGTTGGTTTGAGTTTTCAACCAATAGGTCCCGTATCTTCTCATTGTAAACCTCCAACATGCTAACAAACAATTCATATCTCATAACTCCTCCAGAGTCCTATAGTTGACTCCCCTATTTTCAGGTGTTCCCTCCATTGTAAATGTCTTCCCCGTTCCAGTTTGTCCATAGGCAAATATGCAGACATTATACCCATCCAGCACCGAAGTCACAATAGGCTTAGTTTGAGCGAAAACAGCTTCTGTGTTTTATAAAAACTCAGAATTAAAAACTTAAACAACTTAAAATCTATCAACTGATCTTTCCAGTAAATAATCAGCAATACAGAAAGAGTCACAAGTTCTAAGGTACCTTGGTTGTCCTCAGGCCTAAACACATGGTCAAACTTAAATTGTTTTTTTGAAGAGTCAGAGCAAATGACCTGCAGCTCATTATGTTGATTGTTGAGATGAGTCAAAATCAAGTATAGAAGTAGACCCATTTGTAATTTCATTTTGGTTTAAAGGTCTACATCTGCACAAGACCCTGATATTGCCTTTAAGCTCAATCACTTCATTGTAAAGCCTCTTACGTTCAGATGACTCTTTAAGGTACTTCTTCTTTACAAGTTCATATTCATTACCTACTGTACCATAAAAAAGCAACATAATCAATTACCATTAAATAAATAAAAAATGGGGGCAGGGGACCTAAGATTTCAAGAATCAGCATTGGAGACTCACTGAGAAGCTGAACAGTGTTCAGAACTTGAGGGACAGGGAAGGAATCTGAAAAGTGAATTTAAAATACAAAGATAAAAGTACCAAAAAATAAAAACTTTGACTTTACTAGACCCTATTACGCAATGACTTAGTTTGTCACTAATAGGAAAACAACATAGAAATTAATAATGAATGAAAATCTCCATCTACTTTCTATTCTATTTTAAACTTTCTTATCAACAAAACTTTATTATTGGAGAAGTTTCTTGGATTCCATTTGACAAGCTATTCTCATCTGTGAAATCAGAAATTCCCTCAATTTGTTCTGAAGCAATAACACACATTACAAAAGTAAAATGAGTGCTGCATGTAGCTGGTAAGCAAATATCATTTTGAGACTTTAACATTAATCTCCAAACAACTTTATCTAACACAACCAATTGGCGAAATCTTCAGTTTCAGGACATTTCTTTCCAAATTTCTCAGCTACCAAATGGAAGGTTTAGATACC
>OU015761.1:14462396-14493415 GCA_907173295.1 Fagus sylvatica
AGACCTCTAGAATTATTGCATATGGATTTATTTGGTCCTATTAGAACCGCTAGCTTAAGTGGCAAATTGTATGCATTTGTAATTGTTGATGATTACTCTCGCTATACATGGGTATTATTTCTTGCTCATAAAAATGAAGCTCATAAAGCATTTGTTAAACATTGTAGAAGAATTCAAAATGAAAAAGGTTATACAATTAACAATGTTAGAAGTGATAGAGGTAGAGAATTTGATAATCAAGATATTGAACTATATTGTGATCAAAATGGTTTTGGACACAATTTCTCGGCACCTCGTACTCCTCAACAAAATGGAGTAGTAGAACGTAAAAATAGATCACTTCAAGAAATGTCTAGAACTATGCTTAATGAACATAATTTACCTCAATACTTCTTGGGCAGAAGCTGTTAACACCGCTTGCTATGTTATAAATAGAACCATCATTAGAAACACTTTAAATAAAACTCCTTATGAACTATGGAATAATCGAAAACCTAACATTGGATATTTCAAAGTTTTTGGATGTAAGTGCTTTGTATTGAATGATAGAGATAATCTTGGTAAATTCGATGCTAAATCCGATGAAGGTATATTCCTTGGTTATTCTACAAATAGTAAAGCATATAGAGTGTTCAATAAACGAACTATGGTTGTTGATGAATCTATGCATGTTGTTTTTGATGAAACTAATCCATTTCCATATCAAAAATAATTGTGATGATGAGCCAATTTCTCTTGAAAATAAAGCTAGTTCATCTAATCAAGTTGATTTAAGTGAAAAAGTCAAAGATCAAGTAGATGAACCAAAAGATGAAGAAAAAGCGCTTCCTCCAACCAACAATGAAGAATTACCAAAAAGTTGGAACGTAGTCCATAGTCATCCTAAAGAATTGATCATTGGTGAAATTGAACATGGAGTAAGCACAAGATCAAAGCTCAAGAACATCTGCAACAACATGGCGTTTCTCTCACAAATTGAACCAAAGAACATAAATGAAGCTATTGAAGATGAATCATGGATCTTGGCAATGCAAGAAGAGCTAAACCAATTTGAAAGAAACAAGGTATGGACTCTTGCACCTAGACCCAAGGACCACTCCGTCATTGGTACAAAATGGGTATTCCGAAACAAAAAGGATGAAGAAGGTATAATAGTAAGGAACAAAGCAAGGTTAGTCGCTCAAGGTTATAATCAAGAGGAAGGTATTGATTATGGAGAGACTTATGCTCCAGTTGCTAGATTAGAAGCTATACGCATGTTACTTGCTTTTGCATGTTTTAAAAATTTTAAATTATTTCAAATGGATGTCAAAAGTGCCTTTTTAAATGGTTTTATTGCCGAAGAAGTTTATGTAGAACAACCTCCTGGATTTGAAAATCATGAATTTCCAAACCACGTTTTTAAATTATCAAAAGCTTTATATGGTTTAAAACAAGCTCCAAGAGCTTGGTATGAACGACTAAGTGGTTTCCTTATTGAAAAGGGTTTTACACGTGGAAAACTTGACACAACATTATTTCTAATGTTTGATGGAAAAGACATGCTTATTGTGCAAATCTATGTTGATGATATTATATTTGGTTCTACTAATGAAAACTTGTGCAAAGAATTCTCTAAGACTATGCAGGATGAATTCGAAATGAGTATGATGGGTGAGCTAAAATTCTTTCTCGGACTTCAAATAAAGCAAACCGAAGATGGGATATTCTTAAATCAATCCAAATATGTCATAGACTTACTAAAAAGATTTGGATTGACAAATGCTAAAGCATATGGAACTCCCATGAGTCCTTCAACAAAGCTTGACAAAGATGAGAAAGGTAAACCGGTGGACGTTAAGCTATATCGAGGTATGATTGGTAGTTTACTTTATTTAACCGCAAGTAGACCCGATATAATGTTTAGTGTATGTCTTTGCGCCCGATTTCAATCCTGTCCTAAAGAATCACACTTAATTGCAGTCAAACGAATATTTCGATATTTGCTTGGAACCATTGATTTAGGATTATGGTACCCTAAGTCAAATTCATTTGACTTAATAAGCTACACGGATGCGGATTTTGCTGGTTGCAAAATTGATCGCAAAAGCACTAGTGGTACTTGTCACTTTCTAGGACACTCACTAGTATCATGGTTTAGTAAAAAGCAAAATTCTGTGGCCTTATCAACGGCGGAAGCCGAATATGTAGCGGCCGGTAGTTGTTGTGCTCAATCTCTCTACATAAAACAACAACTAGAGGATTTTAAAATTCTTTTTGATCATATTCCCATAAGGTGTGATAACACAAGTGCCATAAGTTTAAGTAAAAATCCTATCCAACACTCTCGCACAAAGCACATTGAAATTAGATACCATTTTATAAGAGATCATGTGCAAAAAGGGGACATTGAACTTGAATTTGTGAGCACCGATAGTCAATGGGCGGATATTCTCACGAAACCTCTCATTGAAGAACGATTTTGCACAATTCGACGTGAAATAGGTATGGCTAGATACGTTGATATCAAATAAGCTTAAATTTATTATCCTTCTCTTTGATTCAACTATGTTAAATCTATATATACCTTAAGAATTGAATATAAAATGATTTTATGCATATCATGTTCATAAAATTGTTCATTTTATATCTTCCTAATTATATTGTTTGAACATTAAATTATATGTCCAGTTTTATGTATATTTGCGTATATGTTCATGCATAAAATAAGAAATAAAACTCATCATTTAAACAAACTTGAGTTTATTAAAAAGAAAGCCATAAAGGAGAAGTCACCACATAAGAAAAACCACTACACTTCCCACTACATTTATTTGGGGATAGAGCGAGAAGTCAATTCCTTCACCTCAGCTAGTAGCTTCTCGTACTGCTTCTGCAGCTTATTAGTGGTCTTGCTCTGCTCTGTGGACCGGATTACCAAATCATCGGCATAAGAATCCACGAGCGCCTTCAGCCTTTTGTTCTCCTCCTTGACCTCCCCTACTTTCTTCTTACTCTCCTTCAGCAACCTTTGTAAAATGGTGACTTGAGAACGCAGCGTTTTCACTTCCATATTCCTAACATGAAGACGACGTCCCATGTTAGAAACAGTGGCAGTACACTGAATCGTGAGTGCCAATGATTCATTTATTATTTGTGGGTCAGTCCTCCCAGCTAAAACCTTTGCATCCTCCGGAGTACAAAGACCGGCAGCTACTGCGGTGGCAGTCTCACCATTCAATATCACTGAATCAGTTACTGATACAGGGCCATTAATTGAAAGGAAGTAAGGACGCCAGACTTCTGGCATCACACTAGGCGTATCATTTAGATTAATTGTTTCTGGTTTGTTTTGAGAAGAAGAGGAAGCCATTCTAGAAAATCTAATAAGAGATTAAGCTAAGAGTTTGAAAATGATGAAGTTCATCGAAAATTAGTGTGTGTTAAATAAACCTCAGAATTTTGAACACCAGCCTGTACCTATCACCCGACTCCCGAGATTTTTCTTCAAAATTCAACGTTCAAATCTCGAGATTTAACGTATACGGAAATATCACTGACTCAGAACTCGATGCGTCGACAAAAATCTTTTTTCTGAAAAAGCAGATATTTTTTTTCAAACTTCCTGATTTATCGGTGTCTCTGGCGTGCGCAATTGGACAAGTCAGACACGTAGCAAAATCTGAACCATTCATTCACACTTATGACATGTAGCAAAATCTGAACCATTCATTCACACTTATGACATGTAGCAAAATCTGAACCATTCATTTACACTTATGACACGTAGCAAAATCTGAACCATTCCTTCAAACAACTCGTCTGTCCTATAAATTCGCTTCACCTCTCCACTATATACTCACACCTCTCCGATAATATTTTCTCTCATTCTTTAGATAAAACTCTAAGAGGATGCAGCATCATTTAGAGATTCATAAAATCAAATACTTGATCTTCTCAGATAGAAGCAAAATTATTATTGATCAAGTTTCCACGAAGCAAGATTATTATTGATCATGCTTCTCGGTTGAAGTACCTCTCTCATACACCAGGTTGATGGGAAGATCTTTAGCATACACTCCAAATATATCTTCCTCATCCGAATCATCCCGTTCATACAACTGTTGATACACCTGAAGCTTTGTATGACAGAAGAGAGAGAGTACGTAATATATGGGCATCATCCCATGTCCTTTCCAGATTGCTTAAATCATCAGCATCTTAGGCATACGGCAATATTCAACCGAACCCCCAATCCAACCAAACCACTAGGATGAAGAATCTTACAAATATGAATGTATTTGTTTTATTTCTTTGTACCAAATAGGAGAAATATGTTATATTAGTTAGTTGTTCTATGTTTGAACTAAATCAAAGGAGAAATAAATTTTTTTTGGTTGTTTAAAATGTTGAATGATGCTTGGAGATATAATATTTATTTTTGATGATGCCAAGGGGGAGAAAGATATGACATTTTTTTTTATCTATCAATGAATTATCATATCTATTGGTGAATTATCATATCTTGCAATAATTGGCAAAAATACGCATGTATATTGATTGCTCGATAATACTTAAATGACAATTTGATCTATGCATAAAGATAGGGGGAGATTTAAAAATCTCTAATATAAAGATATGCATTATTTTAGGGGGAGCTTTTCAAGAAAAGCTTCAAAATCATAAATCGTATAAAAATATCATATCATATGTGTCATCATCAAAAAGGGGGAGATTGTTAGCCTCAAGGTTTCAATAATTATTAATTGGCTAATTAATCCAAGGACATTCATGTAGTTTTGATGATAACCATGATTTTAAGTTGTTCATTAATGATATTTTCATATGAACTAATGATTTATGTTTTAAAGCTTAATTTTGACTATTGATTTAATTGGACCAAGATGGCCAATTCAAATATCAAGCAAATGCAAAGTTGATAAATTGCAAATTCATTGAAGATCAAAGTCATCAAGACTCAAGACAAAGAAATCAAGCTCAAAGACAATGATCCGAGACATATGAGAAGTAAGAGTTAGGTTTTGTAAAGTTTATTAAGATTTGATCTTTAAGGCTCAACTTTAAAACCAACTTCAATTGAAAAATCTCTTAAAGTTTTCAAAGACAAACTTGATTGGTTGAAATTCAAATATAAGACAACAATATCAATTGAAAAATCTCTTAAAGTCTTCAAAGACAAACTTAATTGATTGAAATTCACATGCAAGACAACCATATCAATTATGGTTGAAAAATCTTAAGAAGAAAAGTTTTCAAAGAAAACAAATTGATTGATTGAAAATCAAGAAGAATGCAAGACAACATGATGGCTATAAATACTACCCTTTCTTCATTTCTAAACACCAAGCATACAAGAGAAATCAAAGATAGAAAAGATAACATCTTATACATCAATCCATCATTCTCAAGCTTATATTTTCATATCATTCAAAATCCTTGATTGAAAATTTCTCTAAACACTTTTTGAGCCATATTGATCAAATCCTTGATATACTATTAGAGTGAGCATATTGTGTACAATTACTCTTTGAGAGAGCCTTATCTTGTACAACAAATACTTTGTTGAAACCATTGAGTGTTTTTGTTAGGGTTTTGGTATAAATCCTAAGTAGTGAAAAGGATTTTTCACTGGGTGGTTACTCTTCACCTTGTAAGGAAGATTTGTGGGTCTTGGTATAAATCCTAAGAGTGAAAAGGATTTTTCACTCGGTGGTTACTCTTCACCGTGTAAAGAAGATTTGTAACGGTTTTGATCTTCACCCGAAAGAAGATTGTCAAATTAGTGAATTTGGGAATCCTCGAGAAGTGATCTTGAGGCGGGGACGTAGGCACGGGAGCCGAACCTCGATAACAATTACTGTGTTTGATTTTCTCTATCTCTATCTCTTACTTATTCAATTGCTTATATATGCTTGTGTTTGATTTTCTATCATATCTTATTGCAATTGAATTGTGTTCTTAAATTCGTTTTTGCTAATTGAAAATAGTTTTTAATTCCGCATTTAAATCGAAAAAGTTTGCCTCAACCTAAATCACCCCCCCTCTTAGGTTGATATTTGGGTAACATACACAAATACTATAACTGAACTAACAAAAGTTCAAATCTGAGTACAAGAGTGACAAATCAGCATAAGTAACAAGAACTTACCTTTCTTTTCAACCTTAGGTTTTGCCCTGATGGTACCTTCCTATGTAAGAGAAAAGGACAAATATAAGAAAAAGGGGAGCTCAGGAAAATTGAATCTGCATATATTGTACATCCATAATGAAGAATAACAAAATTTTGATAAGAACATATACATTGAAACGACGTAGTAATTCCCTAGCCTGGTTAGCATCCGCATCCTCCACCACTTCACTGCACACAACAAATAAGAATGACATAAACTAAAAGGAAGCAAGCCAAGAATCGGCACATACATTCATTGCAATTTAACCAAATTATACATACGTTTTGACTTCAGGCTTTGGCACTCGACGACGGGGTGGTTTTGGTGCAAATCTCATCTGCAGCAACTCCAAAAAAATTCATCAGAAAACACAGGTAGAATAACCACGCAGCCATAACTTGTAAGAAAAAAAAATGTTTTCAAACAAACCTTCCTGGGGGCAGCAGTAGTGTCCTTCAAAGGTTCTGACGCCATTGGAATTGAATGGTAGTCTTCAAGTAAGATAAAGAACATAACTTAATGACTAGTCAACTCATTACTCAATTAAAAATAAAAGATCAGATGTTAAACTGGAACCACAAATGCCAATATATTGTCACATTGTAGATGGAAAACCCAAAGTTCAGCCAAATGGGTGAGCCATGGCTATTGTTCAGACTTCTTTTATTCATTACAGATTTTACAAGGTTGAATGTGCACAGACAAAACATATACCACCAATTTTCACAGTCTCATAGGAAATCTAAGTAGTCCTATATGGAAATAGTTTTCCTCCAACCCGGTTTTTGGAGGAGTTCTCCTCCAACCCACCACGTGACAAGTAAATAGACCATTTACATGTACTTTTAGTCACATGACATTTATTTAATTGACACGTAGTGGGTTGAAGGAGAATTCCTCCAAACCAGGTTGGAGGAAAACTATGTCCATCATATAATCAAACCAATCTTGATTGCTAGTTAATCTTTGATCCACACAGACAATTTGTAAAACACCTGTGCGGCTGTACTGATTAAATCTTATATAGAAACAACACAAAAGAATGGCAAACAAACAACATTCCAAAATACTAATACAAAATGAGACTCATCAAAAGCAACAAGCCCAATAGCATTAACCAAATCAGTTTACCAATCTCAATGTCAATAACCATTATTAAAAATAATACAAACACATAATAAGCACATAACCCAAAAAAAAAATAATCTTTATTTCTTTTTTTGCTTCTAAACAGTATATTCATAAAAGAAGTTTGATCTCAATAGCTGATGAATGCCCAAGAAGTAAACTAGAACAAAGAAGAAGAATATGATAAAAGAGAGAGTAGAAAGGTGGCCAAGGCTTTTACCTTATAAAATCGTAGCTTCTTTTATTAGAAACAGAGCATCCAACATTTTTTGTTTCCTAATCAAACGTGTTATTTATGTCTTGGGCAAACCTAAATAAATAACACGTTTAGGTTTAGGTTTCTCTTTTTTTCATATTTTCTATAATTGAATTTATATATATATATTTGTTGCTAAACTGATTTTGATTTATATTTTGATAAACACTAAACAGTACTAAATAGTAAATATTTAATAAGTAGTTTTAAATATTTGGCTAGATTTGCTTAGGTACCCCCCATTTTTTGCTATCTAGGCTACAATGCCAGCTCATGCATTTAGGATCGGCCTAGCATTAAGCCAAAATTAATGCTAAATTTAATGTGAAAGATAAACTAATATATATTAACACCCTTATTTGGGGGGTGGACGGTGGAATCGCAATCGGTCTCAGAGAGAGAGAGTCGATGAGGAGAGAGATTGGGAAAGACAATTTGCAAAAGTGCTTACGCCGTGTTTTTTAAAAAAAAAATTAAAACAATTAAAATCGTACCAAAGTCGAAATCGTCTCTTGAAGAGAATGATTTAACTATGTTTTTTTTTTAAAGAAACAAGATTTTTTACAGGCACATTTTTAAAAATTTTTTTTTTCAGAAATCGTCTCTTCAATAGAAATCTGATTTTAAAAGTGGTCTATGTTTTGATATAACTTTCGTACAAGATTGTATGACTAAATAACTTCTAAAAACACGTTATTTGGGCAACTTTCCCACATTCTCAAGTTGGAAAGTGTTTCTATTTCTTCAAACATCAACAAATCTGGCCCAAATCTGTGAAAATAATGGGCCATGAGAAGAAGGAAGATTTGTCCATCCACTTTAGAACACTCATCAATTATGTGACCTCCGTTTCCACCTTGATTGGCAGTAACAAACTAACAATGGATTTTATTAAAAGCTCACTGATTTTTGTTGGTGTTATTTGCTACTCAATATTTTGCAAGTTGCTAATAAATTTAAACTTTTTTTTTTCCTTACTTAACCTACATCAACATATTTAACAGGCTTGGTCATTTACATTTAATATCCTACTTTAAGTATTTCAACTTTTCTTTTTCATATCCTTCATCAAAATATAATCATAATTAACTTTTCTTATTCTCTTACACTAAGAAATATTTTGTACCTTATGATAAAAAATTGTACATCATAGTATACTGTAATAAGATTACAGAAAGCCTGTCTTCTAATCGAATTAGAAAAACTGGGAGCAACACTACCCATTACAATCAAATTACTCATATAAAAGGCAAGAAAGTCCCCCATGTTGCAAGAGAGAGAGATGAACATCGAATTCGAACTGAGAATTGCTAAATGTCGAGATCATTAGATCTTGTGGTAAGTGTTTTATTTTGCTAACACGCGTATAAATCAATGACAAATTCTCTTGGTTTTATTTTAGATGAAAACTTATAGGCTGGCTTCATCAAGTCAAATATATACTATCTAAGACTCCAAATCCAGCAGCAACACCACCTTCATCCGATGAAGATATCTTTGTCCGCATCAAGAAACCACACTGGTCATTCATGATCACCTTGTCCTTGTTCCTGCACATTCCAGCTCAAGACTATTAGTGCTCAGCGAATGAGAAATGCGTGACAAATATGCCTCAGGTAGTGGTTGCTTGGTATGTTACAAACTAATGGGGGTAAGCAAATTGTTTTGGCAGAATGCAATTACACAATAGCAATTGACAAAGAGAAACATATGTGCATCTAAACACATTCCATTGCATAACTGGCAAGCTAATGTACCTCAAGTAAGCACCATAGATCCCAAGTTCTGATATGGCATAATCTTTATGACAAATGCCATCGCGGATCAAAAATGTGGGAAAAACAGTTGGGAATATCCTTTGCATAAGGATGTAAGCTCCATTTCCATCGGTCCCTTCCTTCTGCAATCTTAGGAGGGTTTCCCTCACATCAACACCATAGATATTGTTTCCTGAAAAAAGAAGAAGAAACATCTGTTAATAATGTAATTCATGACAAGAATAGCAAAGCACAGTTCGGAAAAATATGAGACCTCCGCCTTCTCTTTGGGGTTTCATAACAAACAACTCGGGCTTTTCAATTGCGTTTTTGATGATATCTGAGTCATCCAAACTCCACAATCCAGCAAAGCATTTCCTTAGTTTGGCAATGTCATCTTTATTGTCAAGAAACCTGTTAAAGCAAAGGACCAAAAGCTTTTTTAGGAAATACCAATTGGAGCAAAGCCGTTCTTCTGCTAAAATTTAGAAATAAATAAGGTACTGATAATTTTCAGGAAAAATATGCAAGAGAGAAATATAAACATTTATATAATTTGTTTTAGCTCATAAACACGAATGATTTCATGATTCAAGTCTCTTGAATAAACTAAGTCCCTCTTCCAAACACGTAATTATGCTATACCTCTCAAGTACGTTGGGTTTTGCAAGTTCTTGTTGAATCTTCTTGGTGCCTGCCAAATGATAGGATATTGATGGGCACTTGATTGCAGATGACTGCTCTGTAAGTAGCCTAGCTCTCCATTCCTATAAATTGAGTAAGAATGAGTAAGGAAAAATCATATCATAGTCATCACTCATCATATCCTGAGTTAAACTCATTAGCATTGAAGTATCAAAACATATTATTGGCTCGGTATAATGAAATTCTAGCATGTGGATATGTTTTATGACTGTGAACGTACCTTTTCTTTAATGGTAAGGTTAACCTACAAACCTAGTGAGTTTTAAACCCACAACCTCACCCTCTACCAAAACTTGTGCCATTTGAGTCATTGGATTTTATGGTTGGTACCCATCAGAAATGATTTAGCAAGTAACCAGAAGAAAAACTCAAAATATTAGAAGTCATTGCGAGATTTAGGAATAATTCAGGAGGTAATTTCAGAACAAAAAGCCATTTGATGCCTGAGTCTTTTCTTTCTTTTCTAGTACCAATTTTATACCAATTTTATGCCCCCCCCCCCCCCAAAAAAAAAAAAGAAATAAATCTTTGGAAAATTTGAAGATAACTGCATGACATTAGATTTTAGCATTAGTAAGATTTAAGAAAAGAACACAAAAGAAACTAAGCTATATCAATCTAATGATGAAGTGAGAAATAGATTATAGTTTGGCACTTTTTCATACAATATAAATTATGAATCAAGGTCACTCAGTTAACAACCCCCCCTCTACCATGGATATTAGGAAGGTTTACCATTCACAACTCTGCATGGACTGATTTGTTGAAAATTGACATTGGATTATCCTCTCTCATGGTGTACAACCATTTACAGTCAGGTAATCTTTGCCAGACTTTATAGCAAACATAAAGAGATGCTATAACAACAGGACAAATAATAATGTGACATTAAGGACTTAAGGGTTGTCCATCAGAACTTAAATTTCCTAGAACAGAACAAATGTATACATTTTCAAGGAAAAACAAAGATTCTTCTCAGTACAGAAATGTGATTTTGAGCAGCAGGAAAATAAAGCAAAACAGCTTACTGATTCTGAGGGATAATCGTCTGGTGTATACCCTGCTCTAAAATAAACAACTGCAATTGCTTTGCCACCCCTGCAAGTGCAAAGCTTTTGTATATTAAAGTCAGAAATATAACAACATTTTTTCTAATAAGTAATAAGTCAGAATTTCATTAAAGAATGTGCAAAAAGGGTTGCAACCTAGTACATAGGACAAGTGTAGAACCCTCGTAAATTTAGCATCTAAAAATTCAAAAGATCTAAAAATTCTAAGAAAGATGTGGAAGCAGCCTTCTGCATCTATTCTCCAAATCCTTAAAAATAAGGACTTTAATTTATCTATAGACTCTCTTTTCCCTCAAGGAAGTGCGTGCATTCCTGACTCTGGAAAAAAACTTTCTTACCAAAAATGCACCAAGATCAAACCTAATGGAAAATGCTTGGCTCTTGCTAGAAAAGCATCAACTACAACACCTGTTCCAAATATCTGGACTTTCATCAAATAGGTTGCACCCCCCCAGCCATCAGAGGGCTCACACATGGGGCTAAAACTCTAATTGTAACAAATTAATACATAAAAAATTAGTTTCCAAAGTTCTTAAGTGCTCATACAAAATCTTAGCTTTCAAAAAAAAGAAAGCAATTACCTTGAAGTTCTTCAGGCATCAAAGACAGAACCTAGCTTTACTTCCTGTACAATTGTAAAATCATCTTTGTCAATCTGACAAATTTCATCATTACTGTTCAATTCCCAAAAGTATGTTTTTATTTTTATTTTTCTGGGGTTATTTATTCAGTCCAGACATTCAGTCCAAATGCCTCCACAAAGATCTGTTACCAGCCAGGTTGCCAGTTGACACTTTACTGGATCTAACATGGAAACAAAGTTAATAAGCTATCATGTCAAAATGAACATTAAGGTTGAAACATCATAAAAGATGCTATTTTTCTTACATTTCTAACATTTCATCAATTCAGGAAAAAACTTCAATAGTGATCAAAGATTACAAGCTCTCATGGTCTGCAGCACTTCACAGTTAGATTAGGGGTTCCAGGGCCAATTTTCCTGATGGTGGACAAATTACTTTTATAAGCAAAGGGTAAACAAATGAATAACATGTTATAGGATTCAGTTCAACAGGGAGAGGGAATACTAACCGTGACTAGAAAGCCTACAAAAAACAGGATGACATTCCACTTGTTCGCCAGTAACAAAGGGATGCTGCATGTATTTAGTAGAGTAAGAACAAACCCTGGTGAAATATAACCATTGAATGGACAACATTTTGATAATCACCAGAAGCATGAGTTTACAGTGAACTGGAAAAGTTACTATGACTACTGCTGCCTACAATGTGACAATTGTATATAGAGAAGTCCTAAAACTATAATCACCTGGAGCAACTCAGATGCAGCAGGCCTCAAATTTGGTTCCCTGCCATTGGATCACACATCACAGAGTATTTATTTAAAATAACAAAAATAAAATAAAATCAGTAGTCAGAATTCTCTTCCCTCTCCCAACCTAAAGATTGCACATCAAAATTACACTAAGAAATAATTTTGACCAAGAAAAAGAAAGTTTTCCAGTGCAAAATATATTTAGGACATCCTGAATTCAGACAAATTATTTGAAGGAGAGAGTCAGCAGAAAACAATAAGGATTACATACTTTTGCAAACATTTCAGCAGAAAATCTTTTGCTTCAACAGAGAGATGTTTAGGGATCGGTGGATGAGACTTCCATGTCCCTATGTAGAAGAGAGCATTAACCTGAACTAACATGTTAGTACAACATATGGGAGAACACCTTCTTAAACCAAATATTAGAATTCAGCTGAATTACAGACGCAGCAAGCATGACCAAAAATCAGAATGTGCATGCATAAGCTAACTTAATGCATTATTTCCCTGCCACTCTACACTAAAACTTACTCAGGGGTTCAGGTACAAAAACTTTGCTTTGTTATGCAAAGATTAGCAAGCTTTTAAAGCAAAGATCATTCCAGAGTCTTGAAACAAACTCTTTGACTGAATAAAACAATTTTTAGGAAAAGGCATGGAAAAAAATCACTTTAAAACTTAGCTTGCTTTTAACTAATTTTTCTTTTCATATATCTAGGGGGATGGGTAGGATGACCAAGTTCATACCAGAAAAAATTCTAATTAGCTCTACATCAACAACCTCAACTCTCATGCATACCATAGAATGAAAAAATATAAAAAAAAAAAAATATATATTCTAGTAGGGACTTCCGTGATCAAATACTCATGAAAAGTCAATGAAATATAGCTCAAATGGCATCTCCTCTACCCAAAAGAACAGGGTGAAGGGGGTAATCGTGGGTTCAATACCTGAAAGAGGGAAGGTAATCAACAAAAAGATAGTAGGATTATGACAGAAGCATTATATCTTAATTCTTACATATTTCAATGCTTCCATGCTTGGTTTTTCAACAGCAATAAGTTCCAAATCTAGTGACAGAAGCCTTTATACATTTATTGCAAGAGCAAAAGCCCATTTATTTGAATCTTCAATTAAGTCATCGGTCAACTAAATGTCCAACCATACCTCTGCCTCATAACCTGATAAACCTATCAGATAAATGGCCAACTAAATCAGGCAATTCAGCCAAGAGTCTTTTAAAAGCATCTTTTCTTTTTGAAAATTATATTTAAAAGTATCTTTTATCACCGAAAACTTCAATTTTTTCTTCTCTTTAATTTCCAAAGAACCAAATAAAGTATAACAGTAATGAACAAACAAAAAAGTAGCAGTCAAGTAGCAGTCCAAAGGAGAGGTGTCATTGGTTGGATGATACAGTAGTTAGCTCTTGTCAAGTTGATTACTATTTAAGCAGTTTGAAACCTAAATTTGAAAAGGATTCATTTCAATTATAACTGTCAGTGAGGGATTTTTAAAAATCAATATAAACCATTTGACAACAGCAAGAGGCATATAGGGAACCTCAAGAGATGCCAAGTACTCTGTATCATGATGGCTGAAACAAATATGAACATAAGAATTGGGTAGGGAAAAAAGAGGATAGAGCTGGAACGCTTAAAAATTAATTCAGGGAAAAGAAACAAAGCATGTTTTTCAAACAAAAGTACATAATTAAGTCACAGAAAATGTTTCTGCCCCTGAAATTTTAGAAGTGCTATGTAACAATGACATTCTTTAAAGCAGGAAAGGTCCAACTAACATTTTCTAAACTAAGACCTGAACTTATCAAACAAGATTTGAAGTAGACTCTTCACCCAGCATGGGTGTAAAGATTATCCAGGAGTACATTCAATTAGACTAGATAACTCAATCAGCCAAGTTATAAACAGTTACTGCTCCCAAATAACCATGTTCTTAACATCAACATTTACAAATACATGGTGTGCCTTTAGATTAAGATTCCAGGCCAATATTCTTACTGTGATGATGTATAAAATTTATGTTGCGAAAAGACAAAAGAAAATAACCTCACCATCTATGAAAAGCGGAAGGGCACTTGTTAATCATGCATAATCGAGCTTTCATAGAAATAATAGTAACAGTAGTAATAAGAACAATAACTAAAACTAAAACTAATGATATAAAAGATGTTGATAAACATGTAAATTTGTAATAACTTGAAATACTGTTGAATCTTTGCATTCATGTTTTGCATCTAATTTGCACATTTCCCTCTTCAAAGTAATGGCCACTACCCACCTAATGCAGAAGAAGACGACATGGACAATTTAACTTATTGTAGGTTTATATGAGTTCAAAAAAAAATGAATGCAGTCTAAATCGCATAAAAACAGAAAAGAGAGGAAAAAGTAGTCATACACAACTAATATAAAACACCTGCAGTTTGCCCTTTAGTTCCAATATTTATTCATTATCCCTGAACTTAATGTTCCACACTTAGCACCAACTTCCATTACTAAACAATGTGCCATAAAACATTAAAAACTGAAAATTCCTATTATCTACAAGTTTCTTGTGTCTAACAGATGAGAACAAGGCAGGATACAACCAGACGCAGACAACCATGAGTTGGTACATATTTATGTCTTATCTGAACCATAATGCCAAGAGAGAGCATTAAAAAGAATTACTGCATTGTCCTTTGACGAATTTCACGCACCAGAAATCTTGTGGACTAAGCCTAGTCTACACAATCATAGTGGCAGTTGAAATTACATTGGGCACATTGATAGATCAACTCTTTGCAAGGATTGTTACATTCGTTACATAGAGGGTGGTCTTTCGTTTCCTCAATGAAAGTAAGGGGGTGTGGGTGACAGTCAAATGTGTAAGCACCTCCAAACGTGCAATTTGGGTATTTCCCAAGAATACATTTGGGATGAGCAGGATAACTGCAATCTTCACAGTAGTAGAACCAATGCTTTGAGTCTCGTTCTTCTTCACAGATATCGCAGTAGTATTCACCAGAGTCATCTTCAGCAATATAACGGAGAGTGAAGGGATGCTCATGTTGTTTGTAACTTGTGGTATGTGGTAGTGTAGCGCATTTAAAGTCCAAAGCAAAGTCACAAGTGGCACAACGGAATATCGGGGAAATTTTAAAACCACAACAACTGCAATTATGTTCAGATACTACGCTAGAGAGAATAAGTTGGTGGTCATGACCAGGGTGGGTAAGGATGTCAGAGATCAAACTACATTTCAAATCAAGTTTATAATAATAGCATGTCTCACAACGATAGAGGAAGCCATTGCAATTCTGGAGACAGGCATAACACACATACGACTTACTTCTATAAGGTAACTTTGGGAGGAGTGTGAGTGGGTGTTTATGAAGTGGGTGTTGTTTTTTTCTAGGTAATTCAGCACAAGACTTATGAAGGAAGAAACTACATTCAACACACCTGTAAAATGGAGGGAGAATGGCTCTTACACACCCATCGCATATTTCGTTATTCTGAACCTCATCATCAGAAAGCTTTAAGTCATGCTCATGACTGAAGTGTTCAATTTCTGTAGCTATTTCAGTTCCGTCCTTCCCCACATTGGTTTTTTTGACTTTGTAAGCTGATGAGTCAGCGAATTCACCGAGCTTTGTATCTTTAATTTCCAGCGTAGCTTTTGACTCGGTGAACTCCTCATCTTTAAGTTCCATAGCACAATCGAGGTGGGTAACAAAATCGCATGTGGAGCAATAGTAAAGGCCATAGTGTGTGTCCACTTTTTGAACACAGAGTGGACAAATTCGGGAGTCAGATTGATCTACTTCATGAGAAGAATGGGTGAGGTGGAGGGGGTGCTTGTGACGTACAACTTTCACTCTGCGTGGGTATAAGCACATCCTCTATGAATCCATAAACAGCATGTGAGACACAGATTGGGCACACCCTTACCTTCTTTGCCACAAATGTCACAAGTGAACGTGATAGACTTGCAAGAGGGAATCAATGGATGGTCGTGGAATTCAGCTTGAATCGGTGAAACAGTACATCCGATGTGAATGTTGAAGTTGCAACGGGAACAACCGTAACTGTATTGGTAACGAACAACTTCTTTGCAGACTTCGCATTTGACATTTTTGTAAGGAAATTCTTTGTTCTTATATCTCTCTGGGCTAAAGAGAATAAGAGGATGTTTTGGGTGCAAGGGATGGTGCAACCCAAGGGGTAGTTCGGCACATGATTTATGATGAATGTAGTTGTCGTTCACCCAGCATTCATAACCTGTACCTTTGCAACTGTAGCTAGGACCATAAACAGCTTCCTTGCACCCCAAACAAGTAATTCCTCTTCTCTCGTTTTGATTGAAGACCAACGGGTGTTCTTGGTGAGAAAAATGTTGAAGGTCCTCCATCTTGTATTATAAGATAAGATGCAGAGAAAACATGAAAGTTGTTGTTTAGAAAAGGAGTTAATAGATAGAAGATGGGAATTAGGTGGAGACAAAGACAGAATTAATTTGAGTTTAGGGATTTAAACAAAGATTAGATGCAAGAGAGACTCTTTCCAGCTCTTTCACTTTTCGGACTTAGCTTGCAAACATCACGTGAGTTTGGTGCTACAGATTTGGATGGTTGGTGTTTTTACTTTTTACTGTTTTGTGCTACAGATTTGCACGACTAGACATTAGTTTTATATATATTGTTTGACTTATTTACTATATATATTTTCATCTTAATTCTTAATTCTTACATCTTTCGATGCTTTCATGCTTGGTTTTTCAACAGCAATAAGTTCCAAATCTAGTGACTGAAGCTTTATACATTTATTGCAAGAGCAAAAGCCCATTTATTTGAATCTTCAATTAAGTCATCGGTCAACTATATGTCCAACCATACGTCTGCTTCATAACCCTTTTTTTTTTGGTGATAAGCACGTCTGCCTCATAACCTGATCAACCTATCGGATAAATGGCCAACTAAATCAGGAAATTCAGCCAAGAGTCTTTTAAAAGCATCTTTTTCTTTTTGAAAATTATATTTAAAAGCATCTTTTATCACCAAACACTTCAATTTTTTTCTTCTCTTTTTTTTCCAAAGAACCAAATAGAGTGTAACAGTAATGAACAAACAAAAAAGTAGCAGTCAAGTAGCAGTCCATAGGAGAGGTGTCACTGGTTGGATGATACATTAGTTAGCTATTGTCAAGTTGATTACTAATTAAGCAGTTTGAAACCTAAATTTGAAAAGGATTCATTTCAATTACAACTGTCAGTGAGGGATTTTTAAAAATCAATATAAACCATTTAACAACAGCAAGAGGCATACAGCGAACCTCAAGAAATGCCAAGTACTCTGTATCATGATGGCAGAAACAAATATGAATATAAGAATTGGGTTGGGAAAAAAGAGAATGGAGCTGGAATGCTTAAAAATTAATTCAAGGAAAGGAAACAAAGCATGGTTTTCAAACAAAAGTACATAGGTAAGTCACAGAAAATGTTTCTGCCCCTGAAATTTTAGAAGTGCTATGTAACAATGACATTCTTCAAAGCAGGAAAGGTCCAACTAACATTTTCTAAACTAATCCCTGAACTTATCAAACAAGATTTGAAGTAGACTCTTCACCCACCATGGGTTTAAAGATTATCCAGGAGTACATTCAATTAGACTAGATAACTCAATCAGCCAAGTTATAAACAGTTACTGCACCCAAATAACCATGTTCTTAACATCAACATTTACAAAGCACATGGTGTGCCTTTAGATTAAGATTCCAGGCCAATATTCTTACCGGGATGATGTATAAAATTTATGTTGCGAAAAGACAAAAGAAAAGAACCTCACCATCTATGAAAAGCAGAAGGGCACTTGTTAATCATGCATAATCGAGCTTTCATAGAAATAACAGTAACAGTAGTAATAATAACAATAACTAAAACTAAAACTAATGATATAAAAGATGTTGATAAACTTGTAAATATGTAATAACTTGAAATACTGTTGAATCTTTGCATTCATGTTTTGCATCTAATTTGCACATTTCCCTCTTCAAAGTAATGGCCACTACCCACCTAATGCAGAAGAAGACGACATGGACAATTTAACTTATTGTAGGTTTATATGAGCTCAAGAAAAAGTGAATGTAGTCTAAATCGCATAAAAACAGAAAAGAGAGGAAAAAGTAGTCATACACAACTAATATAAAATACCTGCAGTTTGCCTTTTAGTTCCGGTATTTATTCATTATCCCTGAACTTAATGCTCCACATTGAGCGCCAACTTCCATTGCTAAACAAAGTTCCATAAAACATTAAAAACTGAAAATTCCTATTATCTACAAGTTTCTTGTTTCTAACAGATGAGAACAAGATATCACAGTTGGTACATTGGATAGAACCAGACGCAGACAACCATGAGTTGGTACAAAATTTAAGTCCTATCTAAACCAGGATGCCAAGAGAGAGCATTAAAAAGAATTATTGCATTGTCATTTGATGAATATCAAGCACTAGAAATCCTGTGGACTAAGTCTAGTATAAAATAAAAATTAAAACCACATTTCTCCTTGGTAGATACAATGAGAGTGCCTGTAGAAATTACATTGGGCACATTGATAGATCAACTCTTCGCAAGGACAGCCACATTTGTCACATAGAGGGTGATCTTTAGTTTCTTCAATGAAAGTAAGGGGGTGTGGATGAAAGTGAAATTTGTAAGTAAATCCAAACTTGCAATTTGGGTATTTCCCAAGAATACATTTGGGATGAGCAGGATAACTGCAATCTTCACAGTAGTAGAACCAATGCTTTGAGTCTCGTTCTTCTTCACAGATATCGCAATAGTATTCACCAGAGTCATCTTCAGCAGTATAACAGAGAGTGAAGGAATGCTCATGTTGTTTGTAACTTGTGGTATGTGGTAGTGTAGCGCATTTAAAGTCCAAAGCAAAGTCACAAGTGGTACAACAGAATATTGGGGAAATTGTAAAACCACAACAACTGCAATTGTGTTCAGATAGTACGCTAGAGAGAATAAGTTGGTGGTCATGACCAGGGTGGGTAAGGATGTCTGAGATCAAACTACATTTCAAATCAAGTTCACAACCATAGCATGTCTTACAACAATAGATGAAGCCATTGCATCTACGTTTACAGGCATAACACTCAAACAACTTACTTCTATAACGTGACTTTGGGAGGAGTGTGAGTGGGTGTTGATGAAGTGGGTGTTGTTTTTTTCTAGGTAATTCAGCACAAGACTTATGAAGAAAGAAACTACATTCAACACACCTGTAAAATGGAGGGAGAATGGCTCTTACACACCCATCGCATATTTCGTTATTCTGAACCTCATCATCAGAAAGCTTTAAGTCATGCTCATGACTGAAGTGTTCAATTTCTGTAGCTATTTCAGTTCCGTCCTTCCCCACATTGGTTTTTTTGACTTTGTAAGCTGATGAGTCAGCGAATTCACCGAGCTTTGTATCTTCAATTTCCAGCGTAGCTTTTGACTCGGTGGACTCCTCATCTTTAAGTTCCTCCCTGTTTCTACTGTCCAGAGCACAATCGAGGTGGGTAACAAAATCGCATGTGGAGCAATAGTAAAGGCCATAGTGTGTGTCCACTTTTTGAACACAGAGTGGACAAATTCGGGAGTCAGATTGATCTACTTCATGAGAAGAATGGGTGAGGTGGAGGGGGTGCTTGTGACGTACAACTTTCACTCTGCGTGGGTAACGAGCACATCCTCTATGAGTCCAGAAACAGCATGGCCCACAAGAAACGGGCACACCCTTGTCTTCTTTGCCACAAATGTCACAAGTGAACGTGATTGACTTACCAATGGGAATCAATGGATGGTCGTGGAATTCAGCTTGAATCGGTGAAACAGTACATTTGATGTGAATGTTGAAGTTGCAACGGGAACAACCGTAACTGTATTGGTAACGATCAACTTCTTTGCAGACTTCGCATTTGCCATCTTCGTAAGGAAATTCTGTGTTCTGATATCCCCATTTGGGAAAGAGAATAAGAGGATGTTTTGGGTGCAAGGGATGGTGCAACCCAAGGGGTAGTTCGGCACATGATTTATGATGAACGTAGTCTCCATCGCATTCTTCACAACTGTAGCTAGGACCATAAACAGGTTGGTCGCACCCATAACAATCATCTCCGCTTGTCTCGTTCTCATCGAATACCAACGGGTGTTGATGGTGAATAAAATGTTGAAGGTCCTCCATCTTGTATTATAAGAAAAGATGCAGAGAAAACATGAAAGTTGTTGTTTAGAAAAGGAGTTAATAGATAGAATATGGGAATTAGGTGGAGACAGAGACAGAATTAATTTGAGTTTAGGGATTTAAACAAAGATTAGATGCAAGAGAGACTATTTCCAGCTCTTTCACTTTTCGGACTTAGCTTGCAAACATCACGTGAGTTTGGTGCTACAGATTTGGATGGTTGGTGTTTTGTGGTGAGTAGTGTATCTAAGTTGTTTGATAAAGGGTCTAAAACAATAATATAGTAAGTATTTTCATTTTTTTTTAAGTAAATATTTTCATTTTATATATGAAATGTTTACAAAATAATATACTCACTCCCTCCCTAAAACATATTTCACACTTTCACTTATAATTGTTTCTAAATTATTAATGTTTATCTACTTTAGTTATCATAAAAAATATTATTATTATTATTGATTTTATGTTTTACAATGCAGTGGGTGGCAATTATTAGAAAGTAAAAATATTGAGATGGATAGGAGTTTTTTTAATTAAATTTTTTAATACAAAATTTGTTTGTATTTTCAATTAAGGCTATTAATATGAGATAGGAAAAATATTTGATAAGATTACGTTCAAGTTATACTTTGACTATCTTTTCAGTCTTTTACAAAACGATTTGAATTTTATTTGGACCCCTAGCTCAAATATCTTAACATTAGAATCTCTTATTTAATGATAAAAAATTAAAGAGAAGACACCTAAAAAGCTAGGAATAAATAATAAGACATTATGGTGGCACAAAAAATATGTAATAAGAATGTAGATTAAAGAAAATAGTGATTTAAAAAATAATAATTGAGTGATATACCTTTTATCAAAGCTACATATTAAATGTAAAATGAACCAAACCTATCTAACAATATTATATCTCACAAAAATATATTGTTAATTCAAGTGCAAATTAACAACTAAATAGTCCCAAAATTTCATTGCATTTAACATCTATATGACAAAAATTTTAGGCAAGCAAAGCAACATATTATTTATGAATAGCAATATAAAAATACACATACATATGAACAAATTTGCATATGCAACCATTAATACTTACAACAAGGAAAATCCAATTTTCTCTTCAAAAAACACCTAGGGAAGCTTCCAAGTTAGCCTCACTTTCAATTTTGTTGTTAAGTTCATGTGAAATTCATCTATAACTTTGACTATATATAGGATTATTATGCTATTGTACCAAAAGAGAAAAACACAAAAGAAAACAAAACAAAAAAAGAATAAGAGAAGCATTCAGGCAAGGAATTTATCCTTGCTTGCCTAAATTTATATACCTTTCTTTATCTTTTCTCTAATCTTTTTTTTTTTTTAATCCATGTCCAAACTTCATACTAACATTTTCTCTCTTTTTTGTTCTAAACATAGCATTTAGGCAAGGAATTTATCCTTGCTTGCCTAAATTTATATACCTTTCTTTCTCTTTTCACTAATCTTTTTTTTTTTTTTTTTAATCCATGTCCAAACTTCATACTAACATTTTCTCTCTTTTTTGTTCTAAACATAGCATTTAGGCAAGGAATTTATCCTTGCTTGCTTAAATTATATACCTTTCTTTCTTTTTTCTTTTTTTTTTTTTTTTTAATCCATGTCCAAACTTCATACTAACATTTTCTCCCTTTTTTGTTCTAAACATATCCCTACTAACATTTTATTTTCTCATTCATTTATGAGATTTCTTTAAAAAATCTCTATCTAAGTTATACACATGTGAAATTCTCTCTCTTATGTTATTTTTGGATGATAACTTTTGAAGTGGAATTTACTCAAAATTGTAATTTAGAAATTTCTAATATTGATTTCCTTTGTTTATGTTAATAAGAAAGGTAATTCAAAAATTTTGTAGAATTTTAGACTTTAGATTTCCAAGCATCCAAATTTGATGTTTGAATTCTATGAAGGAATGCAACTTTTACAAATTCTATCAACATTACTACATCATACCATCAACCAATCCACCATTATTGCTCTCATGGATAAAACTACATATATATATATACTTGGACGCCATAGGTTCAAATCCTTTCATATCTATAAAAAAAAAAATAAAGTGTTTGATTTTGGGCTTAATAAACTGGGAATGCTTGTTTAAAAGGTATAGGATTGTCCAATGGTGCTGTCTTATTTTGTGGAGTTGGTGATTTGGTGTGGTCAAGTACTTTAATAAGTTTGGTAGCATTTTCATTTTGTTACCATATGTGAAATATTTACAAAATAATATACTCCCTCCCCCTAAAACATAGTTCGCACTTTCTCTTACAGTTGTCTCTGGATTATAATGTTATTTACTTTAGTTACTACTAGTCTCCTTGCACACACTCTGCATATGGTCAAAGGCTTCTTCTTTTTTAATTAAAATTTTTCAATTTTTTCTTTTGCGGTTTCTTATAAATTGAGTCATTCAAATTAATTAATTGATTAGTTTCGGCAATTTAGTTGGTTTGAAGAATAAAAAAATAAATAAAAAAAGGAATAGAAAAGGCTAATAATTTGGTAAATAAGAAATACTTAATAAATAACAAAGTTAATACTTTGATGACTGAAACGAAATACCGCGACAAATTAACTTGCTATACATATGACTCAGATTATATGCTACGAGTAATGACAGTAATGCAAAGGACTTACGGCTTTAGGATGACGACGACTTGTACTTGCTACCGCTAAAATCCTCTCAATAGCTGCCTCAATAGCTGCCTCAATTTTCTCCGAAGAATTTTTGTCCATGTTACTGAGGATGAACATACATCACTAAATTCTCAAAAAAAAGAACAAAGAATTTGCAAGAGAGAGAGAAGAGGGCTATAGAACAATACCTCATACCACTAGAAGAAGGAATATTTGGTCTACCATCCAAAGTTGGTGTAGTCACATAAGGTAAAATGTTAGATTGATTCATTTCTCACATGTTATTATGTCACACTTGAATGCTGAGTTTTATGCAACCAGAAAATCATCCAACATAATATATGCATAGAGTAATATAAGTGATCAAAATTTTCCATGACGATAACTTTTAATCAGGATCTAAAATTTCATGGCCTTTAAATCCATGAATATAGCACATGGGTATTTCCTCAAATCTCTGATAATGAATCGAAGTGCATCTTTTTAAGAAGATTAAGCAAATATTTGAGAGTAATTTTATATTCTTAAATATACTACAAGAATAGCCTTATAGATTTAACAACCAATTGTTGTGAAATTTTGCTTGTGATTAACTTATAATAAATATTTAATAAAAATGTGGATTCAAGAAAATAAAGATTTATACAAATTAATTGAGTGATATACCTTTAATCAAAACTACATATATATTAAATGTAACATGACCCAAACCCTTTTAAAAATATTATATCTCACAAAAAAATATATTGTTAATTCAAGTGCAAATTAACAGCTAACTAGGCCCAAAATTTCATTGCATTTAACATCTATATGACAAATTTTAGGCAAGCAAAGCAAATTATTGTTTATGAATAGCAATAGAAAAATACACATACATATGAACAAATTTGCATAAGCAACCATTAATACTTACATCAAGAAAAATCCAATTTTCTCTTCAAAACACACCTAGGGAAGCTTCCAAGTTAGTCTCACTTTCAATTGTGTTAAAACTAAGCTCATGTGAAGTTCATCGATAAGTTTGACTATATATAGGATTATTATGCTATTGTGCCAAAAAAGAAAGATACAAAAGAAAACAAAACAAAGAAAGAATAAGATAAGCATTTAGGCAAGGAATTAATGCTTGCTTCCTTAGGTTTGTATTCTTTCCTTTCTCTTTTCTATTCTCTCTCTCTCTCTCTCTCTCTCTCTCTCTCTCTCTCTCTCTCTCTCTCTCTCTCTCTCTCTCTCTCTCTCTCTCTCTCTCTCTCTCTCTCTCTTAATCCATGTCCAAACTTCATACTTACATATGTATTGAGCCACCAAATCTTGACAAAACAATTTAGGCATTTTTTTTTAAAAAAATATATATTAGCATTTGATGCAATAGATAACATAACACAATTTTTCACGGGTTCTAATTATCTTGTGCATCAAGTGCAAAATAAACTTTAATTTCCTCTAAATAAATTATTTTGTTCCTAGTACACTAATGGCCTCTTAAAACTAGTGATAAGATAGTAAGATGATAGATCAATGCTAATTATATTATTTGTGTGATTATATTACTTAAGAGAGATGACTTAGTTAATTGACTTTCTTTTGTTATCTTGTATGTTAAATTAATTTATAAATGTTGATAAAGATATTTATTAGTTAATTTAACTAGTTTCTTTTGGAAAAGTAGATTACCAGCAATAGTTAATTGGAAACTTGAACATTTTAGTACGTTTTAAAATTTGGTTCAAAACCCTAGGGGCTTTGTCAATAGTAATATTTCAAAGGTAGGACGATTAGTATTTAAGCTTTTTTGGTGTTTTGGTTTTTGATTTTTGTTTCCTCTTTCCATTTTTTTGTTTGAAAAACAATAAGACATAACCATTAGATTAACGTAGAAAATAAGAGGAAAGAAGATTACTTTCATCATCATGATGTTCTTTAATAAGCTAAGAGCTTTGTAGCTCAATTGATGTTTCCAACGAAGACACCTTTAATAAGCTAAGAGCATTATATTATAGTTTATCAACACTTTGTGTCCTAAAAAAGCTAAAGCAAAAAAACATTAACACGTTACTATCCAAATTAACATATTGAGAGAGTGACAACTTTTTATGCAAATATGTTCTAACATAGAACCACCCTCTCTCTGGAATGAGCACCACAAATATTCCGCACCATGAACACAAGTAACCCATTCTAAGACCCAAAGCCACACTCAAGTTGAGAGGCTTCAAAAATAAGATGAAGCAATCATTGTTGCTTTCTCGACCTTTATTTGAGATGCTATGTACATGTTTTATCTAATGCCTTATACTTTGCTTCAAGAAGTGTTATTCATTGAAGATGTTAAAAAAAGCCCTTCAGCCATCAGAGAATCTCAAATATGATAGTTCCTTACGTGTGACAAGTTTCATCAGAATAATTCCCAAAGCTATTAAAATTTCCAAATCATGGTTATCTTGGTAGTGAAATGCATATATGACCCAAAATTGAGATTTTCACAGAAAAATTTCACATCTACAACAATAGGAAAGGGAAAAAAAAAAACATTATAATGGATTCGTTATGTTTGATAATAGCCATAATCTCAAATGATAGCCATAATCTCCATAGGGATTCTTTCCTATTCAATAGATTCATTCCTCTTTATTGAAGTAATACTTTCATGTCTTTATCAATAGGAAAAAGAAAAAAGACCACAAAAACAGCTTCATCTATACACAAATTGCAAATATGATACCACAAAAGATTTTTCAATATGAATATCACAAAGATGGCCACCTTGCATGCCTTTAATTTAATACTACAATTTGAACCGCTCAGGTTGAACTGTATTAAAGTTGAGTTGCAAGGCTTCCATAAATGATAATGTACAACTAAAGAGAGGTAAAGCAACATTTCCAACAAAGCAGTTTTCCTTCTCAATTTTAGTCACCAATATCTTAACAAAGCCAAAGAAGAGAGCTTATCATTTGCAAAAGAGTACTTTGTTACCATGTATATCCGTGAAGTAATTCACATCTCACTAGAATACCTTTGCTATTCTCCAATTATTACTATTCCATCAATTCCACTTGTTATGGAAAAATGATAAACCATTATGTTGACAAAATAAGTAAGCTTGGACGTCCATATGTGTTACATAAGAAAGTGGCCTGAATTTTTTTCATAGGCTATTATGTCTATAAAAATCCTGATTATTTTACATTAATACAATTTCTATGCATTTGAAACAAACTTCAAAAAATTGTATCCATTCCCTCATCGCCACCCAAGAATACAAGGGACAGATTTCCTCCAATCATATATCACCATCAACAATTCTTATATATAGCAAAACTTATATACACTAGCTAGGCCTCAAATCATACAAGGACGTATTCATAATATGAACAATGGAAATTCGATAATTTTGAGATGCATCATTGATGTATTCACAGAGAGCCTGCAATCTGGCCAGGCCAAGTATTATTTTACTACTAGCCAAAACTGCAGCTCTTGTGTTGAACTCCTAATGGGAAAACTCAACTCTCAAGGGCCAGCAAGAACACTTTAAACTTATTTTCCTGGAGATGCAAATCTTGTCTGCTCTCTCTGCTGGTTTAAAGCTTAATCCTTTGGTGATGATGTTTTCCATCCCACACCGGCCTGCCACATCACCTCTGCAAAGACAGACTATCATGCAATAAAATATATAAAAACATATGTTTTGATGTGTTATGCACATAAAGTTTATTCTACAGCTTAAATTCAGATATACTAAGGCACATCTATTTAAACACAATACGAAGCAAAAATCCCAACACTTTTACAGCATTTTAGCCAATAAACAAAAACTCAGCAATGGCATCTTTGAAGCAAACATGTATTAATCAAGCTCTTCTTTCCACTTCCCCTGTCTCTCGGAAAAGCTCATACTGTGAGCAGCAAAGCATAGAAATTCAGATTGATACAACAAGGATCTGATTTTTGACTCAGTAAGTTCATCATCATTCTCAGAAAGTGATGGTCCATAACGAAATGAAAAATCTTTGTCCCCCTCACCAAAAACACCAGAGCAACCAGTAACATCAGAAATGTGTTCTTTAGTGTCTGAATTAATTCCTGATTTGTTCTGGTTCTAGGACTTGCTTCAAATTTGCAACCCCAGCCATCAGAGGACTCACACATGGGGTTAAAACTCTAATTATAACAAAGTAATACATAAACAATTAGTTTCCAAAGTTCTTAAGTGCTCGTACAAAATCCAAGCACAAGGAAATAAAGCAATTACCTTGAAGTTCTCAGGAATCAAAGAAGAACCTAGCTTTACTCCCTGCACTGTAAAATCATCTTTGTCAATCTTACACATGTCGTGATCACTTTAAAATTCCCAAGTATGCTTACAGAAAGTGAGCCAGTTGAAATTTTATGGGAAACATGGAAACAAAGTTAATGCTATCATGTCAAAGGGAATACAAACATCATAAAATATGCTATCCAAACTTTCAAATTCAGGAAAAACTTCAATTGCAAAACTTACGAGGTCTCATGGTCCGCGACACTTGACAGAGGAGGGGTTCCAGAATTTTCCTAATGGTGGCTAAATTATTGTTAGAAAAAGGGTTTAAAGGAACAAATGAATAACATGTTATAGGATTCAGTTCAATGGTACGAACCGTGACAGAAGTACGAAAAACAGGATGAGATTCCACTTGTTCAGTAATAACAAAGGGATGCTGCATGTAATTTGCAAAGTCAGAACCAACCTTGGTGAAATATAACCATTGGATAATCAACGTTTTCATAATCACCATAAGCATGAGTTTACAGTGAACTGGAAAAGTAACTATGACTACTGCTGCCTAAAATGTGCCAATTATTGATTATAGAGAATTCTCTCACCAGAAGTGCTAAAACTATAATCACCTGGAGCAACTAAGATGCAGCTGGCCTCAAATTTGGTTCCCTGCAATTGGATCACACATCACAAAGTATTTATTTAAAGAATTCTCTTCCTCTCTCAATCTAAAGATTGCACATAAAAATTACACTAAGATATAATTTTGACGAAGAAAAAGAAAGTTTTCCAGTGCAATATATATCTAGGACATCCTGAATTCAGACAATTATTCGAAGCAGAGAGTGAGAAGAAAACAATCAAAGATTACTTCTGAAAAAATTTGAGCAGAAAATATTTTGCTTCAACAGAGAGATGTTCTGGGATTGGTGAATGAGACTTCATTGTCCATATGTAGAAGAGAGCAGAAACCTGAACTAACATGTTGTTTAGTACAACATATGGGAGAACACCTGAAACCAAATATTAGAATTCAGCAGAGTAAATACCACTTTGTACTGTTGACTCCAAGCAGGCTTTACCAGTAGCCATCTCAATTACAATACGTCCAAAACTCCATATATCAGCAGAACTAGTAGAAAATACTCATAGAATATCAGCGATCAGACACAACCAGATCCATTATAAAGAATACAATGCCAGTGAATTTCACCATCTAATAGGACTGCGACAGAAATTACAGACGCAGCAAGCATAACCAAAAATCAGAACATGGTGGCATTGGGTGGCAGGTACAAAAACTGCCACTCTTTACTAAAAGTTACTCGGGTTCAGGTACAAAAACTGATGCAAGGCATCTTGGGTGGCAGGTTTAGGCTAGGAAAGAACATGATTAAAGGCTAAGGTAGGTAACAACTCTTTGATTAAAGGCTAAGCTAGGTAACAACTCTTCACGAACTAAGTCTTGAAAACAAGCACTAGGCTTAGGGTATCTTCATCAACAACTGAGCATTACAAGGCACACTTGGCTATTTATATTCTATAGCCACAAGTCAAGTCTAACTAGTCTAATAATCCAACCAATGGGCTGTTTACAAATAGCTAACCAAACTAATAACAGCAAACAACCTTTGCTACAAAAGCTAAGCTTGTTACAATAAGATCCAAACTACAAAATAACTACTTTTGTTACAAAAGCTTGGCTGTTACAATAGCTTCTAGCACTTTTGAATTCCACGGCATCAGAACACCCCCCTCTTTAGAGATACTTGCCTCAAGTGTAAAGTCATGAGGATTGTGACAAGTCTTCATTCTGAAGATCATTTTGGTGCTAAGGTGTGAGATGCTGAATGTTGAAAAAGTTGTAAATTTGCAAGTGTGCTGGCAGCTCCACCCTGTATGCATTATCATTGATTCTTTAAGCACCTTGCAGGACCCTACTTTCCTGTCATGCAGGTTGTCTATCCTTAGTAAGAGTGACCCGCACCAAGTCCCCTTCTTGGAAGACAACTCTCCTTCTATGTTGATCTGCCCTGGCCTTATACTTAGCATTAGAGGCTTCAATTCTTTCCTTCAGTGACAGATACTACCAGATCCATTATAAAGAATACGGAATATAATGTCAATGAATTTCACCATCTATCTAGGACTGTGACAGAATTATAGACGCAGCAAGAATAACCAAAAATCAGAACAGGGTGCATGCATAAGCTAATTAACATAATGCATTATAGACCTAATACACACTATTGAAATCCATACACAACCATTCAATCCAGAGTATTAGTATTTACATTAAATAAATCCTTTTTCTAAGCAGAATGACAAGAGGGTACCTACCTGTATGTTCAGATTGAGCAATAGCGCGAGGGCAAGTGAGTAGAGGGGGGTATTGGGTATTGGGAAGCCTGCAAGGTTTGAGTGTAAAAATGGTGATTAGGCTTGGCAGTGAAAGCAAGAGCAGCGGGTGGGAATTTCAGTGACTCTATGGCAGTGGTGGGAGTAAGAGCAATCCGATTGGATGATAAAAGTAGTTAGCTCTCGTATAGTTGATTACTGTTAAAGCAATGCCATCTCACATGAAGCAGTTTGAAACCTATATATATGTTGGACATAGGTAGAAGCCTATTTGCTAAAGAAGAGTTCCTAAGAAACAACTTAACCTAACTCTAAATTTGAGGGAAGAAATAGTACATTGAAATTGGTATTTGGAAAATTTGAATAGGATTCTTGTCAATTATAACTGTCAGTAAGGGATTTTGAAAAATCAATATAATCCGTTAGGGGCATACGTTTTTCATTGGATAGACTCGACCGTTGAAACATAAAGATCCGTTAGCAAAAGCTCATGTTCAAGCACACCCGTTTGACTTAGTCACATCGGAGAGGAACAAAGAGAAAGAAAGAAAAGAGTTTGAGAGAGAGAGAGAGTGTCACTCAAAGTCATAAATTTTCAATCTTTAGCTCATGGGTATTTAGAGAAAGAGAGATCTTTGAGACCCACTTGCGGTTTTCTTCTGTACTGCAAAAATGGTTGCAAGAACCCCATAAAAACATAAGAAAATGGTAGCCCCAATCAACTTAGAGAAACTGTAAAGAAGGTGATAACAGGGGTGGGACCAGTCTTAGATACAAGCCAGATCAGCTTCACATGCAAGATGGCAAGTGGCTTAAACGAAATCCAATGGCTAGGATAAAATTTGATAAAGCAAAATGAAGGGTTTAGATTGTTTGGAAGCTTGGGTGAATTTTGGCCATTCGATTAAAAGCAATTTAGAGGGTGCTGATTTGTCATGGTCTGACAGCAAATGTACAAAAACAAAGCTTGGGTAATGTTTGGTGTGGTGTGCCGTGTGAAGCCAAAAAAGAATGAACGAATTGTCACTTACACCACTCTATTTCATACAACCC
>OU015761.1:14493454-14511420 GCA_907173295.1 Fagus sylvatica
GAGAGAGAGAGAGAGTGTCACTCAAAGTCATAAATTTTCAATCTTTAGCTCATGGGTATTTAGAGAAAGAGAGATCTTTGAGACCCACTTGCGGTTTTCTTCTGTACTGCAAAAATGGTTGCAAGAACCCCATAAAAACATAAGAAAATGGTAGCCCCAATCAACTTAGAGAAACTGTAAAGAAGGTGATAACAGGGGTGGGACCAGTCTTAGATACAAGCCAGATCAGCTTCACATGCAAGATGGCAAGTGGCTTAAACGAAATCCAATGGCTAGGATAAAATTTGATAAAGCAAAATGAAGGGTTTAGATTGTTTGGAAGCTTGGGTGAATTTTGGCCATTCGATTAAAAGCAATTTAGAGGGTGCTGATTTGTCATGGTCTGGCAGCAAATGTACAAAAACAAAGCTTGGGTAATGTTTGGTGTGGTGTGCCGTGTGAAGCCAAAAAAGAATGAACGAATTGTCACTTACACCACTCTATTTCATACAACCCAAAAAAAAAAAGTGACATATATTTACTATTTTTGATCTACAAAATAGTATTTATGCGTAAAATCTACTCAATGGTTACAAGATACTTCTTTATCTTACTCATGTAAACATTACTAAAATCTTATACCTCTAATAAGCATAAAAAATCTTAATTTCATTGTATTATAGTTCATCAACACTTTGTGTCCTAACAAAAAAAAAAAAAACACTTTGTGTCCAAAGTAAATTCACCTAATTCCTTTGCTCTAATCTTAATAAGTCCATCCTCTCTATGGATTAATCTAGGTTACACACATGAGATTATTTCAATCTCTTATGATGTATATTCGATGATGGATTTTTTAGATGGAATGTACTCAAAACAATAATTTAGAAATTTCGAATAGTGATTTTTCTTTGTTTATTTTAAAAATAAAGATAATTAAAAATTTTCGCATAATTTTAATGTTGCTAAAATTCTATTGACATTAAGAAGAAACATGTTGTTGCGAATTGCTAAACAAACTAGGTTCATATGCCTTTTTTTTTTTTTTCTCTCATCTATTAAATTTTCTTTTTCCATACTCTTATTATTTTAACGTTCATCGATAAGATTTGTTTAGTATCTTTGGTGATTCTTTCTTGATTTTCAAGAAAATAATAAAATGACATTAGGAAGATAAGAGAATTTTAGGAACTATACTTTTTTTCTTTCCTTAGAATATATTATATTATTTCTTAAGCATCCAAATTCGAAAGGCATCATTTACAAATTATACCAACATTGCTATTGTCATACCATCAACCAATTCATCATTATTGCTCTCATGGGCGAAACTACATATATGTTTGGAGCATCCAAACTTTTTAAAATGTCAAACTTTAACTTTATATTTTAGTTTACTTTTGCAACAAGAAGATTAACACCCCAAACTTTCTAATTTATTATATTACACTGTTAAGTTCATTTATATAATTTTTATTACTTTGGACTCCTAATTTTCAAACTCTAGTTCCTCCTTTGACTACTCTTCTTACAATTGCTGTCACCACCACTACCACCACCATCATTGTTAATGTTGTCACTACCATCACCCTTGTTTTCCACCACTTGGCAAAACCAATATTATGTGAAAATTCAGAGATATGAGAAAAAGGGGGAAAAAAATGTAGAAAAAGAAAGGTGATGTGAATTGCTAAACAAACTAGATTGGTATGCTTTTTCTTTCTTTCATCTATTACCTTTATTTTTCCATACTCTTATTATTTTAACGTTCATTGACAAGATTTGTTTAGTATCTTTTGTGATTCTTTCTTGATTTTCAAGAAAGTAATAAAGTGACATTAAGAAGACGAGAATTTTAGGAACATTATTCATGTACTCAACAACATTTGAAAAAAGAAAAAAGAAAGGAATAAAGAAGATAAGAAACAACATCAAGACAAAGATACTTTGAAGAAGTAAACTTCTTTATATTTGCGTAGAATCTACTCAATGTTTTAAAAAGCTGATTATCCTAAACTTGAATGTTATATTTTGCGTGTCTTACTTGTAAACATTGCTAATAAAATTTAGTTTCTCTAACAAGCATAAAATATTATAATCTCATTATATTATAGTTTATCAACACTTTGTGTCCTTTCAAAAAATAAATAAATAAAGGAAAATAGTCTAGTAAACTCACCTATCCTTTTCTCTTAGCTTAATAAGTCCATCATAACTAGAGATTGAGAGATGGACAACTTTTTGTGCCCCATGCGTTAAGCCTATATATTATGGGCTGTCATAGAACCAACCAAGCCCGAGTCCAAGTACAAACCAAGATGCATTCTCTCACTCTCTCTTCGGTATGAGCACCAAGAAATATGAATACAAAATTTGTAGTATGTATATGAACACAAGTAACCCATTCAACATGGATTGCCATTTTGTGTTTTGAGACCCAAAGCCACACTCGGGCAAACCAACACCCAATCCCACCTGAAGGCCATTAATTAAAGTCATACAACCAAACCCACCACAAAACCACTACATCAAGCCACAAGTTGCTAAACTGTTAAGCAATCAACACAGTAGGTAGAAAAGAGAGTGAGAGAAAGAGAGGTGAGCTTGGAAAACTTAGGATAGAGAATGGATAATGTGGAAAGAAAATGAGGGGGATTGGAACTATGCGGTTTATGTTCCCAACTTAAAAATAAATAAAAATTAAAAAGAAGCATACTTCATGTGCCTGAGTCCAAAACTTTTTAAAATAGGCCAAACTTGAATCTAAGCCCAATCTTGTACTCTTTCAGTTACTATATTTCTATTCATAGACCTAACGTTCACATTGCACTCTTGCTTTATTTTTATAATTAATGCTTCAATTAATTTACAAATAATTGGGAAAAACTTAGGTACCATATCTTAGGTATTGTACCTTAAGGGAACGTTTCGTACGCATGGATTGATATAGGAACAAAATGACTATCTCTTTGTAATCATCATTTAGTTATTTAGTTGTGCTTTCATTATAGAGAATAATTATTCTTTAGGAATAATTATTATTTAAAATGAGGAATAGCTATTCCTTAAAAAAAATTTATTTTTATGTTTTCTTTCGTTTTCGTTTTCCAATTTTTGTTATTCTAAGATTCAATAAAGTGTTAATTTTTTTTAGGTCCAATTCAATTTTAGAGCAAACACTAGAAACCCCAATTTGTGACAAGGGTTAGGGTCTTTCTTTGTTTTTAATATTTTTTTCTCTTTAATTCAAAAATATGACTTAATACGAAAAAGAAAATTGATTCAAGAAAATGTATAATTGAAGTGTTTTGATTCAACAATCCTAATTACGCTTAAAATGTGAATCTATAGTGCTTTTGTTTAGGGTATCTAAACCTTCCATTTGGTAGCTGAGAAATTTGGAAAGAAATGTCCTGAAACTGAAGATTTCGCCAATTGGTTGTGTTAGATAAAGTTGTTTGGAGATTAATGTTAAAGTCTCAAAATGATATTTGCTTACCAGCTACATGCAGCACTCATTTTACTTTTGTAATGTGTGTTATTGCTTCAGAACAAATTGAGGGAATTTCTGATTTCACAGATGAGAATAGCTTGTCAAATGGAATCCAAGAAACTTCTCCAATAATAAATGTTTAGTTGATAAGAAAGCTTAAAATAGAATAGAAAGTAGATGGAGATTTTCATTCATTATTAATTTCTATGTTGTTTTCCTATTAGTGACAAACTAAGTCATTGCGTAATAGGGTCTAGTAAAGTCAAGGTTTTTATTTTTTGGTACTTTTATCTTTGTATTTTAAATTCACTTTTCAGATTCCTTCCCTGTCCCTCAAGTTCTGAACACTGTTCAGCTTCTCAGTGAGTCTCCAATGCTGATTCTTGAAATCTTAGGTCCCCTGCCCCCATTTTTTATTTATTTAATGGTAATTGATTATGTTGCTTTTTTATGGTACAGTAGGTAATGAATATGAACTTGTAAAGAAGTACCTTAAAGAGTCATCTGAACGTAAGAGGCTTGACAATGAAGTGAGTGAGCTTAAAGGCAATATCAGGGTCTTGTGCAGATGTAGACCTTTAAACCAAAATGAAATTACAAATGGATCTACTTCTATACTTGATTTTGACTCATCTCAACAATCAACATAATGAGCTGCAGGTCATTTGCTCTGACTCTTCAAAAAAACAATTTAAGTTTGACCATGTGTTTAGGCCTGAGGACAACCAAGGTACCTTAGAACTTGTGACTCTTTCTGTATTGCTGATTATTTACTGGAAAGATCAGTTGATAGATTTTAATTGTTTTAAGTTTTTAATTCTGAGTTTTTATAAAACACAGAAGCTGTTTTCGCTCAAACTAAGCCTATTGTGACTTCAGTGCTGGATGGGTATAATGTCTGCATATTTGGCTATGGACAAACTGGAACGGGGAAGAGATTTACAATGGAGGGAACACCTGAAAATAGGGGAGTCAACTATAGGACTCTGGAGGAGTTGTGAGATATGAATTGTTTGTTAGCATGTTGGAGGTTTACAATGAGAAGATACGGGACCTATTGGTTGAAAACTCAAACCAACCTTCAAAGAAGTGAGTTCTTCTCAGCTTTATTCTTTACTGACTAGGCCCTGCAACACTGCAAACGTTTATTTGAATCAGATATCCACCTACAATTAATTTGATTTTTTTTTTTTTTAAAGCGGCACTACCAAATAATATATAGATGAAAGTAAGAAAAGATATGGTTGCATACAATTGGGCCAGAACCCAGAAGCAGGATATGATACTTGTCACTAATGCATTGATTCACAGCCATTTCTTTGCTGTAGAACTACTACTTTTATCCCCTGCTGTGTATGTTTTTTTCTTCTTCTTTGGTGTGGGGGGTTGTAGGGATAATACAAGTTATCTGGTTAGATGGTTATGTTATTCGATATTTGCAATCTGAATTTCAGTATAGGTTGAATTTAGAAGAGGCCAAACCTTGTAGCTCAGTGGCATTGCTTGCTCTCTTTTATGAGGAGAACCAGGGTTTGAATCCCCCCTCCCCATTGTTGTAACTATCGAATTATTAAAAATTTAGAAGAGGTTGTAAATATTTAATGTTATGTGGATGAAGGTTGGAGATAAAACAAGGAGCACAAGAAGTCCCGGGACTTGTTGAGGCTCGTGTTTATGGTACTGAGGATGTTTGAGAACTGCTGAAGTCTGGAAGCCGAGTTAGATCTGTGGGATCCACTAATGCTAATGAGCTCAGCAGCCGTTCTCACTGGTAACTTTTGTACTCTTAGTTATCTTCATTTTCTGTTATTTGTTTTACATTTGTCGACATGATGAGATGACCATTATATTCCTTGTGTATTGTGGTTTCTTGTAGCTTGTTGCGAGTGAGTGTTAAGGGGGAAAATTTAATAAATGGACAGAAGACAAGGAGTCACCTATGGCTGGTGGACTTGGCTGGTAGTGAGCGTGTGGGTAGGATTGAAGTTGAAGGTGAAAGATTGAAGGAATCTCAGTTCATTAATAAATCTCTCTCAGCGCTTGGTGATGTTATTTATGCCCTTGCATCTAAAACAGCTCACATTCCTTACAGGCATCTCTCTCTCTCATATTTATCAGTCTTTTATTTACTTACAATATCTCATTCTTTTGTATAAAAGCAGGAACTCCAAGCTCACACATATGCTGCAGAGCTCTCTAGGTTAGCATTTTGTCATAGCATATTACTTTACTGGGAGTAGATAGATTCTCTAGGATTGCTTATCCTGTGGTCCTGGAATCACCAGGATTGCTGCAGAAGATCTACAAACAATATTAATTGTCCAACTACGAATTGTGTATTCTCTCTTTCTCAATGCACATCCTAACTAAAGCTAGAATTGCAGGAGGAGATTGTAAAACCCTGATGTTTGTCCAGATCAGCCCAAATGCAGCAGATCAAGGAGAAACACTTTGCTCACTAAATTTTGCTAGTCGAGTCCATGGAATTGAGAGTGGCCCTGCTCGCAAACAGGCAGATATTAGCGAGCTTTTCAAGTACAAGCAAATGGTATGTTTCAATAAGACAAATTTTGTCAAAGTTAATTTTTTGTAGTTAGGAAATGCTGCAACTCAGATTTTCAAATTAACAGGCAGAAAAGCTCAAGCATGACGAGAAGGAAACAAAGAAATTACAGGATAATTTGCAATCTATGCAGTTAAAGCTTTCTGCCAGAGAACACATCTGCCGAAATCTTCAAGAGAAGGTATTTAAGTTTCTGATTTCACCTAAAACACCAGACAATATCTGGTTTCTTGTTGATTCTATTGGTTTTTAAACAAGTAACTGAGTTTCTACAGGTTCGAGACCTTGAGAGCCAACTAGCAGAGGAAAGGAAAACCATACTAAAACAGGAAACTAGAGCTTTTTCTGCTGCTTCTGCTCAGGCCTCCGGACTGTCCTCTTTAAAACAAGCAGCACACAAGTCCAGAACAGAGAAGAGGCCGCCATTGGCTCAGTACTCAAGATTGTTCTCTCCATTGCCAGAGTTGAGGACAGCAGTTGAGACAACACCAACTGCCATGAGGAGCAGTAGTAAGTTCATGGGGAGTCCTCCAACACAGGCTGGTTCATGGAAGCCAAAGCATCCAACAGTTGTTGCACGACAATGGAAACCATTAGTGTGGAGTCCACTCAAGTTGAGAGGCTTGAAAAATTACAGGAGGCCATCATTGTTGCCTTCTCAACCTCTAACTGAGATGCAATGAACCATGTTTTCACAGTCTATATTGTCAAACACCTTGTAACCATTGTTCCCCCATTTTTCTGTAATTTTTTTTTCTTTTGGGATATTTTTGCAAATGTATGCTTCTTGCTTACTAAATCACATGTTTCTATGAGATTGGGCTGCATTTTCTCTATCCTCCCCTTTTATTCAAGCTATTCTTGACTCTCTGTATTTATTTGAAAGAGAGTACAAAATCTTTGAAAGAGAGGGATTTTCCCAATTGGATAATATTAGAAAGAGAGTTCAAAATCTTCCATCCAAATATTGAAGGAAAGGTTCCCTTAATTTTGTTAATATATACTTTGAGGTTTATCTAATGCCTTATACTTTGCTTTAGGAAGTGTTTTTCATTGCAGTTGTTAAAATATGCCCTTCAGCCATTAGAGAATCTCAAATATGATAGTTGCTTCAAGTGTAGCAAGTTTTATCAGAATAATTCCCGAAATTATTAATATATGCAAATTATGGTTTTCTTGGTAGTGAAATGCAAATGACCCAAAATTGAGGCCAACTCTTGATTTTCACAGAAAATTTTCTTTTGTTCCTGTTCTTGACACAAAATATTAGTTGATAAATGATAGCCATAACCCCCAAAATGAGGATTCTTTTCTATTTGATAAAATGTAGTCTTCTCCATTGCTACTTTCATATCTACAACAATAGTGAAGAAAACAGAGCATTATAATGGCTTCATTATGTTTTGATAATAACCATAATCAGTTGAAAATGATAGCAATGGTCTCCATAGGGATTCTTTCCTGTTTAATAGATTAATTCATCTTCATTGAAGTAATAACTTTCATGTCCACAGCAATAGGAAAAATAAAAGAACACAAAAATACAGCTTCATTTCATACACAAATTGCATATTTGATACCAAAAAAGACTTCTCAATACGAATATCACAAAGATGGCCACATTGCTTGTCTTTCAATACTAAAAGCTGTACCTCTCAGGTTGAATTGGTTATAAAATTGAGTTCCAAGTCTTTCATTATCACAAAGATGTATCTTTCAATACAACAGTTATATGACAAGTGCGCCTTCTTGTCAGATGAGCTCTTCCTTGATCTTGAGGTCTAATTTTTTTTCCTAGTAGGACCCTCGTTGACTTCAGCTTTACTAACTACCAAACTTGCTTCGTTCAAACTCATGTTGTTACTAGCATTTGGCGCTGCAGAATAAACAAATTTAAGAATCGGATCACATGCTTGGTAAGGCATGAGTTCTTGTATCATGAGTGTTTCCTCATAGGAACGTTCACGAATCTGATCAATTACTTGCGCATTGTTTACAAACATAGGTATGTATCAACCGGTTGCATTTGCTCCTGCGTAAGGTTCTGCTTTTCCTTCTTTGTAACTGAGCTTGTAGTATTAAATAAGAATTTGAGACTATTTTTTTCATAAGTACATCATTTGAAACTAATTTCTTTGGTTCATTTCCATTAGATTATTCAACTAGATTTTTCATGCACAACAGCATGAATACTTAAGAGTAATATATCAACATACTGAAAAAATATGAATCATGACTTCTTCAACATTCTCAGACATGTGCTGCATATAAATGAGTACACAGCTTCTATTAAACAAAATCAAACACCACTGTTCTACTTCTCACAGAAAAGCTTCTAAGCCATTAGTTCATCCTCCACTTATTCAGACTGATTCTAAGTAACAATCGAAAGAAATGGACCATTACTTCATAAAATTTTACTTGCTTTTATTTTATTTTTTATAAGTCCTTACTGGCTTTTTCAAATATTTTTTTCAATGTCCCAACATCAAGAAGCTACTCACCCCAAGAGTTTTAATAAGGAAGTGGATACAGATTAATGCTAAGTTAGTTCAGGAAACTGTTAGAAGATAGTGGTCAATAAAGTACACATCAAGAAGTTGAGCTAAATCATCTAAGCCTTCTGCACTACTCAATTTTCATTCATATGTGTTCCAAGGAGTTGGAATTTACACCTTCAGCTCATCATAATAATATGCCTCAGAGAAATAAAATTTCGAGTGGCTTTCATCAGACATCATTCCTTTAACACAAACCTGGACTTTGTATTAAGCAATTCAATTTTTAATTATTTTTTTTAAATGAAGGTACATACCGAGTTGCAGGTTGATCATCTAATATCTCCAAATGCTAAGAACCTAGGAGTCATTTTGCATTTGTAAATGATAAATTACAACTAAAGAGAGGTAAAGCAACATTTCCAACAAAGCAGTTTTCCTTCTCATTTTCAGTCACCAGTAGCTTAACAAAGCTAAATAAGAACGCTTGTTATTTGCAAAAGAGTACTTTGTTACCATTTACATCTGTAAAGTAATTCGCATCCTTGCTAGAATGCCTTTGCTATTCTGCAATTAATACTATGCCACCAATTCCCATTGTTATGGCAAAATTATCAATTTATTCACCATTCCATCCCAACTTCCATTCTGGCATGACACTCCCCTCATCACACCTCCACTATAGCCCACTGTCTAGCAGTTCATCACATCCAAATGGCTTGGTTATCTCTTTTCTTTGGTTAAGTAAAAATATCTCAAGGTTCATTTCTTAAAAGATTTGATCTAAAATCAGTAAGGACCATTTTAATTGGGTCTTGTCATGGGTATATGAACCAAATTAAGACAGTAACTCAATTAAGAAATACACACATTCCAAGAAGAAGCAATTAATTTACAACTTTGTCTCACTATTAATGATGCTAAAAGGAAAAAGTTCTTTTGAAGAGAATGTCTAACGCTAGAAAAACGAAAAGAGCACCCCTCATGTAGGGGGGCCACCAGCCCTTTAATCGGACTTCCATTGCCGGAAACGGTATTGGTAGGAGGTTCGCTAAGATTAAACGGTGGTAGTTTGTCAACGTTAAGGCTAGTCATGGGAATTAAACGATTCTTTCAAGTGGAATTGAAAGCATTTGAGTTAGTTAAGAATGCAATTGAGGTTAGTATCATTGAACGTGGGAGAAAACACACGAGCACAGTTTCGATGGGCTTTGCGGCAGCATTTTGGTTTCGCGATTCGCTGTTGGAGGTTGCAAAATTATCCAATGAGCAAAATGTGTTTCGTTCATTCCGGGAAGGTAACAAGGTCTTTGTGGTTCAAAAGCAAAGAAATAACAGGGGTAGTTTTGTTACAATAACGGTGTTGGGAGATTCCAAAGGACGCGGTGGGGTGATCATACCTGAAGGTAAAGATTCATGGGGTTGGCGTGGGGTTAGCATGGAACTTCAAGGTTTATTAAATCCAACGGCTGCTGAGATTCATGGTGATAATCACCGGCGGCAACCTGCAAGTAAGCCCACGGTGGTAGGCAATATTAGGAAAGAATCTCTCACTTTCAAAGCTGCCGTTATTCAAGGAAGGGATATCCCAAAAATAGTGCCAATTAATTCTGGAAAGGAGAAAATATCGGAAGGGATTAATATGAAGAAGGAGGTGCTTTTGAATTTGCAAGTCAAGCTTACGTGTGGCGTGGATGGAAATTGGCATGCTAGTTGGGCTGGGCTTGCTGATATTGCAAATAAGGACATGAGTGAACCGAGTGGGCCTCATCTAGGCCCTCAATCTGCTCCTAACCCAAAACCAGCTCCTAAACAAATCCCTAAAGTTCCTAAACAAGGCCCGTTACCAATTAAACAAATCTGGAAACCTATTGGGTCGAAGCCCAAGCTTCCTTCTGCTTCCGGGTCGGGTTCGAGTAAGGAGGTGGTTGTGACCCGAGCACCAAACACTCAAGTATCCAATCGTTTTTCGGTGTTTCAGGTTGGTGAGAGCTCCGGTTCAGGTATGAACCATAGCGAGGATCCCGTGCCGTCGTCTACGGTGCATACCGAAGCCGTTACTCAAGCCGAGTCACGAAGCTTAACGGTTACCGGTGGATCGGGGTCTCCATCGGAAGGGCTGATCGCGGTGGAACCTCAAGACGAACCGAGAGATCTAATGAGTGCAGGTGGATCGGGCCTTTCATCTGATGCGCCGATCGTCTCGCACGGGCTCGTACCCATCTCGAGGCATACCGAGGTTGAACGTACTTGGGGCTCCTCCTCGGAATGGGTATTGGAGCTTAGGGACGGTAGGAGGGTTTCTATCCCCCTCTCTCTCCTCCGTCAACCAGCGGAAATGTTACCGGTGACCACTGAGCTGCCTCTCGCGGAGCAGTTCGTCACTTCCGAGGTGTGTGTTGGCGTGGGTTCAACAGATGATGATTTGTCTTCTCTGGGTGTTTCAGAGGGCTCTGATGAGGAGGAGGAAGATGGAGATTCTATTTCAATGGTTTGGGAAGACCCAGAAGTGGTCGGGGTAGGCCGTGAGCTGATGTGTTGGGCCGATGATACTGATACTCTGGATGTGGAGCCGTTGGCTATCTCAGAGCCAGAGGAGAAGGGGTTATGCGTGGTTCAGGCTCCTGAGGCTGTGGTTAGTCCCTCTGGTTGGGTGCTGGGTAAGTCGAAACGCATTGGCAAAGTCCTGGGAGCTTCTTATAATGGGAATGAGGAGCGAATCAATCGTTTGCTTATGGAAATTGACGGGAATAGAGCTCAAGTATCCCGTGAGGCAGGGAAAGTGAATCATTTGAAGGATGTGAGGAAGGGCAGCAGGGAGCTGAAAAGATTGACTTGCTCAATAAATTATGATTCAGACTCGGCTATGTCTAGAGGCAAGAGTAGGGAAAGGGGTCTAGCCTTGTCTCAATGAATGTGAAAATTATTTCATGGAATGTCCGAGGTCTGAATGTGAGGGATAAGAGGCTCCAGGTACGTCATATGTTAAAATTGTGGAATGCTGATATTGTTTGTCTGCAGGAAACAAAATTGGACTTCATTGACAGAAGAGTAATTCGGAGTTTATGGGGGATTCATCATGTAGATTGGTTGTACCTTGGTTCTGAAGGTGCTTCTGGGGGAATTCTGATAATGTGGGACCGTAGAGTGGTGGAGAAGATGGATTCTGCGGTGGGCCAATATTCTATTTCTTGCAAGTTTCGGAATGTGTTAGATCAGACTGACTGGGCTTTCTCTGGGGTGTATGGTCCAAACATTAATAGGGAGAGAGATATTATGTGGGAGGAACTGGCTGGTGTAGCTAGCTGGTGGGGTGTTCCATGGGTTGTTGGTGGAGATTTCAATGTGGTTAGATTCCCTTCGGAGAGACTGGGTATGACTCATTTCACTCCAGCTATGTATGGTTTTTCTGATTTTATCTCGTCTTGTGGGTTGCGAGATACTCATCTGGAAGGGGGTCTGTTCACTTGGTCGAATAATAGGGAGAATGCAGCTATGTCAAGAATTGATCGATTCTTATTTTCGGAAGAGTGGGATGGTTTATTTCCAAAAATCCAGCAAAAGAGACTTCCCAGAATTCTCTCGGATCACTTCCCTATTTTGTTAGAGTGTGGGGATTTCTCTCGAGGTCGGAGACCCTTTCGTTTTGAGAACATGTGGCTTAAAGCTGATGGGTTTAAGGAGAGGGTTAAGGAGTGGTGGGCCTCTTATATCTTTTATGGTACTCCGAGTTATATTATGGCTTGCAAGCTTAAAGCCCTGAAGGTGGATCTGAAAAAATGGAATGAGGAGGTTTTTGGGAATGTGGGAGTGAAAAGAAACAAATTAATGTCTGAGCTAGAAGAGTTAGATGCTGTGGCTGATTTAAGACAGCTCACAGGGGAGGAATCTCAGAAGAAGGCTCAGATTGTTGTGGATTTGGAACGTACCAGCTTGTTGGAGGAGATTAGTTGGCGCCAAAAATCAAGGGCTCTTTGGCTTCGGGAAGGAGATAAGAACACCAAATTCTTTCACCGATTAGCCAACTCTCATAGACGGTACAATTCCATTTCTTCTCTCTCCATTAATGGTGTTTTGTCCTCAGATTCGGAAGCCATTTCTGAATGTATCACAAATTTTTACACTCACCTATTTGAGGAGGAGGAATGTGAGAGGCCTTTACTTGATGGATTAGATTTTTCTATGATATCTGGTGAGGATGCTTTATGGTTAGAACGCCCATTTGGTGAGGAGGAAGTGGCTGGTGTGGTGGCTGGTTTCAATGGGGACAAAGCCCCGGGCCCGGATGGTTTTTCTATGGGATTTTTCCAAAGTTGTTGGGACATTCTTCATACGGATGTTATGGCAGTTCTTCATTATTTCCACGGGTTGAGTTCCTTTGAGAAGAGTTTGAATGCTACTTTTGTGTCTCTTATTCCTAAAAAATCAGCCGCTTTGGAGGTGAAGGATTTTAGGCCTATTAGTCTAGTGGGTGGTATGTATAAAATTCTGGCTAAGTTGTTAGCTAATAGGTTGAAGGTGGTTCTTCCTAAAATTATTTCTACTTCCCAAAATGCCTTTGTTCAGGGTCGTCAGATTCTTGACTCTGTGCTTATTGCAAGTGAATGTCTGGATTCTCGTTTGAAGCATGAGGAGCCAGGGGTGCTCTGTAAATTGGATGTAGAAAAGGCATATGATCATGTCAACTGGAAGTTCCTTATTTATATGCTTCAGAGATGTGGTTTTTATGGGAGGTGGAGGAATTGGATGTACTCCTGTATATCCACTGCGCGTTTTTCCATCCTGATTAATGGCTGCCCAAATGGTTTTTTCCCGAGTTCTAGAGGGTTAAGGCAAGGGGATCCCCTGTCTCCGCTTCTCTTTGTCATTGTGATGGAAGCTTTGAGTCGTTTGTTAGATCGAGCTGTTCGAGAAGGGCTATTCTCGGGTTTTTCGGTTGGTACGATGGCTGCTAATCCTTTGATGGTGTCTCATTTGCTCTTTGCAGATGATACCTTGATCTTCTGTGGGGCTGATTCAGAGCAGATTTCTAACTTGAGGTATGTGTTTACTTGGTTTGAGGCGGTTTCAGGGTTGAAGATTAATCTCGGCAAATCTGAAATTGTCCCTGTTGGGGATGTTCCGCATATAGGAGATCTTGTCCAAATCCTGGGGTGTAAACAATCAGGGTTGCCTATGCACTACTTGGGTCTTCCGTTGGGTGCTAAATTTAAGGAGACAGCTATTTGGAATCCGGTTTTGGAAAGGGTGGAGAAGAGATTAGCTAGTTGGAAACGGCTTTATCTATCTAAGGGTGGTAAGCTTACCCTAATCAAGAGTACTCTCTCAAGTATTCCCACTTACTTCCTTTCTCTGTTTCCTATTCCAGCTAGGGTGGCTAATCGTTTAGAGAAGCTCCAGCGAGATTTTCTATGGTGTGGGATGGATGAGAAGCCCAAATTCCATTTGGTGAAATGGTCTCAGATATGTGTTCCTCTCAGGTTTGGTGGCCTAGCTGTTCGGGATATCAGGTGCTTTAATAAAGCCCTTTTAGGAAAATGGTTGTGGCGTTATGGTATGGATCGGGAGGCCATGTGGCGGTCGGTGGTGGAGGCGAAGTATGGGAGTTTATGGGGTGGGTGGTTTTCGAAATCGGGCAAGGGTCCTCATGGAGTGAGTGTTTGGAAGTTTATTAGAAAAGGTTGGGATTCCTTCTACTCCCATTGTTCTTTTTTGGTGGGGGATGGCCAGAGGGTGAAGTTTTGGCATGATTGTTGGTGTGGGGAGGTGGCTTTGCGAAATGCTTTCCCAGAATTGTTTGTTCTCTCTCGGGATAAAGATGCTTCGGTGGCAGATTTGATGTCCTTCCCTAATGGTCTCCTCTATTGGGATTTCCATTTTGTTAGGAATGTGAAAGATTGGGAGTTAGAGTCTTTGACTAATTTTATGGATTTACTCTACTCTTGTAATCTTGAGGGGACTGGAGTGGACCGGTTGTGTTGGAAGGGTAGAGAGACTAAGAGGTTCACTGTCAAGGACTTTTACAGTCACATTTGTCCTTCTATTTATGTTTTCTTTCCTTGGAAGATCATTTGGAAGGCAAAAGTTCCTCCAAGGATAGCTTTCTTTTCTTGGACAGCGGCCTTGGGAAAACTTTTGACTATTGATAATCTGAGGAAGCGTCATCTTATCATTGTAGACTGGTGTTGTTTGTGCAAATCAAGTGGTGAAAGTGTTGATCATCTTTTGCTGCATTGCTCTCTAGCCTGGGAGTTGTGGTCTATGGTGTTTGGTTTATTTGGGGTGTGTTGGGTGATGCCGGGTCAGGTGCTGCAGTTGTGGACTGGTTGGCAGATCTGTGTTGGGGATACTCGGAATTTGGTTGTTTGGCGGATGGTCCCGCATTGTGTAATGTGGTGCCTCTGGAGGGAGAGGAATGCGCGGCATTTTGAGGATAGTGAACGTTCTATTGTAGATCTCAAGTTGCTGTTTTTTCAAACTTTGTATGAGTGGGTCAATTCCTTGGGTTTTTGCTCTATTAATTCCATTACGGAATTGATAGACTATTGTAGTTTCTAATTTCTTTGGCTTTCCTTTGTATACACCTAGTATACTAGGTTTGTTCTTTTTTAATGAAAGTTTTCTTACTTATCAAAAAAAAGAAGAAGCAATTAATGCTACAAACTTTCAAACTAATACTCATTTATGCAATGCTCCTTATTTATTTTGGTGGGATCAATCTGTATTTACAAGTTATCATTAGCTCTAACAAAAACACATATCATGTACTAAATTTATCTCAGCAAACAACAAAAACAATCAAACCACATGTATTCTTTCCCACCATTTTATCCTATCTAGAGTCATACTGTCTTACCTCCTCAATAAATTTATCTCAACAAACCCAGAAAAAATAAATAAATAAATAACTTGTTACAACAGGGACTCTCTATATTGGGAGTCCTCACAATAAGGACTCCCTATATTGGGAGGCCAAATATACTTAATACAGACTATTGAAATCCATACACAACCATTCAATCCGGGGTTTTAGAATTTACATTAAATAAATCGCTTTTCTAAGGAGATTGAAAAGAGGGTACCTACCTGTACCTTCAGATTGAGCAGTAGCACGAGGGCGAGTGAGCAGAGGGGCTTACTGGGTACTGAGAAGCCTACAAGGTTTGAGTGTTAAATGGTGATTAGGCTTGGCAGTGAAAGCAAGAGCAGCTAGTGGGAAATTCAGTGACTCTATGGCAGTGGTGGGAGCAAGAGAAATCTGATGGGAAAAAGACAAGCAGGGCAGCGTGTGAGAAAGAGTGAGAGTCATAAGGGTCTAGTATCATAAATTTTTCCTCATAGGAACGTCCACGAACTTGATCAATTACCCTCGTGCTTTGTTTGCAGACATGGGTATGTATCAACCAAATGCATTTGCTTCCGCATAAGGGTTCTGCTTTTCCTTCTTTGTCACCATGCCTGTAGTATTAAATACACATATGAAACTATATTTTTCATAAGTAAAATCATTTGAAACTAATTTCTCTGTTTCATTTCCTTTAGATTATTTAACTAGATTTATCATACTCAACAACATGAATACTTAGAGTAATATATGGACATACTGAAAAATATGAATCATGACTTCTTCAACATTCTCAGACATTTCCTGCATATAAATGAGTGCAAAGCTTCTAAAAACAAAATCAAACACCACTGTTCTACTTCTCACAGAAAAGCTTATAAGCAATGTGCTCATCATCCCCTTATTCAGACTGATTGTAAGTAACAATTGAAAGAATTGAACCATTACTTCATAAATTTTACTTGCTTTTATTTTATTTCTGATAAGTCCTCACTGGCTTTTACAAATAATTTCTTCAATGTCCCAACATCAAGAAGCTACTCACCCCAAGAATTCTAATGAGCAAGTGGTTACAAATTAATGCTAAGTTGGATAAGGAAACTGTTAGAAGATAGCGATAAATAAATTACACGTCAAGAAGTTGAGCTAAATTCTCTAAGCCTTCGATGCTTTTCAATTTTCATTCATATGTGTCCAAGGACTTAGAATTTACACCTTCAACCACATCCTCTCTTTTTTTCTAGGATAATAAGTGAAAAAATCTCAAGGTGCATTTTCTTGAAAGAGTTGATCTAAAATCAGTAACTCCATTGCGAAATACACAAATTCCAAGAAAAAGCAAGTAATACTACAAACTTTCAAGCTAAAACCCATTTATGCAATGCTCTTTTTTTGTTGATGAGATCAATCTGTATCTACAAATAATCATTACCAAACAGCAACAACAATAAGCCATAGTCCCAAAAAAATTTGGGATCCGTTATGAGTTACTCCTCAACAGACTAATTAAGATTATACTTTTTCCATCATTCTATTCTATCTATCTAAAATTATACTTTTTATTACCTCCTTAATAAATCCATCTCAGCAAACCCCAAAAATATATATATAAAGATTAATAATTGCTTATATGTAATTGCCTATATAATTGCAAAATCACAACAGAGACTCTATGTAATTGCTTATATGGCCCAACACGACCTAATACACATAATCAAAATCCATACACAACTATTCAACCTGTACCTTCAGATTGAGTGTTAAATGGTATTGGGTATTGGGAAGCCTGCAGGGTATGAGTGTTAAATGGTGATTAGGCTTGGTAGGGAAAGCAAGAGCAGCTGGTGGCAATTTCAGTGACTCTATGGCAGAGGTGGGAGCAAGAGCAATTTGATGATGGGAAAATGGCATGTGAGCCAGCACGTGATGAAGAGTGAGAGCCATGGCACCCAGCAGTGCAGTGGAGCAAGGAATGAGGTTTTGAGGGAGATGAGAGCAAAGTAGGTGTCAAGTGTGAGTGAGGGTGGTGGTTAAAGTCATAAAACCAACAAACTATGCAAAACTAACAGATAAAGCACTGTGTCAGTGTGTCTGACTTAAAGAAGTTTCACTAAAACTCGCTTTTCAGTGAATCTAGAGATAAACAGGACAGTTCAGTATGTTTTAGGTCTTCACGGCTTGTCATAGCATGTGAATTGAGTATGAATTCCTAGCACATAAAGAAACCATTTCAAAATGTCAAAAGCTGGTGCCATTTTTAATTTTTAACCATCGCTTATTAGAAACTCTTTTTTTTCTGCAGTGACTTCATTTCAAAAAATGTCTCTACAGATTCATATGCACAACGTGTAGGCTTTCCACCTATTATTTCAAATTTTTAACCATCGCTTATTAGAAAATCGTACATGAAAAGCAAACACATGGGAAAAACTCATTAGTAGAAACTGCAGCAGTCTTTCCACCTATTATTTCCTGGGTAGGCTTAAGTCAAGAGATAACAAGTTTTACAATAAAAAACAAAAAACAATTCAATCCCAAATTAAATAACATACAATAAAATATTAAAAAGCTCACCATAATAGCATGACA
>OU015761.1:14511430-14592664 GCA_907173295.1 Fagus sylvatica
CTAACAGATAAAGCACTGTGTCAGTGTGTCTGGCTTAAAGAAGTTTCACTAAAACTCGCTTTTCAGTGAATCTAGAGATAAACAGGACAGTTCAGTATGTTTTAGGTCTTCACGGCTTGTCATAGCATGTGAATTGAGTATGAATTCCTAGCACATAAAGAAACCATTTCAAAATGTCAAAAGCTGGTGCCATTTTTAATTTTTAACCATCGCTTATTAGAAACTCTTTTTTTTCTGCAGTGACTTCATTTCAAAAAATGTCTCTACAGATTCATATGCACAACGTGTAGGCTTTCCACCTATTATTTCAAATTTTTAACCATCGCTTATTAGAAAATCGTACATGAAAAGCAAACACATGGGAAAAACTCATTAGTAGAAACTGCAGCAGTCTTTCCACCTATTATTTCCTGGGTAGGCTTAAGTCAAGAGATAACAAGTTTTACAATAAAAAACAAAAAACAATTCAATCCCAAATTAAATAACATACAATAAAATATTAAAAAGCTCATCATAATAGCATGACATTGCAGCAAAAGAGCAAAAACAAAATATATATATTTCATAAGAAGTTAGTATCTGTCGTCTTAACATCCATACATTCTATAAAGTTCAATGTAAACTGCAACAATTAATTAAACAACTCAGTAAGTATTATAGAGACATTTTTTCTAATAAGTAATAATGAATTTCATTAAAGAATGTGCAAAAAGGGTTGCAACCTAGTACATAGGATGTATACAAGTGTAGAACCCTCGTTTTTTTTTTTTTTTATAAGTAATAAGTTTTATTGATTATTGAAAAAGATTACAACAAGGACACTAGGCGTGTACTTGGTAAATTAATTGCGAATGGAACAATAATCAAAGAATTCCAACAAATTAGAGAAAGAAAACAAACTAGAGGCAGCCATCCAATCAAATAAGGTGCGTAAGAATAAAGTCTTCAAGTCGAGAATATTTCGTTCACAGTCCTCAAAGGTCCTGGCGTTCCTTTCCCTCATAAACTCCACATCACACAATGCGGAACCGCTTCCCAAATATGCCTGTTCTTATGCCTCCCCAATCTACCCTTCCAACTAGCAAAAACATCGACAATCCGCTTTGGCATTACCCAGTACATCCCAAATAAGCTAAAAGCCATATTCCATAACTCTTTGGCCAAAGCACAATGAAGGAACAAGTGATCCACTGATTCCCCATCAGCCTTGCACATGCAACACCAACTCACCAAAATTATATTCCGTCGTCTCAGGTTGTCCGCTGTGAGAACTTTTCCCAAAGAAGCTAACCAAGAGAAGAAAGCAACATGAGGAGGAATCTTAGCCTGACAAATACTCTTCCAGGGAAAAGAACCAATAGAAGGAACTAGAGCTTGATAATACAAACGAACCTCAAAGTCTATTGTACTACCAATCCTCCAACACATCTTATCCTCACCTCTTCCCAACTCTTTAGCTGAGTAAAGTAAAGTTGACCTCCCAATGAATGTAGTTATTTTGGAACTGCAAATGGGCAGCCACAAAAGCTTCCTTATCACGAGCAATACAATACAGATTTGGAAAAATATCCTTTAGAGGATAATCCCCACACCAAGTGTCATACCAAAATCTTGTTCTAACTCCATTGCCAACTTTGAAATAAATGTACCTTTCAAACTTAGCCCACCCACCTCTAATATTCTTCCATAAGCTCACCCCATGAGGGCCATGAGTCACTGCAGTAGACCAGCCACTCTCTAATGAAGAAAATTTGCCATCAATCACCCCATGAGAGCCTCGTAAATTTAGCATCTAAAAATTCAAAAGACCTAAAAATTCCAAGAAAGATGTGGAAGCAGCCTGCATCTATTCTCCAAATCCTTAAAAATAAGGACTTTAATTTATCTATAGACTCCCTTTTCCCTCAAAAGTGCGTGCATTCCTATCTCTCTCCAAATGCACCAAATCAAACCTTGGACTGCTTGGCTCTTGCTGAGCATCAACTACAACACCTTTCCAAATATTTGGACTTTCATCAAATTTGCACCCCCAAGCCATCAGAGGGCTCACACATGTGTTTAAAACTCTAATTATAACAAATTAATACATAAACAATTAGTTTCCAAAGTTCTTAAGTGCTCATACAAAATCCTAGCAAAAAAAAAGAGCAATTACCTTGAAGTTCTCAGGCATCAAAGAAGAACCTAGCTTTACTTCCTGCATTGTAAAATCATCTTTGTCAATCTGACAAATTTCATCATTACTGTTCAATTCCCAAGTATGGTTTTATTTTATTTTTTTCTGGGGATTTCTCTTGACATTCAGTCCAAATTACAAAGATCTGTTAAGCCAGGGCCAGTTGACACTTTACTGGAAACATGGAAACAAAGTTAATGCTATCATGTCAAAGAACATATAAACATCATAAAAGATGCTATTCAAACTTTCAAATTCAGGAAAAAACTTCAATTGCAAAGATTACAAGCTCTCATGGTCTGCAGCACCTCACAGAGAAGGGGTTCCAGAATTTTCCTGATGGTGGACAAATTACTTTTATAAAAAGGGTAAACAAATGAATAACATGTAATAGGATTCAGCTCAACAGTACTAACCGTGACAGCAGTACGAAAAACAGGATGACATTCCACTTGTTTGCCAGTAACAAAGGGATGCTACAAGTATTTAGCAGAGTAAGAACAAACCCTGGTGAAATATAACCATTGAATGGACAACATTTTGATAATCACCAGAAGCATGAGTTTACAGTGACCTGGAAAAGTTACTATGACTACTGCTGCCTACAATGTGACAATTGTATATGAAGTGCTAAAACTATAATCACCAGGAGCAACTCAGAGGCAGCAGGCCTCAAATTTGGTTCCCTGCCATTGGATCACACATCACAGAGTATTTATTTAAAATAACAAAAATAAAATAAAATCAGTAGTCAGAATTGTCTCCCTCTCCCAACCTAAAGATTGCACATCAAAATTACACTAAGAAATAATTTTGACCAAGAAAAAGAAAGTTTTCCAGTGCAATATATATTTAGGACATCCTGAATTCAGACAAATTATTTGAAGGAGAGAGTCAGCAGAAAACAATAAGGATTACATACTTTTGCAAACATTTCAGCAGAAAATCTTTTGCTTCAATAGAGAGATGTTTAGGGATCGGTGGATGAGACTTCCATGTCCCTATGTAGAAGAGAGCATCAACCTGAACTAACATGTTAGTACAACATATGGGAGAACACCTTCTTAAACCAAATATTGGAATTCAGCTGAATTACAGATGCAGCAAGCATGACCAAAAATCAGAACATGCATGCATAAGCTAACTTAATGCATTATTTCCCTGCCACTCTACACTAAAACTTACTCAGGGGTTCAGGTACAAAAACTTTGCTTTGTTATGCAAAGATTAGCAAGCTTTTAAAGCAAAGATCATTCCAGAGTCTTGAAACAAACTCTTTGACTGAATAAAACAATTTTCAGGAAAAGGCATGGAAAAAAATCACTTTAAAACTTAGCTTGCTTTTAACTAATTTTTCTTTTCATATATCTAGGGGGATGGGTAGGATGACCAAGTTCATCCAGTAAAAATTCTAATTAGCTCTACGTCAACAACCTCAACTCTCATGCATACCATAGAATGAAAAAAAAATAAAAAAAAAATTCTAGTAGGGACTTCCGTGATCAAATACTCATGAAAAGTCAATGAAATATAGCTCAAATGGCATCTCCTCTACCCAAAAGAACAGGGTGAAGGGGGTAATCGTGGGTTCAATACCTGAAAGAGGGAAGGTAATCAACAAAAAGATAGTAGGATTATGACAGAAGCATTATATCTTAATTCTTACATATTTCAATGCTTCCATGCTTGGTTTTTCAACAGCAATAAGTTCCAAATCTAGTGACAGAAGCCTTTATACATTTATTGCAAGAGCAAAAGCCCATTTATTTGAATCTTCAATTAAGTCATCGGTCAACTAAATGTCCAACCATACCTCTGCCTCATAACCTGATAAACCTATCAGATAAATGGCCAACTAAATCAGGCAATTCAGCCAAGAGTCTTTTAAAAGCATCTTTTCTTTTTGAAAATTATATTTAAAAGTATCTTTTATCACCGAAAACTTCAATTTTTTCTTCTCTTTAATTTCCAAAGAACCAAATAAAGTATAACAGTAATGAACAAACAAAAAAGTAGCAGTTAAGTAGCAGTCCAAAGGAGAGGTGTCATTGGTTGGATGATACAGTAGTTAGCTCTTGTCAAGTTGATTACTATTTAAGCAGTTTGAAACCTAAATTTGAAAAGGATTCATTTCAATTATAACTGTCATTGAGGGATTTTTAAAAATCAATATAAACCATTTGACAACAGCAAGAGGCATATAGGAAACCTCAAGAGATGCCAAGTACTCTGTATCATGATGGCTGAAACAAATATGAACATAAGAATTGGGTAGGTAAAAAAGAGGATAGAGCTGGAACGCTTAAAAATTAATTCAGGGAAAAGAAACAAAGCATGTTTTTCAAACAAAAGTACATAGTTAAATCACAGAAAATGTTTCTGCCCCTGAAATTTTAAAAGTGCTATGACATTCTTTAAAGCAGGAAAGGTCCAACTAACATTTTCTAAACTAAGACCTGAACTTATCAAACAAGATTTGAAGTAGACTCTTCACCCAGCATGGGTTTAAAGATTATCCAGGAGTACATTCAATTAGACTAAATAACTCAATCAGCCAAGTTATAAACAGTTACTGCTCCCAAATAACCATGTTCTTAATATCAACATTTACAAATACATGGTGTTCCTTTAGATTAAGATTCCAAGCCAATATTCTTACCGTCATGATGTATAAAATTTATGTTGCGAAAAGACAAAAGAAAATAACCTCACCATCTATGAAAAGCGGAAGGGCACTTGTTAATCATGCATAATCGAGCTTTCATAGAAATAATAGTAACAGTAGAAATAATAACAATAACTAAAACGAAAACTAACGATATAAAAGATGTTGATAAACATGTAAATTTGTAATAACTTGAAATACTGATGAATCTTTGCATTCATGTTTTGCATCTAATTTGCACATTTCCCTCTTCAAAGTAATGGCCACTACCCACCTAATGCAGAAGAAAACGACATGGACAATTTAACTTATTGTAGGTTTATATGAGTTCAAAAAAAAATGAATGCAGTCTAAATCGCATAAAAACAGAAAAGAGAGGAAAAAGTAGTCATAAACAACTAATATAAAACACCTGCAGTTTGCCTTTTAGTTCCAATATTTATTCATTATCCCTGAACTTAATGTTCCACACTGAGCGCCAACTTCCATTACTAAACAATGTGCCATAAAACATTAAAAACTAAAAATTCCTATTATCTACAAGTTTCTTGTGTCTAACAGATGAGAACAAGGCAGGATACAACCAGATGCAGACAACCATGAGTTGGTACATATTTATTTCTTATCTGAACCATAATGCCAAGAGAGAGCATTAAAAAGAATTACTGCATTGTCCTTTGACGAATTTCACGCCAGAAATCTTGTGGACTAAGTCTAGTATACACAAAAAATTAAAACCACAGTTTCTCCTTGGTAGATACAGTGCCTGTAGAATTACATTGGGCACATTGATAGATCAACTCTTCGCAAGGACTGCTACATTCGTGTCACATAGAGGGTGGTCTTTAGTTTCCTCAATGAAAGTAAGGGGGTGTGGGTGACAGTTAAATGTGCAAGCACCTCCAAACTTGCAATTTGGGTATCTCCCAAGAATACATTTGGGATGAGCAGGATAACTGCAATCTTCACAGTAGTAGAACCAATGCTTTGAGTCTCGTTCTTCTTCACAGATATCGCACAGTAGTATTCATCAGAGTCATCTTCAGCAGTATAACAGAGAGTGAAGGGATGCTCATGTTGTTTGTAACTTGTGGTATGTGGTAGTGTAGCGCATTTAAAGTCCAAAGCAAAGTCACAAGTGATACAGCAGAATATTGGGGAAATTTTAAAACCACAACAACTGCAATTATGTTCAGATTTACGCTAGAGAGAATAAGTTGGTGGTCATGACCAGGGTGGGTAAGGATGTCTGAGATCAAGCTACAATGAACATCAAGTTTACAACCATAGCATCTCTCACAGCAATAGGTGAAGCCATTGCATCTACGCTTACAGGCATAACACGAGTTACTTACATAAGGTGACTTTGGGAGGAGGGTGAGTGGGTGTTGATGAAGTGGGTGTTGTTTTTTTCTAGGTAATTCAACACAAGACTTATGAAGAAAGAAATTACATTTAACACACCTGTAAAATGGAGGGAGAATGGCTCTTACACACCCATCGCATATTTCGTTATTTTGAACCTCATCATCAGAAAGCTTTAAGTTATGCTTATGACTGAAGTGCTCAATTTCTGTAGCTATTTGAGTTCCGTCCTTCCCCACATTGGTTTTTTTGACTTTGTAAGCTGATGAGTCAGCGAATTCACCGAGCTTTGTATCTTCAATTTCCAGCGTAGCTTTTGACTCGGTGGACTCCTCATCTTTAAGTTCCTCCCAATCCGTGTTTCTATTGTACATAGCACAATCGAGGTGGGTAACAAAATCGCATGTGGAGCAATAGTAAAGGCCATAGTGTGTGTCCACTTTTTGAACACAGAGTGGACAAATTCGGGAGTCAGATTGATCTACTTCAAGAGAAGAATGGGTGAGGTGGAGGGGGTGCTTGTGACGTACAACTTTCACTCTGCGTGGGTAATAAGCACATCTTCTATGAATCCAGAAACCGCATGAGCTACAAGAAACGGGCACACCCTTGTCTTCTTTGCCACAAATGTCACAGGTGAACGTGATTGACTTGCAAATGGGAGTCAATGGGTGGTCGTGGAATTCAGCTTGAATCGGTGAAACAGTACATCCGATGTGAATGTTGAAGTTGCAACGGGAACAACCGTAACTGTAGTGGCGGTAATAATCAACTCCTTTGCAGACTTCGCATTTGCCATTTTCGTAAGGAAATTCTTTGTCTTCATATCTGGCTGGCTGAAAAAGAACAAGAGGATGTTTTGGGTGCAAGGGATGGTGCAACCCAAGGGGTAGTTCGGCACATGATTTATGATGAAAAAAAAAAATAGCATTCTTTACAACTGTAGCTAGGACCATAAACAGGTTCCCCGCACCCATAACAATCATATCCGCTTGCTCTCGTTCTCATCGAAGACCAGCGGGTGTTGATGGTGAGATAAAATGTTGAAGGTCCTCCATCTTGTATTATAAGATAAGATGCAGAGAAAACATGAAAGTTGTTGTTTAGAAAAGGAGTTAATAGATAGAAGATGGGAATTAGGTGGAGACAGAGACAGAATTAATTTGAGTTTAGGGATTTAAACAAAGATTAGATGCAACTAAGAGAGACTTTCCAGCTCTTTCACTTTTCGGACTTAGCTTGCAAACATCACGTGAGTTTGGTGCTACAGATTTGGATGGTTGGTGTTTTTACTTTTTACTGTTTTGTGCTACAGATTTGCACGACTAGACATTAGTTTTATATATATTGTTTGACTTATTTACTATATATATTTTCATTTTTTCCTATTTTTTATTATGTGTTGGATTTCAGTGTTTATTTAGAATTTTATTCTTTTTTCAGAAAATTGAACAAAGGAATAGTCAGGTGGAATTATTAGAACGCATGAGATGGAAGCATGTTGTTATCACTATTGAACATTTTCTTGACAAAAAGCCTCATTTGTGTAAACCTTACTATATATAAAATTTTGAAATGGTTGGTCTATTTATTTTATTTTATTAAGGGTAACAAATTGCAATTTTATTTGGACATAAGATAGAACTTAAATTGTAAATCTACATTTATTTTGTATCTTTTAGGAATAAATAATAAGACATTATGGTGGCACAAAAAATAAGTAATAAGAATGTAGATTAAAGAAAATAGTGATTTAAAAAATAATAATTGAGTGATATACCTTTTATCAAAGCTACATATTAAATGTAAAATGAACCAAACCTATCTAACAATATTATATCTCACAAAAATATATTGTTAATTCAAGTGCAAATTAACAACTAAATAGTCCCAAAATTTCATTGCATTTAACATCTATATGACAAAAATTTTAGGCAAGCAAAGCAACATATTATTTATGAATAGCAATATAAAAATACACATACATATGAACAAATTTGCATATGCAACCATTAATACTTACAACAAGGAAAATCCAATTTTCTCTTCAAAAAACACCTAGGGAAGCTTCCAAGTTAGCCTCACTTTCAATTTTGTTGTTAAGTTCATGTGAAATTCATCTATAACTTTGACTATATATAGGATTATTATGCTATTGTACCAAAAGAGAAAAACACAAAAGAAAACAAAACAAAAAAAGAATAAGAGAAGCATTCAGGCAAGGAATTTATCCTTGCTTGCCTAAATTTATATACCTTTCTTTATCTTTTCTCTAATCTTTTTTTTTTTTTAATCCATGTCCAAACTTCATACTAACATTTTCTCTCTTTTTTGTTCTAAACATAGCATTTAGGCAAGGAATTTATCCTTGCTTGTCTAAATTTATATACCTTTCTTTCTCTTTTCACTAATCTTTTTTTTTTTTTTTTTTTTTATTTTTTATTTTTTTTTTATTTTTTTTTTTAATCCATGTCCAAACTTCATACTAACATTTTCTCTCTTTTTTGTTCTAAACATAGCATTTAGGCAAGGAATTTATCCTTGCTTGCTTAAATTATATACCTTTCTTTCTTTTTTCTCTAATTTTTTTTTTTTTTTAATCCATGTCCAAACTTCATACTAACATTTTCTCCCTTTTTTGTTCTAAACATATCCCTACTAACATTTTATTTTCTCATTCATTTATGAGATTTCTTTAAAAAATCTCTATCTAAGTTATACACATGTGAAATTCTCTCTCTTATGTTATTTTTGGATGATAACTTTTGAAGTGGAATTTACTCAAAATTGTAATTTAGAAATTTCTAATATTGATTTCCTTTGTTTATGTTAATAAGAAAGGTAATTCAAAAATTTTGTAGAATTTTAGACTTTAGATTTCCAAGCATCCAAATTTGATGTTTGAATTCTATGAAGGAATGCAACTTTTACAAATTCTATCAACATTACTACATCATACCATCAACCAATCCACCATTATTGCTCTCATGGATAAAACTACATATATATATATGCTTGGACGCCATAGGTTCAAATCCTTTCATATCTATAAAAAAAAATAAAGTGTTTGATTTTGGGCTTAATAAACTGGGAATGCTTGTTTAAAAGGTATAGGATTGTCCAATGGTGCTGTCTTATTTTGTGGAGTTGGTGATTTGGTGTGGTCAAGTACTTTAATAAGTTTGGTAGCATTTTCATTTTGTTACCATATGTGAAATATTTACAAAATAATATACTCCCTCCCCCTAAAACATAGTTCGCACTTTCTCTTACAGTTGTCTCTGGATTATAATGTTATTTACTTTAGTTACTACTAGTCTCCTTGCACACACTCTGCATATGGTCAAAGGCTTCTTCTTTTTTAATTAAAATTTTTCAATTTTTTCTTTTGCGGTTTCTTATAAATTGAGTCATTCAAATTAATTAATTGATTAGTTTCGGCAATTTAGTTGGTTTGAAGAATAAAAAATAAATAAAAAAAGGAATAGAAAAGGCTAATAATTTGGTAAATAAGAAATACTTAATAAATAACAAAGTTAATACTTTGATGACTGAAACGAAATACCGCGACAAATTAAGTTGCTAACTTGCTATACATATGACTCAGATTATATGCTACGAGTAATGACAGTAATGCAAAGGACTTACGGCTTTAGGATGAAGACGAACATCTGAAGTTGTTTCTACCGCTAAAATCCTCTCAATAGCTGCCTCAATAGCTGCCTAGCAGCAGAAGTCTCCCTCACTTTCTCCAAAGAATTTTTGTCCATGTTACTGAGGATGAACATACATCACTAAATTCTCAAAAAAATGAACAAAGAATTTGCAAGAGAGAGAGAAGAGGGCTATAGAACAATACCTCATGCCACAAGAAGAAGGAATATCTTGGTCCACCATCCAAAGTTGGTGTAGTCACATAAGGTAAAATGTTAGATTGATTGATTTCTCACATGTTATTATGTCACACTTGAATGCTGAGTTTTATGCAACCAGAAAATCATCCAACATAATATATGCATAGAGTAATATAAGTGATCAAAATTTTCCATGACGATAACTTTTAATCAGGATCTAAAATTTCATGGCCTTTAAATCCATGAATATAGCACATGGGTATTTCCTCAAATCTCTGATTAATGAATCGAAGTGCATCTTTTTAAGAAGATTAAGCAAATATTTGAGAGTAATTTATATTCTTAAATATACTACAAGAATAACCTTATAGATTTAACAACCAATTGTTGTGAAATTTTGCTTGTGATTAACTTATAATAAATATTTAATAAAAATGTGGATTCAAGAAAATAAAGATTTATACAAATTAATTGAGTGATATACCTTTAATCAAAACTACATATATATTAAATGTAACATGACCCAAACCCTTTTAAAAATATTATATCTCACAAAAAAATATATTGTTAATTCAAGTGCAAATTAACAGCTAACTAGGCCCAAAATTTCATTGCATTTAACATCTATATGACAAATTTTAGGCAAGCAAAGCAAATTATTGTTTATGAATAGCAATAGAAAAATACACATACATATGAACAAATTTGCATAAGCAACCATTAATACTTACATCAAGAAAAATCCAATTTTCTCTTCAAAACACACCTAGGGAAGCTTCCAAGTTAGTCTCACTTTCAATTGTGTTAAAACTAAGCTCATGTGAAGTTCATCGATAAGTTTGACTATATATAGGATTATTATGCTATTGTGCCAAAAAAGAAAGATACAAAAGAAAACAAAACAAAGAAAGAATAAGATAAGCATTTAGGCAAGGAATTAATGCTTGCTTCCTTAGGTTTGTATTCTTTCCTTTCTCTTTTCTATTCTCTCTCTCTCTCTCTCTCTCTCTCTCTCTCTCTCTCTCTCTCTCTCTCTCTCTCTCTCTCTCTCTCTCTCTCTCTCTCTCTCTCTCTCTCTCTTTAATCCATGTCCAAACTTCATACTTACATATGTATTGAGCCACCAAATCTTGACAAAACAATTTAGGCATTTTTTTTTAAAAAAATATATATTAGCATTTGATGCAATAGATAACATAACACAATTTTTCACGGGTTCTAATTATCTTGTGCATCAAGTGCAAAATAAACTTTAATTTCCTCTAAATAAATTATTTTGTTCCTAGTACACTAATGGCCTCTTAAAACTAGTGATAAGATAGTAAGATGATAGATCAATGCTAATTATATTATTTGTGTGATTATATTACTTAAGAGAGATGACTTAGTTAATTGACTTTCTTTTGTTATCTTGTATGTTAAATTAATTTATAAATGTTGATAAAGATATTTATTAGTTAATTTAACTAGTTTCTTTTGGAAAAGTAGATTACCAGCAATAGTTAATTGGAAACTTGAACATTTTAGTACGTTTTAAAATTTGGTTCAAAACCCTAGGGGCTTTGTCAATAGTAATATTTCAAAGGTAGGACGATTAGTATTTAAGCTTTTTTGGTGTTTTGTTTTTTGATTTTTGTTTCCTCTTTCCATTTTTTTGTTTGAAAAACAATAAGACATAACCATTAGATTAACGTAGAAAATAAGAGGAAAGAAGATTACTTTCATCATCATGATGTTCTTTAATAAGCTAAGAGCTTTGTAGCTCAATTGATGTTTCCAACGAAGACACCTTTAATAAGCTAAGAGCATTATATTATAGTTTATCAACACTTTGTGTCCTAAAAAAGCTAAAGCAAAAAAACATTAACACGTTACTATCCAAATTAACATATTGAGAGAGTGACAACTTTTTATGCAAATATGTTCTAACATAGAACCACCCTCTCTCTGGAATGAGCACCACAAATATTCCGCACCATGAACACAAGCAACCCATTCTAAGACCCAAAGCCACACTCAAGTTGAGAGGCTTCAAAAATAAGATGAAGCAATCATTGTTGCTTTCTCGACCTTTATTTGAGATGCTATGTACATGTTTTATCTAATGCCTTATACTTTGCTTCAAGAAGTGTTATTCATTGAAGATGTTAAAAAAAGCCCTTCAGCCATCAGAGAATCTCAAATATGATAGTTCCTTACGTGTGGCAAGTTTCATTAGAATAATTCCCAAAGCTATTAAAATTTCCAAATCATGGTTATCTTGGTAGTGAAATATATATGACCCAAAATTGAGATTTTCACAGAAAAATTTCACATCTACAACAATAGGAAAGGGAAAAAAAAAAACATTATAATGGATTCGTTATGTTTGATAATAGCCATAATCAGTTGACAAATGATAGCCATAATCTCCATAGGGATTCTTTCCTATTCAATAGATTCATTCCTCTTTATTGAAGTAATACTTTCATGTCTTTATCAATAGGAAAAAGAAAAAAGACCACAAAAACAGCTTCATCTATACACAAATTGCAAATATGATACCACAAAAGATTTTTCAATATGAATATCACAAAGATGGCCACCTTGCATGCCTTTAATTTAATACTACAATTTGAACCGCTCAGGTTGAACTGTATTAAAGTTGAGTTGCAAGGCTTCCATAAATGATAATGTACAACTAAAGAGAGGTAAAGCAACATTTCCAACAAAGCAGTTTTCCTTCTCAATTTTAGTCACCAATATCTTAACAAAGCCAAAGAAGAGAGCTTATCATTTGCAAAAGAGTACTTTGTTACCATGTATATCCGTGAAGTAATTCACATCTCACTAGAATACCTTTGCTATTCTCCAATTATTACTATTCCATCAATTCCACTTGTTATGGAAAAATGATAAACCATTATGTTGACAAAATAAGTAAGCTTGGACGTCCATATGTGTTACATAAGAAAGTGGCCTGAATTTTTTTCATAGGCTATTATGTCTATAAAAATCCTGATTATTTTACATTAATACAATTTCTATGCATTTGAAACAAACTTCAAAAAATTGTATCCATTCCCTCATCGCCACCCAAGAATACAAGGGACAGATTTCCTCCAATCATATATCACCATCAACAATTCTTATATATAGCAAAACTTATATACACTAGCTAGGCCTCAAATCATACAAGGACGTATTCATAATATGAACAATGGAAATTCGATAATTTTGAGATGCATCATTGATGTATTCACAGAGAGCCTGCAATCTGGCCAGGCCAAGTATTATTTTACTACTAGCCAAAACTGCAGCTCTTGTGTTGAACTCCTAATGGGAAAACTCAACTCTCAAGGGCCAGCAAGAACACTTTAAACTTATTTTCCTGGAGATGCAAATCTTGTCTGCTCTCTCTGCTGGTTTAAAGCTTAATCCTTTGGTGATGATGTTTTCCATCCCACACCGGCCTGCCACATCACCTCTGCAAAGACAGACTATCATGCAATAAAATATATAAAAACATATGTTTTGATGTGTTATGCACATAAAGTTATTCTACAGCTTAAATTCAGATATACTAAGGCACATCTATTTAAACACAATACGAAGCAAAAATCCCAACACTTTTACAGCATTTTAGCCAATAAACAAAAACTCAGCAATGGCATCTTTGAAGCAAACATGTATTAATCAAGCTCTTCTTTCCACTTCCCCTGTCTCTCGGAAAAGCTCATACTGTGAGCAGCAAAGCATAGAAATTCAGATTGATACAACAAGGATCTGATTTTTGACTCAGTAAGTTCATCATCATTCTCAGAAAGTGATGGTCCATAAGGAAATGAAAAATCTTTGTCCCCCTCACCAAAAACACCAGAGCAACCAGTAACATCAGAAATGTGTTCTTTAGTGTCTGAATTTCTTCCTGATTGTTCTGGTTCTAGACTTGCTTCAAATTTGCAACCCCAGCCATCAGAGGACTCACACATGGGGTTAAAACTCTAATTATAACAAAGTAATACATAAACAATTAGTTTCCAAAGTTCTTAAGTGCTCGTACAAAATCCAAGCACAAGGAAATAAAGCAATTACCTTGAAGTTCTCAGGAATCAAAGAAGAACCTAGCTTTACTCCCTGCACTGTAAAATCATCTTTGTCAATCTTACACATGTCGTGATCACTGTATAATTCCCAAATATGCTTACAGAAAGTGAGCCAGTTGAAATTTTATGGGAAACATGGAAACAAAGTTAATGCTATCATGTCAAAGGGAATACAAACATCATAAAATATGCTATCCAAACTTTCAAATTCAGGAAAAACTTCAATTGCAAAACTTACAAGGTCTCATGGTCCGCGACACTTGACAGAGAAGGGGTTCCAGAATTTTCCTAATGGTGGCTAAATTATTGTTATAAAAAGGGTTTACAGGAACAAATGAATAACATATTATAGGATTCAATTCAGCGGTACAAACCATGACAGAAGTACGAAAAAAAGGATGAGATTCCACTTGTTCAGTAATAACAAAGGGATGCTGCATGTAATTAGCAAAGTAAGAACAAACCTTGGTGAAATATAACCATTGGATGGTCAACGTTTTCATAATCACCATAAGCATGAGTTTACAGTGAACTGGAAAAGTAACTATGACTACTAGAATGTGCCAATTATTGATTATAGAGAATTCTCTCATCAGAAGTGCTAAAACTATAATCACCTGGAGCAACTAAGATGCAGCTGGCCTCAAATTTGGTTCCCTGCAATTGGATCACACATCACAAAGTATTTATTTAAAGAATTCTCTTCCTCTCTCAATCTAAAGATTGCACATCAAAATTACACTAAGATATAATTTTGACGAAGAAAAAGAAAGTTTTCCAGTGCAATATATATTTAGGACATCCTGAATTCAGACAATTATTCGAAGGAGAGAGTGAGAAGAAAACAATCAAGATTACTTCTGAAAAAATTTGAGCAGAAAATATTTTGCTTCAACAGAGAGATGTTCTGGGATTGGTGAATGAGACTTCATTGTCCATATGTAGAAGAGAGCAGAAACCTGAACTAACATGTTGTTTGTACAACATATGGGAGAACACCTGAAACCAAATATTAGAATTCAGCAGAGTAAATACCACTTTGTACTGTTGACTCCAAGGAGGCTTTACAGTGGCCATCTCAATTACAATACGTCCAAAACTCCATATATCAGCAGAACTAGTAGAAAATACTCATAGAATATCAGTGATCAGACACAACCAGATCCATTATAAAGAATACAATGCCAGTGAATTTCACCATCTATATAGGACCGTGACAGAAATTACAGACGCAGCAAGCATAACCAAAAATCAGAACATGGTGGCATTGGGTGGCAGGTACAAAAACTGCCACTCTTTACTAAAAGTTACTCTGGGGTTCAGGTACAAAAACTGATGCAAGGAATCTTGGGTGGCAGGTTTAGGCTAGGAAAGAACATGATTAAAGGCTAAGGTAGGTAAAAACTCTTCAAGAACTAAGTCTTGAAAACAAGCACTAGGCTTAGGGTATATTCATCAACAACTGAGCATTACAAGGCACACTTGGCTATTTATATTCTATAGCCACAAGTCAAGTCTAACTAGTCTAATAATCCAACCAATGGGCTGTTTACAAATAGCTAACCAACTATTAACAGCAAACAACCTTTGCTACAAAAGCTAAGCTTGTTACAATAAGATCCAAACTACAAAATAACTACTTTTGTTACAAAAGCTTGGCTGTTACAATAGCTTCTAGCACTTTTGAATTCCACGGCATCAGAACACCCCCTCTTTAGAGATACTTGCCTCAAGTGTAAAGTCATGAGGCTTGTGACAAGTCTTCATTCTGAAGATCATTTTGGTGCTAAGGTGTGAGATGCTGAATGTTGAAAAAGTTTGAAATTTGCAAGTGTGCTGGCAGCTCCACCCTGTATGCATTATCATTGATTCTTTAAGCACCTTGCAGGACCCTACTTTCCTGTCATGCAGGTTGTCTATCCTTTAGTAAGAGTGACCCGCACCAAGTCCCCTTCTTGGAAGACAACTCTCCTTCTATGTTGATCTGCCCTGGCCTTATACTTAGCATTAGAGGCTTCAATTCTTTCCTTCAGTGACAGATACTACCAGATCCATTATAAAGAATACGGAATATAATGTCAATGAATTTCACCATCTATCTAGGACTGTGACAGAATTATAGACGCAGCAAGAATAACCAAAAATCAGAACAGGGTGCATGCATAAGCTAATTAACATAATGCATTATAGACCTAATACACACTATTGAAATCCATACACAACCATTCAATCCAGAGTATTAGTATTTACATTAAATAAATCCTTTTTCTAAGCAGAATGACAAGAGGGTACCTACCTGTATGTTCAGATTGAGCAATAGCGCGAGGGCAAGTGAGTAGAGGGGGGTATTGGGTATTGGGAAGCCTGCAAGGTTTGAGTGTAAAAATGGTGATTAGGCTTGGCAGTGAAAGCAAGAGCAGCTGGTGGGAATTTGAGTGACTCTATGGCAGTGGTGGGAGTAAGAGCAATCCGATTGGATGATAAAAGTAGTTAGCTCTCGTATAGTTGATTACTGTTAAAGCAATGCCATCTCACATGAAGCAGTTTGAAACCTATATATATGTTGGACATAGGTAGAAGCCTATTTGCTAAAGAAGAGTTCCTAAGAAACAACTTAACCTAACTCTAAATTTGAGGGAAGAAATAGTACATTGAAATTGGTATTTGGAAAATTTGAATAGGATTCTTGTCAATTATAACTGTCAGTAAGGGATTTTGAAAAATCAATATAATCCGTTAGGGGCATACGTTTTTCATTGGATAGACTCGACCGTTGAAACATAAAGATCCGTTCGCAAAAGCTCATGTTCAAGCACACCCGTTTGACTTAGTCACTTCGGAGAGGAACAAAGAGAAAGAAAGAAAAGAGTTTGAGAGAGAGAGAGAGTGTGTCACTCAAAGTCATAAATTTTCAATCTTTGGCTCATGGGTATTTAGAGAAAGAGAGATCTTTGAGACCCACTTGTGGTTTTCTTCTGTACTGCAAAAATGGTTGCAAGAACCCCACAAAAACATAAGAAAATGGTAGCCCCAATCAACTTAGGCTTCGTTTGGGAGTTTAGAGGGGAATGGAATGGAATGGAATGAATAAATTATAAGGGAATGGAATGGAATGAATAAATTATAAGGGAATAGGATAGAATGGAATGGAATGGAATGAATTTAATCAATGGAATGGAATGGAATGGAATAGAATGGAATGGAATGAAATGAAACTAAGTAATCTTGTTTGGAGTTTTAAAATAGGGAATGATAAATGGAATATAAGTAACTTTGTTTGGGAGTAATATTAGAAGGAATGGAAATGAATCATTTTATAACAACATTACTATAACACCCTTTATTTTTATAAAATGTAAGATTAATCTTAGATAATACAAAAATTACCACATCATATATAACACTTTGTGGTGTCATAATAATATTATAGAAATACCATGAGAGTTTATTTCTATTTTTCTAGCCCTTGCTAACAGAGAAAAAAACCAGTACAAGACAACAGATGGTATAAAATCTATTTAATTATAAACAAGTACAAAATCTAAATAATATAAACTAAAATATAATCCCAATAAATGAAAATTCGAAATTTATTGTCCACAAAATAAACTTTTAAAAGAAAATTGATATTGTTAAAGGTCCATGCATGGTCATTTTGAAATACAATATTATAGAAATACCATGGAAACTGAGGAAAATAAAAGGTCAAATCTATAAGGGTAATTTAGGATTTTACAAAAATACTAAGGGCAATTTGGGACGTTTGGTGAAAAAATCATTAAACTTAAATCCATTCCCTCCTATTCCTCCCAATTTTGGAGGGAATGAAAATTTGGGATTTTGAGGGAATAGGGAGGAATGAGTGTTCCATTCCATTCCCTTTACTTAAACTCCCAAACAAGGGAATGGTCTTTCCATTCCTTTCCATTCCCTCCTCCTTAAACTTCCAAACAAAGGAAAGGAGAGAATATTCTTAAAATATTCTTTTTTTTCTATTCCATTCCATTCCTTTCCCCCCTCCCAAACGGAGTGTTAGAGAAACTGTAAAGAAGGTGACAACAGGGGTGGGACCAGTCTCATATACAAGCCAGATCAGCTTCACATGCAAGATGGCAAGTGGCTTAAACAAAATCCAATGGCTAGGATAAAATTTGATAAAGCAAAATGAAGGGTTTAGATTGTTTGGAAGCTTGGGTGAATTTTGGCCATTTGATTAAGGGTTTTGTTAACCAGTGCCCTTAAGACAATGATTGGTTAAAGAGCATTAAATGTTTACACTTTATGGGAAATAACGAATTTTTAATATTAAAATAATAAATAAAAAGACTAAAATACCCTTAAAAGTTATTTGTATTATTTTAATATTAAAATTTTACTATTTCCTATAAAGGTTAATATGCTTCTTAACATTGCCTTAAGGGCACTCGTTAACAAATTAAAAGCAATTTAGAGGGTGCATTTGTCATGGTCTGGCAGCAAATGTACAAAAACAAAGCTTGGGTAATGTTTGGTGTGGTGTGCCTTGTGAAGCCAAAAAAAGAATGAAGGAATTGTCACTTACACCACTCTATTTCATACAACCCAAAAAAAAAAGTGACATATATTTACTATTTTTGATCTACAAAATAGTATTTTGAAGAGTCATCTCATAAGAGGCTTTACAACGAAATGATTTGGTGGCATTATGAACTATGAATTGTTTGTTTGTTAGCATGCTGTTGGAGATTTTTACAATGAGAAGATAAGGGAGCTATTGGTTGAAAACTCCAACCAACCTACAAACACTGCAAACATTTATTTGAATCAGACATCCACCTATACAAAATATGAGTAAAATTATGATTGATATGCTTGCATACAATTGGGCCAGAAGATACTTGTTACTAATGGCGTGTTAACAGAAAACTAGTGATAAGATAGTAACTAAATGATCATAGATCAATGTTAATTGTGTCATATATTTCAATACCAAAAAAATGTCATGTATTATAATATTTGTGTGATTATATTAGGCTTTGTTGCTAAAGAGATGAATTAATTCAATTGACTTTATTTTGTTATCTTTTATGTTAATTAATTTATAAATGTTGATAAAGATATTTATTAGTTGATTTGACTAGTTTCTTTTGGAAAAGTAGATTAGTAGCTATAGTTAATTGGAAAATTGAACATTTTGGTATGTTTAACACTTTTGCTTCAAAACTATACGGGTTTTGTCGGGAGAAATATTTCAAAGGCAAGACAATTAATACTTCAACTAGTTTCCCACTTTTTTTTTTCCCTTCTTCCCATTTTCTTTTTGTTTGAAAAACCATAATCATCATGATGTTCTTTCATAAAATTAAAAAAACATTATTCATGTATTCAGCAACATTTGAAAAAAGAAAAGAGAAAAAAGAAAGGAATAAAGAAGATAAGAAACGACATCAAGACAAAGATACTTTGAATACATTTCTTTATCTTTGCGTAATCTACTCAATGGTTACAAGATACTTCTTTATCTTACTCATGTAAACATTACTAAAATCTTATACCTCTAATAAGCATAAAAAATCTTAATTTCATTGTATTATAGTTCATCAACACTTTGTGTCTAACAAAAAAAAAAAAAACACTTTGTGTCCAAAGTAAATTCACCTAATTCCTTTGCTCTAATCTTAATAAGTCCATCCTCTCTATGGATTAATCTAGGTTACACACATGAGATTATTTCAATCTCTTATGATGTATATTCGATGATGGATTTTTTAGATGGAATGTACTCAAAACAATAATTTAGAAATTTCGAATAGTGATTTTTCTTTGTTTATTTTAAAAATAAAGATAATTAAAAATTTTCGCATAATTTTAATGTTGCTAAAATTCTATTGACATTAAGAAGAAACATGTTGTTGCGAATTGCTAAACAAACTAGGTTCATATGCCTTTTTTTTCTCTCATCTATTAAATTTTCTTTTTCCATACTCTTATTATTTTAACGTTCATCGACAAGATTTGTTTAGTATCTTTGGTGATTCTTTCTTGATTTTCAAGAAAATAATAAAATGACATTAAGAAAATAAGAGAATTTTAGGAACTATACTTTTTTTTTTCTTCCCTTAAGAATATATTATATTATTTCTTAAGCATCCAAATTCGAAAGGCATCATTTACAAATTATACCAACATTGCTATTGTCATACCATCAACCAATTCATCATTATTGCTCTCATGGGCAAAACTACATATATGTTTGGAGCATCCAAACTTTTTAAAATGTCAAACTTTAACTTTATATTTTAGTTTACTTTTGCAACAAGTAAGATTGAACACCCCGAAACTTTCTAAGTTTATTATATTACACTATTAAGTTCATTTATACAATTTTTATTACTTTGGACTCCTAATTTTCAAATTCTAGTTCCTCCTCTACTACTCTTCTTACAACCATTGTCACCACCACTACAACCACCATCATTGTTGATGTTGTCACTACCATCACCCTTGTTTTCCACCACTTGGCAAAACCAATATTATGTGAAAATTTAGAGATATGAGAAAAAGGGGGAAAAAATGTAGAAAAAGAAAGGTGATGTGAATTGCTAAACAAACTAGATTGGTATGCTTTTCTTTCTTTCATCTATTACCTTTTATTTTTCCATACTCTTATTATTTTAAGAGTTCATTGACAAGAGTTGTTTAGTATCTTTTGTGATTCTTTCTTGATTTTCAAGAAAGTAATAAAGTGACATTAAGAAGACGAGAATTTTAGGAACATTATTCATGTATTCAGCAACATTTGAAAAAAGAAAAAAGAAAGGAATAAAGAAGATAAGAAACGACATCAAGACAAAGATACTTTGAAAAAGTAAACTTCTTTATTTTTGCGTAGAATCTACTCAATGTTTTAAAAAGCTGATTATCCTAAACTTGAATGTTATATTTTGTGTGTCTTACTCATGTAAACATTGCTAATAAAATTTAGTTTCTCTAACAAGCATAAAATATTATAATCTCCATTATATTATAGTTTATCAACACTTTGTGTCCTTTCAAAAAAATAAATAAATAAAGGAGAAATAGTCTAGTAAACTCACCTATCCTTTTCTCTTAGCTTAATAAGTCCATCATAACTAGAGATTGAGAGATGGACAACTTTTTGTGCCCCATGTGTTAAGCCTATATATTATGGGCTGTCATAGAACCACCCAAGCCCAACATATGAGTCCACTCTCTCTTCGGTAGAGCACCAAGAAATATGAACAAAATTTGTAGTATGTATATGAACAAGTAACCCATTCAACATGGATTGCCATTTTGTGTTTTGAGACCCAAAGCCACACTCGGGCAAACCAACACCCAATCCCACTGAAGGCCATTAATTAAAGTCATACAACCAAACCCACCACAAAACCACTACATCAAGCCACAAGTTGCTAAACTGTTAAGCAATCAACATAGTAGGGAGAAAAGAGAGTGAGAGAAAGAGAGGTGAGCTTGGAAAACTTAGGATAGAGAATGGATAATGTGGAAAGAAAATGAGGGGGATTGGAACTATGCGGTTTATGTTCCCAACTTAAAAATAAATAAAAATTAAAAAGAAGCATATTTCATGTGTCTGAGTCCAAAACTATTTAAAATAGGCCAAACTTGAATCTAAGCCCAATCTTGTACTCTTTTAGTTACTAAATTTCTATTCATAGACCTAACGTTCACATTGCACTCTTGCTTTATTTTTATGATTAATGCTTCAATTAATTTACAAATAATTGGGAAAAACTTAGGTACCATATCTTAGGTATTGTACCTTAAGGGAACGTTTCGTACGCATGGATTGATATAGGAACAAAATGACTATCTCTTTGTAATCATCATTTAGTTATTTAGTTGTGCTTTCATTATAGAGAATAATTATTCTTTAGGAATAATTATTATTTAAAATGAGGAATAGCTATTCCTTAAAAAAAAATTATTTTTATGTTTTCTTTCGTTTTCGTTTTCCAATTTTTGTTATTCTAAGATTCAATAAAGTGTTAATTTTTTTTAGGTCCAATTCAATTTTAGAGCAAACACTAGAAACCCCAATTTGTGACAAGGGTTAGGGTCTTTCTTTGTTTTTAATATTTTTTTCTCTTTAATTCAAAAATATGACTTAATACGAAAAAGAAAATTGATTCAAGAAAATGTATAATTGAAGTGTTTTGATTCAACAATCCTAATTACGCTTAAAATGTGAATCTATAGTGCTTTTGTTTAGGGTATCTAAACCTTCCATTTGGTAGCTGAGAAATTTGGAAAGAAATGTCCTGAAACTGAAGATTTCGCCAATTGGTTGTGTTAGATAAAGTTGTTTGGAGATTAATGTTAAAGTCTCAAAATGATATTTGCTTACCAGCTACATGCAGCACTCATTTTACTTTTGTAATGTGTGTTATTGCTTCAGAACAAATTGAGGGAATTTCTGATTACACAGATGAGAATAGCTTGTCAAATAAAATCCAAGAAACTTCTCCAATAATAAAGTTTTGTTGATAAGAAAGTTTAAAATAGAATAGAAAGTAGATGGAGATTTTCATTCATTAATAATTTTTATGTTGTTTTACTATTAGTGACAAACAAAGTCATTGCGTAATAGGGTCTAGTAAAGTCAAGGTTTTTATTTTTTGGTACTTTTATCTTTGTATTTTAAATTGAAGAAAGAGCACTTTTCAGATTCCTTCCCTGTCCCTCAAGTTCTGAACACTGTTCAGCTTCTCAGTGAGTCTCCAATGCTGATTCTTGAAATCTTAGGTCCCCTGCCCCCATTTTTTATTTATTTAATGGTAATTGATTATGTTGCTTTTTTATGGTACAGTAGGTAATGAATATGAACTTGTAAAGAAGTACCTTAAAGAGTCATCTGAACGTAAGAGGCTTGACAATGAAGTGAGTGAGCTTAAAGGCAATATCAGGGTCTTGTGCAGATGTAGACCTTTAAACCAAAATGAAATTACAAATGGATCTACTTCTATACTTGATTTTGACTCATCTCAACAATCAACATAATGAGCTGCAGGTCATTTGCTCTGACTCTTCAAAAAAACAATTTAAGTTTGACCATGTGTTTAGGCCTGAGGACAACCAAGGTACCTTAGAACTTGTGACTCTTTCTGTATTGCTGATTATTTACTGGAAAGATCAGTTGATAGATTTTAATTGTTTTAAGTTTTTAATTCTGAGTTTTTATAAAACACAGAAGCTGTTTTCGCTCAAACTAAGCCTATTGTGACTTCAGTGCTGGATGGGTATAATGTCTGCATATTTGGCTATGGACAAACTGGAACGGGGAAGAGATTTACAATGGAGGGAACACCTGAAAATAGGGGAGTCAACTATAGGACTCTGGAGGAGTTGTGAGATATGAATTGTTTGTTAGCATGTTGGAGGTTTACAATGAGAAGATACGGGACCTATTGGTTGAAAACTCAAACCAACCTGCAAAGAAGTGAGTTCTTCTCAGCTTTATTCTTTACTGACTAGGCCCTGCAACACTGCAAACGTTTATTTGAATCAGATATCCACCTACAATTAATTTGATTTTTTTTTTTTTTTTTTCTTAAAAGCGGCACTACCAAATAATATATAGATGAAAGTAAGAAAAGATATGCTTGCATACAATTGGGCCAGAACCCAGAAGCAGGATATGATACTTGTCACTAATGCATTGATTCACAGCCATTTCTTTGCTGTAGAACTACTACTTTTATCCCCTGCTGTGTATGTTTTTTTCTTCTTCTTTGGTGTGGGGGGTTGTAGGGATAATACAAGTTATCTGGTTAGATGGTTATGTTATTCGATATTTGCAATCTGAATTTCAGTATAGGTTGAATTTAGAAGAGGCCAAACCTTGTAGCTCAGTGGCATTGCTTGCTCTCTTTTATGAGGAGAACCAGGGTTTGAATCCCCCCTCCCCATTGTTGTAACTATCGAATTATTAAAAATTTAGAAGAGGTTGTAAATATTTAATGTTATGTGGATGAAGGTTGGAGATAAAACAAGGAGCACAAGAAGTCCCGGGACTTGTTGAGGCTCGTGTTTATGGTACTGAGGATGTTTGAGGAACTGCTGAAGTCTGGAAGCCGAGTTAGATCTGTGGGATCCACTAATGCTAATGAGCTCAGCAGCCGTTCTCACTGGTAACTTTTGTACTCTTAGTTATCTTCATTTTCTGTTATTTGTTTTACATTTGTCGAACAAGATGAGATGACCATTATATTCCTTGTGTATTGTGGTTTCTTGTAGCTTGTTGCGAGTGAGTGTTAAGGGGGAAAATTTAATAAATGGACAGAAGACAAGGAGTCACCTATGGCTGGTGGACTTGGCTGGTAGTGAGCGTGTGGGTAGGATTGAAGTTGAAGGTGAAAGATTGAAGGAATCTCAGTTCATTAATAAATCTCTCTCAGCGCTTGGTGATGTTATTTATGCCCTTGCATCTAAAACAGCTCACATTCCTTACAGGCATCTCTCTCTCTCATATTTATCAGTCTTTTATTTATTTATTTTTTTATAAGTATTTATCTTACAATATCTCATTCTTTTGTATAAAAGCAGGAACTCCAAGCTCACACATATGCTGCAGAGCTCTCTAGGTTAGCATTTTGTCATAGCATATTACTTTACTGGGAGTAGATAGATTCTCTAGGATTGCTTATCCTGTGGTCCTGGAATCACCAGGATTGCTGCAGAAGATCTACAAACAATATTAATTGTCCAACTACGAATTGTGTATTCTCTCTTTCTCAATGCACATCCTAACTAAAGCTAGAATTGCAGGAGGAGATTGTAAAACCCTGATGTTTGTCCAGATCAGCCCAAATGCAGCAGATCAAGGAGAAACACTTTGCTCACTAAATTTTGCTAGTCGAGTCCATGGAATTGAGAGTGGCCCTGCTCGCAAACAGGCAGATATTAGCGAGCTTTTCAAGTACAAGCAAATGGTATGTTTCAATAAGACAAATTTTGTCAAAGTTAATTTTTTGTAGTTAGGAAATGCTGCAACTCAGATTTTCAAATTAACAGGCAGAAAAGCTCAAGCATGACGAGAAGGAAACAAAGAAATTACAGGATAATTTGCAATCTATGCAGTTAAAGCTTTCTGCCAGAGAACACATCTGCCGAAATCTTCAAGAGAAGGTATTTAAGTTTCTGATTTCACCTAAAACACCAGACAATATCTGGTTTCTTGTTGATTCTATTGGTTTTTAAACAAGTAACTGAGTTTCTACAGGTTCGAGACCTTGAGAGCCAACTAGCAGAGGAAAGGAAAACCATACTAAAACAGGAAACTAGAGCTTTTTCTGCTGCTTCTGCTCAGGCCTCCGGACTGTCCTCTTTAAAACAAGCAGCACACAAGTCCAGAACAGAGAAGAGGCCGCCATTGGCTCAGTACTCAAGATTGTTCTCTCCATTGCCAGAGTTGAGGACAGCAGTTGAGACAACACCAACTGCCATGAGGAGCAGTAGTAAGTTCATGGGGAGTCCTCCAACACAGGCTGGTTCATGGAAGCCAAAGCATCCAACAGTTGTTGCACGACAATGGAAACCATTAGTGTGGAGTCCACTCAAGTTGAGAGGCTTGAAAAATTACAGGAGGCCATCATTGTTGCCTTCTCAACCTCTAACTGAGATGCAATGAACCATGTTTTCACAGTCTATATTGTCAAACACCTTGTAACCATTGTTCCCCCATTTTCTGTAATTTTTTTTCTTTTGGGATATTTTTGCAAATGTATGCTTCTTGCTTACTAAATCACATGTTTCTATGAGATTGGGCTGCATTTTCTCTATCCTCCCCCTTTATTCAAGCTATTCTTGACTCTCAGTATTTATTTGAAAGAGAGTACAAAATCTTTGAAAGAGAGGGATTTTCCCAATTGGATAATATTAGAAAGAGAGTTCAAAATCTTCCATCCAAATATTGAAGGAAAGGTTCCCTTAATTTTGTTAATATATACTTTGAGGTTTATCTAATGCCTTATACTTTGCTTTAGGAAGTGTTTTTCATTGCAGTTGTTAAAATATGCCCTTCAGCCATTAGAGAATCTCAAATATGATAGTTGCTTCAGTGTAGCAAGTTTTATCAGAATAATTCCCGAAATTATTAATATATGCAAATTATGGTTTTCTTGGTAGTGAAATGCAAATGACCCAAAATTGAGGCCAACTCTTGATTTTCACAGAAAATTTTCTTTTGTTCCTGTTCTTGACACAAAATATTAGTTGATAAATGATAGCCATAACCCCCAAAATGAGGATTCTTTTCTATTTGATAAAATGTAGTCTTCTCCATTGCTACTTTCATATCTACAACAATAGTGAAGAAAACAGAGCATTATAATGGCTTCATTATGTTTTGATAATAACCATAATCAGTTGAAAATGATAGCAATGGTCTCCATAGGGATTCTTTCCTGTTTAATAGATTAATTCATCTTCATTGAAGTAATAATTTCATGTCCACAGCAATAGGAAAAATAAAAGAACACAAAAATACAGCTTCATTTCATACACAAATTGCATATTTGATACCAAAAAAGACTTGTCAATATGAATATCACAAAGATGGCCGCATTGCTTGTCTTTCAATACTAAAAGCTGTACCTCTCAGGTTGAATTGGTTATAAAATTGAGTTCCAAGTCTTTCATTATCACAAAGATGTATCTTTCAATACAACAGTTATATGACAAGTGCGCCTTCTTGTCAGATGAGCTCTTCCTCGATCTTGAGGTCTAATTTTTTTTCCTAGTAGGACCCTCATTGACTTCAGCTTTACTAACTACCAAACTTGCTTCGTTCAAACTCATGTTGTTACTAGCATTTGCCGCTGCAGAATAAACAAATTTAAGAATCGGATCACATGCTTGGTAAGGCATGAGTTCTAGTATCATGAGTGTTTCCTCATAGGAACGTTCACGAATCTGATCAATTACTTGCGCTTTGTTTGCAAACATAGGTATGTATCGACCGGTTGCATTTGCTCCTGCATAAGGTTCTGCTTTTCCTTCTTTGTAACTGAGCTTGTAGTATTAAATAAGAATTTGAGACTATTTTTTTCATAAGTACATCATTTGAAACTAATTTCTTTGGTTCATTTCCATTAGATTATTCAACTAGATTTTTCATGCACAGCATGAATACTTAAGAGTAATATATCAACATACTGAAAAAATATGAATCATGACTTCTTCAACATTCTCAGACATGTGCTGCATATAAATGAGCACACAGCTTCTATTAAACAAAATCAAACACCACTGTTCTACTTCTCACAGAAAAGCTTCTAAGCAATTAGTTCATCCTCCACTTATTCAGACTGATTCTAAGTAACAATCGAAAGAAATGGACCATTACTTCATAAAATTTTACTTGCTTTTATTTTATTTTTTATAAGTCCTTACTGGCTTTTTCAAATATTTTTTTCAATGTCCCAACATCAAGAAGCTACTCACCCCAAGAGTTTTAATAAGGAAGTGGATACAGATTAATGCTAAGTTAGTTCAGGAAACTGTTAGAAGATAGTGGTAGGAGAGTTTTTAGTTTCAATAAAGTACACATCAAGAAGTTGAGCTAAATCATCTAAGCCTTCTGCACTACTCAATTTTCATTCATATGTGTTCCAAGGAGTTGGAATTTACACCTTCAGCTCATCATAATAATATGCCTCAGAGAAATAAAATTTCGAGTGGCTTTCATCAGACATCATTCCTTTAACACAAACCTGGACTTTGTATTAAGCAATTCAATTTTTAATTTTTTTTTTAAATGAAGGTACATACCGAGTTGCAGGTTGATCATCTAATATCTCCAAATGCTAAGAACCTAGGAGTCATTTTGCATTTGTAAATGATAAATTACAACTAAAGAGAGGTAAAGCAACATTTCCAACAAAGCAGTTTTCCTTCTCATTTTCAGTCACCAGTAGCTTAACAAAGCTAAATAAGAACGCTTGTTATTTGCAAAAGAGTACTTTGTTACCATTTACATCTGTAAAGTAATTCGCATCCTTGCTAGAATGCCTTTGCTATTCTGCAATTAATACTATGCCACCAATTCCCATTGTTATGGCAAAATTATCAATTTATTCACCATTCCATCCCAACTTCCATTCTGGCATGACACTCCCCTCATCACACCTCCACTATAGCCCACTGTCTAGCAGTTCATCACATCCAAATGGTTTGGTTATCTCTTTTCTTTGGTTAAGTAAAAATATCTCAAGGTTCATTTCTTAAAAGATTTGATCTAAAATCAGTAAGGACCATTTTAATTGGGTCTTGTCATGGGTATATGAACCAAATTAAGACAGTAACTCAATTAAGAAATACACACATTCCAAGAAGAAGCAATTAATGCTACAAACTTTCAAGCTAAAACTCATTTATGCAATGCTCCTTATTTATTTTGGTGGGATCAATCTGTATTTACAAGTTATCATTAGCTCTAACAAAAACCACATATCATGTACTAAATTTATCTCAGCAAACAACAAAAACAATCAAACCACATGTATTCTTTCCCACCATTTTATCCTATCCAAAGTCATACTGTCTTACCTCCTCAATAAATTTATCTCAACAAACCCAGAAAAAATAAATAAATAAATAACTTGTCACAACAGGGACTCTCTATATTGGGAGTCCTCACAATAAGGACTCCCTATATTGGGAGGCCAAATATACTTAATACAGACTATTGAAATCCATACACAACCATTCAATCCGGGGTTTTAGAATTTACATTAAATAAATCGCTTTTCTAAGGAGATTGAAAAGAGGGTACCTACCTGTACCTTCAGATTGAGCAGTAGCGCGAGGGCGAGTGAGCAGAGGGGCTTACTTGGGTACTGAGAAGCCTGCAAGGTTTGAGTGTTAAATGGTGATTAGGCTTGGCAGTGAAAGCAAGAGCAGCTAGTGGGAAATTCAGTGACTCTATGGCAGTGGTGGGAGCAAGAGAAATCTGATGGGAAAAAGACAAGCAGGGCAGCGTGTGAGAAAGAGTGAGAGTCATAAGGGTCTAGTATCATAAATTTTTCCTCATAGGAACGTCCACGAACTTGATCAATTACCCTCGTGCTTTGTTTGCAGACATGGGTATGTATCAACCAAATGCATTTGCTTCCGCATAAGGGTTCCTGCTTTTCCTTCTTTGTCACCATGCCTGTAGTATTAAATACGCATATGAAACTATATTTTTCATAAGTAAAATCATTTGAAACTAATTTCTCTGTTTCATTTCCTTTAGATTATTTAACTAGATTTATCATACTCAACAACATGAATACTTAGAGTAATATATGGACATACTGAAAAATATGAATCATGACTTCTTCAACATTCTCTGACATGTCCTGCATATAAATGAGTGCACAAGCTTCTAAAAACAAAATCAAACACCACTGTTCTACTTCTCACAGAAAAGCTTATAAGCAATGTGTTCATCATCCCCTTATTCAGACTGATTGTAAGTAACAATTGAAAGAATCGAACCATTACTTCACAAAATTTTACTTGCTTTTATTTTATTTTTGATAAGTCCTCACTGGCTTTTACAAATAATTTCTTCAATGTCCCAACATCAAGAAGCTACTCACCCCAAGAATTCTAATGAGCAAGTGGTTACAAATTAATGCTAAGTTGGATAAGGAAACTGTTAGAAGATAGCGATCAATAAATTACACGTCAAGAAGTTGAGCTAAATTCTCTAAGCCTTCGATGCTTTTCAATTTTCATTCATATGTGTCCAAGGACTTAGAATTTACACCTTCAACCACATCCTCTCTTTTTTTCTAGGATAATAAGTGAAAAAATCTCAAGGTGCATTTTCTTGAAAGAGTTGATCTAAAATCAGTAACTCCATTGTGAAATACACAAATTCCAAGAAAAAGCAAGTAATACTACAAACTTTCAAGCTAAAACCCATTTATGCAATGCTCTTTTTTTGTTGATGAGATCAATCTGTATCTACAAATAATCATTACCAAACAGCAACAACAATAAGCCATAGTCCCAAAAAAATTTGGGATCCGTTATGAGTTACTCCTCAACAGACTAATTAAGATTATACTTTTTCCATCATTCTATTCTATCTATCTAAAATTATACTTTTTATTACCTCCTTAATAAATCCATCTCAGCAAACCCCAAAAATATATATATAAAGATTAATAATTGCTTATATGTAATTGCCTATATAATTGCAAAATCACAACAGAGACTCTATGTAATTGCTTATATGGCCCAACACGACCTAATACACATAATCAAAATCCATACACAACTATTCAACCTGTACCTTCAGATTGAGTGTTAAATGGTATTGGGTATTGGGAAGCCTGCAAGGTTGGTGTTAAATGGGATTAGGCTTGGTAGGGAAAGCAAGAGCAGCTGGTGGCAATTTCAGTGACTCTATGGCAGTGGTGGGAGCAAGAGCAATTTGATGATGGGAAAAAGACATGTGAGCCAGCACGTGATGAAGAGTGAGAGCCATGGCACCCAGCAGTGCAGTGGAGCAAGGAATGAGGTTTTGAGGGAGATGAGAGCAAAGTAGGTGTCAAGTGTGAGTGAGGGTGGTGGTTAAAGTCATAAAACCAACAAACTATGCAAAACTAACAGATAAAGCACTGTGTCAGTGTGTCTGACTTAAAGAAGTTTCACTAAAACTCGCTTTTCAGTGAATCTAGAGATAAACAGGACACTTCAGTATGTTTTAGGTCTTCACGGCTTGTCATAGCATGTGAATTGAGTATGAATTCCTAGCACATAAAGAAACCATTTCAAGATGTCAAAAGCTGGTGCCATTTTTAATTTTTAACCAACGCTTATTAGAAACTCTATTTTTCTGCAGTGACTTCATTTCAAGAATTGTCTGTACAGGTTCATATGCACAAGGTGTACATGTGAAAATCGTACATGAAAAGCAAACACATGGGAAAAACTCAATAGTAGAAACTGCAGCAGTCTTTCCACCCACTATTTCCTGGGTAGGCTTAAGTCAAGAGATAACAAGTTTTAGAATAAAAAACAAAAAACAATTGAATCCCAAATTAAATAACATACAATAAAATATTAAAAAGCTCATCATAATAGCATGACATTGCAGCAAAAGAGCAAAAAAATATATATATATTTCATAAGAAGTTAGTATCTGTCGCCTTAACATCCATACATTCTATGAAGTTCAATGTAAACTGCAACAATTAATTAAACAACTCAGTAAGTATTAAAGAGACATTTTTTCTAATAAGTAATAACGAATTTCATTAAAGAATGTGCAAAAAGGGTTGCAACCTAGTACATAAGATGTATACAAGTGTAGAACCCTCGTAAATTTAGCATCTAAAAATTCAAAAGATCTAAAAATTCTAAGAAAGATGTGGAAGCAGCCTGCATCTATTCTCCAAATCCTTAAAAATAAGGACTTTAATTTATCTATAGACTCTCTTTTCCCTCAAAAGTGCGTGCATTCCTATCTCTCTCCAAATGCACCAAATCAAACCTTGGACTGCTTGGCTCTTGCTGAGCATCAACTACAACACCTTTCCAAATATCTGGACTTTCATCAAATTTGCACCCCCCCAGCCATCAGAGGGCTCACACATGGGGCTAAAACTCTAATTGTAACAAATTAATACATAAAAAATTAGTTTCCAAAGTTCTTAAGTGCTCATACAAAATCTTAGCAAAAAAACAAAAGCAATTACCTTGAAGTTCTCAGGCATCAAAGAAGAACCTAGCTTTACTTCCTGCATTGTAAAATCATCTTTGTCAATCTGACAAATTTCATCATTACTGTTCAATTCCCAAGTATGTTTTTATTTTTATTTTTCTGGGGATTTCTCCAGACATTCAGTCCAAATTACAAAGATCTGTTAAGCCAGGGCCAGTTGACACTTTACTGGAAACATGGAAACAAAGTTAATGCTATCATGTCAAAGAACATATAAACATCATAAAAGATGCTATCCAAACATTTCAAATTCAGGAAAAAACTTCAATTGCAAAGATTACAAGCTCTCATGGTCTGCAGCACTTCACAGAGAAGGGGTTCCAGAATTTTCCTGATGGTGGACAAATTACTTTTATAAAAAGGGTAAACAAATGAATAACATGTTATAGGATTCAGTTCAACGGTACTAACCATGCCAAAAGTACGAAAAACAGGATGACATTCCACTTGTTCGCCAGTAACAAAGGGATGCTGCATGTATTTAGCAGAGTAAGAACAAACCCTGGTGAAATATAACCATTGAATGGACAACATTTTGATAATCACCAGAAGCATGAGTTTACAGTGAACTGGAAAGTTACTATGACTACTGCTGCCTACAATGTGACAATTGTATATAGAGAAGTCCTAAAACTATAATCACCTGGAGCAACTCAGATGCAGCAGGCCTCAAATTTGGTTCCCTGCCATTGGATCACACATCACAGAGTATTTATTTAAAATAACAAAAATAAAATAAAATCAGTAGTCAGAATTCTCTTCCCTCTCCCAACCTAAAGATTGCACATCAAAATTACACTAAGAAATAATTTTGACCAAGAAAAAGAAAGTTTTCCAGTGCAAAATATATTTAGGACATCCTGAATTCAGACAAATTATTTGAAGGAGAGAGTCAGCAGAAAACAATAAGGATTACATACTTTTGCAAACATTTCAGCAGAAAATCTTTTGCTTCAACAGAGAGATGTTTAGGGATCGGTGGATGAGACTTCCATGTCCCTATGTAGAAGAGAGCATCAACCTGAACTAACATGTTAGTACAACATATGGGAGAACACCTTCTTAAACCAAATATTAGAATTCAGCTGAATACAGACGCAGCAAGCATGATAAATAAGTATTACAACAGGATACAAAAACTTTGCTTTGTTATGCAAAGATCAAGCTTTTAGAACATTCCAACATTTTAGATAAAACAATTAGGAAAAGGCATAAAAAAATACTTTAAAACTTAGGCTTTTAACTAATTTTTCTTTTCATATATCTAGGGGGATGGGTAGGATGACTACAGAAAAAATTAATTAGCAACCAACCTCAACTCTCATGCATACCATAGTATGAAAAAAAAAAAATTCAAGTCGGGACTTCCGTGATCAAATACTCATGAAAAGTCAATGAGTTATAGCTCAAATGGCATCTCCTCTACCCAAAAGAACAGGGTGAAGGGTGTAATCGTGGGTTCAATACCCACTGGGTGCTGCTATAACATAGGAAAAAGAGGGAAGGTAATCAACAAAAAGATAGTAGGATCATGACAGAAGCATTATATCTTAATTCTTACATCTTTCGATGCTTTCATGCTTGGTTTTTCAACAGCAATAAGTTCCAAATCTAGTCACTGAAGCTTTATACATTTCTTGCAAGAGCAAAAGCCCATTTATTCGAATCTTCAATTAAGTCATCGGCCAACTATATGTCCAACCATACGTCTGCCTCATAACCCTTTTTTTTTTGGTGATAAGCACGTCTGCCTCATAACCTAATCAACCTATCAGATAAATGGACAACTAAATCAGGAAATTCAGCCAAGAGTCTTTTAAAAGCATCTTTTTCTTTTTGAAAATTATATTTAAAAGCATCTTTTATCACCGAAACACTTCAATTTTTTCTTCTCTTTGACTTCCAAAGAACCAAATAGAGTGTAACAATAATGAACAAACAAAAAAGTAGCAGTCAAGTAGCAGTCCATAGGAGAGGTGTCACTGGCTGGATGATACATTAGTTAGCTATTGTCAAGTTGAAACCTAAATTTGAAGCAGTTTGAAACCTAAATTTGAAAAGGATTCATTTCAATTACAACTGTCAGTGAGGGATTTTTAAAAATCATTATAAACCATTTAACAACAGCAACAGGCATACAGCTAACCTCAAAAAATGCCAAGTACTCTGTATCATGATGGCAGAAACAAATATGAACATAAGAATTGGGTTGGGAAAAAAGAGAATGGAGCTGGAATGCTTAAAAATTAATTCAAGGAAAGGAAACAAAGCATGGTTTTCAAACAAAAGTACATAGGTAAGTCACAGAAAATGTTTCTGCCCCTGAAATTTTAGAAGTGCTATGTAACAATGACATTCTTCTAAGTAGGAAAGGTCCAACTAAATTTTCTAAACTAATCCCTAAACTTATCAAACAAGATTTGAAGTAGACTCTTCACCCAGCATGGGTTTAAAGATTATCCAGGAGTAAATTCAATTAGACTAGATAACTCAATCAGCCAAGTTATAAACAGTTACTGCACCCAAATAGCCATGTTCTTAACATCAACATTGACAAAGTACATGGTGTGCCTTTAGATTAAGATTCCAGGCCAATATTCTTACCGGGATGATGTATAAAATTTATGTTGCGAAAAGACAAAAGAAAAGAACCTCACTATCTATGAAAAGCAGAGGGGCACTTGTTAATCATGCATAATCGAGCTTTCATAGAAATAACAGTAACAGTAGTAATAATAACAATAACTAAAACTAAAACTAATGATATAAAAGATGTTGATAAACTTGTAAATATGTAATAACTTGAAATACTGTTGAATCTTTGCATTCATGTTTTGCATCTAATTTGCACATTTCCCTCTTCAAAGTAATGGCCACTACCCACCTAATGCAGAAGAAGACGACATGGAACAATTTAACTTATTGTAGGTTTATATGAGCTCAAGAAAAAGTGAATGTAGTCTAAATCGCATAAAAACAGAAAAGAGAGGAAAAAATTGTCGACATGGACAGTTTGCCTTTTAGTTCCGGTATTTATTCCTTGTCCCTGAACTTCATGCTCCACATTAAGCACCAACTTCCATTGCTAAACAAAGTTCAATAAAACATTAAAAACTGAAAATTCCTATTATCTACAAGTTTCTTGTTTCTAACAGATGAGAACAAGATATCACAGTTGGTACATTGGATAGAACCAGACGCAGACAACCATGAGTTGGTACAAAATTTAAGTCCTATCTAAACCAGGATGCCAAGAGAGAGCATTAAAAAGAATTATTGCATTGTCATTTGATGAATATCAAGCACCAAAAATCCTGTGGACTAAGTCTAGTATAAAATAAAAATTAAAACCACATTTGTCCTTAGTACATACAATCAAAGTGCCTGTAGAAATTACATTGGGCACATTGATAGATCAACTCTTCGCAAGGACGGCTACATTTGTCACATAGAGGGTGATCTTTAGTTTCCTCAATGAAAGTAAGGGGGTGTGGGTGACAGTCAAATGTGTAAGCACCTCCAAACGTGCAATTTGGGTGTTTCCCAAGAATACATTTTGGATGAGCAGGATAACTGCAATTTTCACAGTAGTAGAACCAATGCTTTGAGTCTCGTTCTTCTTCACAGATATCGCAGTAGTATTCACCAGAGTCATCTTCAGCAGTATAACAGAGAGTGAAGGGATGCTCATGTTGTTTGTATCTTGTGGTATGTGGTAGTGTAGCGCATTTAAAGTCCAAAGCAAAGTCACAAGTGGTACAACGGAATATTGGGGAAATTTTTAAACCACAACAACTGCAATTATGTTTAGATCGTACGCTAGAGAGAATAAGTTGGTGCTCATGACCAGGGTGGGTAAGGATGTCTGAGATCAAACTACATTTCAAATCAAGTTCACAACCATAGCATGTCTTACAACAATAGATGAAGCCATTGCATCTACGTTCACAAGCATAACACTCAAACAACTTACTTCTATAAGGTGACTTTGGGAGGAGTGTGAGTGGGTGTTGATGAAGTGGGTGTTGTTTTTTTCTAGGTAATTCAGCACAAGACTTACGAAGGAAGAAACTACATTCAACACACCTGTAAAATGGAGGGAGAATGGCTCTTACACACCCATTGCATATTTCGTTATTCTGAACCTCATCATCAGAAAGCTTTAAGTCATGCTCATGACTGAAGTGTTCAATTTCTGTAGCTATTTCAGTTCCGTCCTTCCCCACATTGGTTTTTTTGACTTTGTAAGCTGATGAGTCAGCGAATTCACCGAGCTTTGTATCTTCAATTTCCAGCGTAGCTTTTGACTCGGAGGACTCCTCATCTTTAAGTTTCTCCCAATCCCTATCCCTGTTTCTCCAGTCCAGAGCACAATCGAGGTGGGTAACAAAATCGCATGTGGAGCAATAGTAAAGGCCATAGTGTATGTCCACTTTTTGAACACAGAGTGGACAAATTCGGGAGTCAGATTGATCTACTTCATGAGAAGAATGGGTGAGGTGGAGGGGTTGCTTGTGACGTACAACTTTCACTCTGCGTGGGAAAGAAGCACATCTTCTATGAATCAAGAAACTGCATGGGCCACAAGAAACGGGCACACCCTTGTCTTCTTTGCCACAAATGTCACAAGTGAACGTGATTGACTTACCAATGGGAATCAATGGATGGTCGTGGAAATCAGCTTGAATCGGTGAAACAGTACATCCGATGTGAATGTTGAAGTTGCAACGGGAACAACCGTAACTGTATTGGTAACGATCAACTTCTTTGCAGACTTCGCATTTTCCATTTTCGTAAGGAAATTCTTTCTCCTCATATCTGTATGGGCCAAAGAGAATAAGAGGATGTTTTGGGTGCAAGGGATGGTGCAACCCAAGGGGTAGTTCGGCACATGATTTATGATGAAGTTCAGCACCATCCCAGCATTCTTTGCAACTGTAGCTAGGACCATAAACATCTTCCCCACATCCCAAACAACCATATCCTCTTCTGTCGTTTTCATTGAAGACCAACGGGTGATAATTGTGGGAAAAATGTTGAAGGTCCTCCATGATCTTGTATTATAAGATAAGATGCAGAGAAAACATGAAAGTTGTTGTTTAGAAAAGGAATAGATAGAAGATGGGAATTAGGTGGAGAGAGAGAGAGAATTAATTTGAGTTTAGGGATTTAAACAAAGATTAGATGCAAGAGAGACTATTTCCAGCTCTTTCACTTTTCGGACTTAGCTTGCAAACATCACGTGAGTTTGGTGCTACAGATTTGGATGGTTGGTGTTTTTACTTTTTACTGTTTTGTGCTACAGATTTGCACGACTAGACATTAGTTTTATATATATTGTTTGACTTATTTACTATATATATTTTCATTTTTTCCTATTTTTTATTATGTGTTGGATTTCAGTGTTTATTTAGAATTTTATTCTTTTTTCAGAAAATTGAACAAAGGAATAGTCAGGTGGAAGAACGCATGTGGAAGCATGTTGTTATCACTATTGAACATTTTCTTGACAAAAAGCCTCATTTGTGTAAACCTTACTATATATAAAATTTTGAAATGGTTGGTCTATTTATTTTATTTTATTAAGGGTAACAAATTGCAAACATAAGATAGAACTTAAATTGTAAATCTACATTTATTTTGTATCTTTTAGGAATAAATAATAAGACATTATGGTGGCACAAAAAATAAGTAATAAGAATGTAGATTAAAGAAAATAGTGATTTAAAAAATAATAATTGAGTGATATACCTTTTATCAAAGCTACATATTAAATGTAAAATGAACCAAACCTATCTAACAATATTATATCTCACAAAAATATATTGTTAATTCAAGTGCAAATTAACAACTAAATAGTCCCAAAATTTCATTGCATTTAACATCTATATGACAAAAATTTTAGGCAAGCAAAGCAACATATTATTTATGAATAGCAATATAAAAATACACATACATATGAACAAATTTGCATATGCAACCATTAATACTTACAACAAGGAAAATCCAATTTTCTCTTCAAAAAACACCTAGGGAAGCTTCCAAGTTAGCCTCACTTTCAATTTTGTTGTTAAGTTCATGTGAAATTCATCTATAACTTTGACTATATATAGGATTATTATGCTATTGTACCAAAAGAGAAAAACACAAAACAAAAAAAAATAAGAGAAGCATTCAGGCAAGGAATTTATCCTTGCTTGCCTAAATTTATACTTTTTCTCTAATCTTTTTTTTTTTTTTTTTTTTTTTAATCCATGTCCAAACTTCATACTAACATTTTCTCTCTTTTTTGTTCTAAACATAGCATTTAGGCAAGGAATTTATCCTTGCTTGCCTAAATTTATATACCTTTCTTTCTCTTTTCACTAATCTTTTTATTTTATTTTATTTTATTTTAATCCATGTCCAAACTTCATACTAACATTTTCTCTCTTTTTTGTTCTAAACATAGCATTTAGGCAAGGAATTTATCCTTGCTTGCCTAAATTATATACCTTTCTTTCTCTTTTCACTAATCTTTTTTTTTTTTTTTTTTTTTAATCCATGTCCAAACTTCATACTAACATTTTCTCCCTTTTTTGTTCTAAACATATCCCTACTAACATTTTATTTTCTCATTCATTTATGAGATTTCTTTAAAAAATCTCTATCTAAGTTATACACATGTGAAATTCTCTCTCTTATGTTATTTTTGGATGATAACTTTTGAAGTGGAATTTACTCAAAATTGTAATTTAGAAATTTCTAATATTGATTTCCTTTGTTTATGTTAATAAGAAAGGTAATTCAAAGATTTTGTAGAATTTTAGACTTTAGATTTCCAAGCATCCAAATTTGATGTTTGAATTCTATGAAGGAATGCAACTTTTACAAATTCTATCAACATTACTACATCATACCATCAACCAATCCACCATTATTGCTCTCATGGATAAAACTACATACATATATATATATATATATATATATATATATATATATATATATATATATATATATATATATATGCTTGGACCATAGGTTCAAATCCTTTCATATCTATAAAAAAAAATAATAAAGTGTTTGATTTTGGGCTTAATAAACTGGGAATGCTTGTTTAAAAGGTATAGGATTGTCCAATGGTGCTGTCTTATTTTGTGGAGTTGGTGATTTGGTGTGGTCAAGTACTTTAATAAGTTTGGTAGCATTTTCATTTTGTTACCATATGTGAAATATTTACAAAATAATATACTCCCTCCCCCTAAAACATAGTTCGCACTTTCTCTTACAGTTGTCTCTGGATTATAATGTTATTTACTTTAGTTACTACTAGTCTCCTTGCACACACTCTGCATATGGTCAAAGGCTTCTTCTTTTTTAATTAAAATTTTTCAATTTTTTCTTTTGCGGTTTCTTATAAATTGAGTCATTCAAATTAATTAATTGATTAGTTTCGGCAATTTAGTTGGTTTGAAGAATAAAAAATAAATAAAAAAAGGAATAGAAAAGGCTAATAATTTGGTAAATAAGAAATACTTAATAAATAACAAAGTTAATACTTTTATGACTAAAATGAAATACCGCGACAAATTAAGTTGCTAACTTGCTATACATATGACTCAGATTATATGCTACAAGTAATGACAGTAATGCAAAGGACTTACAGCTTTAGGATGAAGACGAACATCTGAAGTTGTTTCTACTACTGTAGTAGCTGCCTCACCTTTAGCAGCAGAAGTCTCCCTCACTTTCTCCAAAGAATTTTTGTCCATGTTACTGAGGATGAACATACATCACTAAATTCTCAAAAAAAATGAACAAAGAATTTGCAAGAGAGAGAGAAGAGGGCTATAGAACAATACCTCATACCACTAGAAGAAGGAATATTTGGTCCACCATCCAAAGTTGGTGTAGTCACATAAGGTAAAATGTTAGATTGATTCATTTCTCACATGTTATTATGTCACACTTGAATGCTGAGTTTTATGCAACCAGAAAATCATCCAACATAATATATGCATAGAGTAATATAAGTGATCAAAATTTTCCATGACGATAACTTTTAATCAGGATCTAAAATTTCATGGCCTTTAAATCCATGAATATAGCACATGGGTATTTCCTCAAATCTCTGATTAATGAATCGAAGTGCATCTTTTTAAGAAGATTAAGCAAATATTTGAGAGTAATTTATATTCTTAAATATACTACAAGAATAACCTTATAGATTTAACAACCAATTGTTGTGAAATTTTGCTTGTGATTAACTTATAATAAATATTTAATAAAAATGTGGATTCAAGAAAATAAAGATTTATACAAATTAATTGAGTGATATACCTTTAATCAAAACTACATATATATTAAATGTAACATGACCCAAACCCTTTTAAAAATATTATATCTCACAAAAAATTATATTGTTAATTCAAGTGCAAATTAACAGCTAACTAGGCCCAAAATTTCATTGCATTTAACATCTATATGACAAATTTTAGGCAAGCAAAGCAAATTATTGTTTATGAATAGCAATAGAAAAATACACATACATATGAACAAATTTGCATAAGCAACCATTAATACTTACATCAAGAAAAATCCAATTTTCTCTTCAAAACACACCTAGGGAAGCTTCCAAGTTAGTCTCACTTTCAATTTTGTTAAAGCTAAACTCATGTGAAGTTCATCTATAAGTTTGACTATATATAGGATTATTATGTTATTGTGCCAAAAAAGAAAGATACAAAAGAAAACAAAACAAGGAAAGAATAAGTTAAGCATATTAGGCAATGGAATTAATGCTTGCTTCCTTAGGTTTGTATTCTTTCCTTTCTCTTTTCTATACTCTCTCTCTCTCTCTCTCTCTCTCTCTCTCTCTCTCTCTCTCTCTCTCTCTAATCCATGTCCAAACTTCATACTTACATTTTCTCTTCTTCTTTTTTTCCTTTTCTTTTTCTACACATATCCCTACTAAAATTTTATTTTCTCATTCATTTATGAGACAAATCTCTATCTAGGTACATGAAACTCTCTCTTATGTTATATTTGGATGATGAAATTGGAGGTGGAATATAATTTACTCAAAATTGTAATAAAGAAATTTTAAATATTGATTTCCTTTGTTTATATGTTAACAAAAAAGGTAATTTCAAAATTCTATACAATTTTAGACTTTAGATTTCGTAGCAACCAAATTCAAAGTTCAATTTCCTTGAAGGAATATGCATCATTTATAATTCCTACCAACATGTCATACCACCAACCAATCAATTAGTATCCTTATTTCTTCAAATAATATATAATATATATATAATATAGTCTACCAACAAGTTGTGTTCTTATATGAATTCGCCTAACTATTTTAAATTAGACTTGATAAAGGCCATCCCTCAAAACTTTTTACATAGATAGTTGGAAGATCTTGTTCATTAGTCATGTGTCATCATCAAGAATGAACCCTATTGTTGTAGTGTTACTTCTCTTTCTATGTGAGTCATCAAGTCAAGCTTGTAAAATTTAGTTTATTGTAATCCTTAATTTATTTGATATATCTTAATCGTTTATCATTCTTCTCCAACCTTCCATATGTATTGAGCCACCAAATCTTGACAAAACAATTTAGGCATTTTTTTTTAAAAAATATATATATTAGCATTTGATGCAATAGATAACATAACACAATTTTTCACGGGTTCTAATTATCTTGTGCATCAAGTGCAAAATAAACTTTAATTTCCTCTAAATAAATTATTTTGTTCCTAGTACACTAATGGCCTCTTAAAACTAGTGATAAGATAGTAAGATGATAGATCAATGCTAATTATATTATTTGTGTGATTATATTACTTAAGAGAGATGACTTAGTTAATTGACTTTCTTTTGTTATCTTGTATGTTAAATTAATTTATAAATGTTGATAAAGATATTTATTAGTTAATTTAACTAGTTTCTTTTGGAAAAGGAGATTACTAGCAATAGTTAATTGGAAACTTGAACATTTTAGTACATTGTAAAATTTGGTTCAAAACTCTAGGGGCTTTGTCAATAGTAATATTTCAAAGGTAGGACGATTAGCATTTAAGCTTTTTTGTTGTTTTGTTTTTTGATTTTTTTTCCTCTTTCCATTTTTTTGTTTGAAAAACAATAAAACATAACCATTAGATTGACGTAGAAAATAAGAGGAAAGAAGATTACTTTCATTATCATGATGTCTTTTAATGAGCTAAGAGCCTTGTAGCTCAATTGGTGTTTCCAACGGAGACACCTTTAATAAGCTAAGAGCCTTATATTATAGTTTATCAACAGTTTGTGTCCTAAAAAAGCTAAAGCAAAAAAACATTAACACGTTACTATCCAAATTAACATATTGAGAGACTGACAACTTTTTATGCAAATATGTTCTAACATAGAACCACCCTCTCTCTGGAATGAGCAACACAAATATTCCGCACCATGAACACAAGTAACCCATTCTAAGACCCAAAGCCACACTCAAGTTGAGAGGCTTCAAAAATAAGAGGAAGCAATCATTGTTGCTTTCTCGACCTTTTTTTGAGATGTAATGTACATGTTTTATCTGATGCCTTATACTTTGCTTCAGGAAGTGTTATTCACTGAAGATGTTAAAAAAAGCCCTTTAGCCATCAAAGAATCTCAAATATGATAGTTCCTTCTTTTATGTGTGGCAAGTTTTATCAGAATAATTCCCAAAGCTATTAATATTTCCAAATCATGGTTATCTTGGTAGTGAAATGCATATGACCCAAAATTGAGATTTTCACAAAAAAATTTCACATCTACAACAATAGGGGAAAAAAAAACATTATAATGGATTCATTATGTTTGATAATAGTCATAATCAGTTGACAAATGATAGCCATAATCTCCATAGGGATTCTTTCCTGTTTAATAGATCCATTCCACTTTATTGAAGTAATACTTTGATGTCTTTATCAATAGGAAAAAGAAAAAAGACCACAAAAAGAGCTTCATCTATACACAAATTGCAAATATGATACCACAAAAACAGCTTCATCTATACACATTTTGCAAATATGATACCACAAAAGATTCTTCAATATGAATATCACAAAGATGGCCACCTTGCATGTCTTTAATTTAATACTACAATTTGAACCGCTCAGGTTGAACTGTATTAAAGTTGAGTTGCAAGTCTTCCATAAATGATAATGTACTTTTAGTCAACATTTCCCACAAAGCAGTTTTCCTTCTCAATTTTAGTCACCGATATCTTAACAAAGCCAAAGAAGAGAGCTTATCATTTGCAAAAGAGTACTTTGTTACCATGTACATCCGTGAAGTAATTCACATCTCACTAGATTACCTTTGCTATTCTCCAATTATTACTATTCCATCAATTCCACTTGTTATGGAAAAATGATAAACCATTATGTTTACAAAATAAGCTTGGATGTCCATATGTGTTACATAAGAAAGTGGCCTGAATTTTTTTATAGGCTATTATGTCTATAAAAATCCTGATTATTTTACATTAATGCAATTTCTAAGCATTTGAAACAGACTTCAAAAAATTGTATCCATTCCCTCATCGCCACCCAAGAATACAAGGGACAGATTTCCTCCAATCATATATCACCATCAACAATTCTTATATATAGCAAAACTTGTATACACTAGCTAGGCCTCAAACCATACAAGGACGTATTCAAAATATGAACAATGGAAATTCGATAGTTTTGAGATGCATCATTGATGTATTCACAAAAAGCCTGCAATCTGGCCAGGCCAAGTATTATTTTACTACTAGCCAAAACTGCAGCTCTTGTGTTGAACTCCTAATGGGAAAACTCAATTCTCAAGGGCCAGCAAGAACACTTTAAACTTATTTTCCTGGAGATGCAAAGCTTGTCTGCTCTCTCTGCTGGTTTAAAGCTTGATCCTTTGGTGATGATGTTTTCCATCCCACACTGGCCTGCCACATCACCTCTGCAAAGACAGACTATCATGCAATAAAATATATAAAAACATATGTTTTGATGTGTTATGCACATAAATTTATTCTACAGCTTAAATTCAGATATACTAAGGCACATCTATTTAAACAAAATACGTAGCAAAAATCCCAACACTTTTACAGCATTTTAGCCAATAAACAAAAACTCAGCAATGGCATCTTTGAAGCAAACATGTATTAATCAAGCTCTTCTTTCCACTTCCCGTCTCTTGGAAAAGCTCATACTGTGAGCAGCAAGGCATAGAAATTCAGATTGATACAACAAGGATCTGATTTTTGACTCAGTAAGTTCATCATCATTCTCAGAAAGTGATGGTCCATAAGGAAATGAAAAATCTTTGTCTCCCTCACCAAAAACACCAGAGCAACCAGTAACATCAGAAATGTGTTCTTTAGTATCTGAATTAATTCCTGTTTGTTCTGGTTCTGGACTTGCTTCAAATTTGCAACCCCAGCCATCAGAGCACTCATACATGGGGTTAAAACTCTAATTATAACAAAGTAATACATAAACAATTAGTTTCCAAAGTTCTTATGTGCTCGTACAAAATCCAAGCACAAGGAAATAAAGCAATTACCTTGAAGTTCTCAGGAATTAAAGAAGAACCTAGCTTTACTCCCTGCACTGTAAAATCATCTTTGTCAATCTTACACATGTCGTGATCACTGTATAATTCCCAAGTATGCTTACAGAGAGTGAGCCAGTTGAAATTTTATGGGAAACATGGAAACAAAGTTAATGCTATCATGTCAAAGGGAATACAAGGTCTCATGGTTTGCGGCACTTGACAGAGGAGGGGTTCCAGAATTTCCTAATGGTGGCTAAATTCTTGTTATAAAAAAGGGTTTAAAGGAACAAATGAATAACATGTTATAGGATTCAGTTCAATGGTACGAACCGTGACAGAAGTACGAAAAACAGGATGAGATTCCACTTGTTCAGTAATAACAAAGGGATGCTGCATGTAATTAGCAAAGTAATAACCAACCTTGGTGAAATATAACCATTGGATAATCAACGTTTTCATAATCACCATAAGCATCAGTTTACAGTGAACTGGAAAAGTAACTATGACTACTGCTGCCTAGAATGTGCCAATTATTGATTATAGAGAATTCTCTCATCAGAAGTGCTAAAACTATAATCACCTGGAGCAACTAAGATGCAGCTGGCCTCAAATTTGGTTCCCTGCAATTGGATCACACATCACAAAGTATTTATTTAAAGAATTCTCTTCCTCTCTCAATCTAAAGATTGCACATAAAAATTACACTAAGATATAATTTTGACGAAGAAAAAGAAAGTTTTCCAGTGCAATATATATCTAGGACATCCTGAATTCAGACAATTATTCGAAGCAGAGAGTGAGAAGAAAACAATAAAGATTACTTCTGAAAAAATTTGAGCAGAAAATATTTTGCTTCAACAGAGAGATGTTCTGGGATTGGTGAATGAGACTTCATTGTCCATATGTAGAAGAGAGCAGAAACCTGAACTAACATGTTTTTAGTACAACATATGGGAGAACACCTGAAACCAAATATTAGAATTCAGCAGAGTAAATACCACTTTGTACTGTTGACTCCAAGCAGGCTTTCCAGTAGCCATCTCAATTACAATACGTCCAAAACTCCATATATCAGCAGAACTAGTAGAAAATACTCATAGAATATCAGCGATCAGACACAACCAGATCCATTATAAAGAATACAATGCCAGTGAATTTCACCATCTAATAGGACTGCGACAGAAATTACAGACGCAGCAAGCATAACCAAAAATCAGAACATGGTGGCATTGGGTGGCAGGTACAAAAACTGCCACTCTTTACTAAAAGTTACTCGGGTTCAGGTACAAAAACTGATGCAAGGCATCTTGGGTGGCAGGTTTAGGCTAGGAAAGAACATGATTAAAGGCTAAGGTAGGTAACAACTCTTTGATTAAAGGCTAGGCTAGGTAACAACTCTTCAAGAACTAAGTCTTGAAAACAAGCACTAGGCTTAGGGTATCTTCATCAACAACTGAGCATTACAAGGCACACTTGGCTATTTATATTCTATAGCCACAAGTCAAGTCTAACTAGTCTAATAATCCAACCAATGGGCTGTTTACAAATAGCTAACAAACTAATAACAGCAAACAACCTTTGTTACAAAATAACTACTTTTGTTACAAAAGCTTGGCTGTTACAATAACTTCTAGCACTTTTGAATTCCAGGCATCAGAACACCCCCCTCTTTAGAGATACTTGCCTCAAGTGTAAAGTCATGAGGATTGTGACAAGTCTTCATTCTGAAGATCATTTTGGTGCTAAGGTGTGAGATGCTGAATGTTGAAAAAGTTGTAAATTTGCAAGTGTGCTGGCAGCTCCACCCTGTATGCATTATCATTGATTCTTTAAGCACCTTGCAAGAGTGACCCGCACCAAGTCCCCTTCTTGGAAGACAACTCTCCTTCTATATTGATCTGCCCTGGCCTTATACTTAGCATTAGAGGCTTCAATTCTTTCCTTCAGTGACAGATACTACCAGATCCATTATAAAGAATACGGAATATAATGTCAATGAATTTCACCATCTATCTAGGACTGTGACAGAATTATAGACGCAGCAAGAATAACCAAAAATCAGAACAGGGTGCATGCATAAGCTAATTAACATAATGCATTATAGACCTAATACACACTATTGAAATCCATACACAACCATTCAATCCAGAGTATTAGTATTTACATTAAATAAATCCTTTTTCTAAGCAGAATGACAAGAGGGTACCTACCTGTATGTTCAGATTGAGCAATAGCGCGAGGGCAAGTGAGTAGAGGGGGGTATTGGGTATTGGGAAGCCTGCAAGGTTTGAGTGTAAAAATGGTGATTAGGCTTGGCAGTGAAAGCAAGAGCAGCGGGTGGGAATTTCAGTGACTCTATGGCAGTGGTGGGAGAGGGAGAGAGTGTCACTCAAAGACTCAAAGTAATAAATTTTCAATCTTTGGCAAGTAAGTATTTAGAGAAAGAGAGAGAGAGAGGGAGAGAGATCTTTGAGACCCACTTGCGGTTTTCTTCTGTACTGCAAAAATGGTTGCAAGAACCCCACAAAAACATAAGAAAATGGCAGAAACTCTAAAGAAGGTGATAACAGGGGTGGGACCAGTCTCATATACAAGCCAGATCAGCTTCAGATGCAAGATCGCAAGTGGCTTAAACGAAATCCAATGGCTAGGATAAAATTTGATAAAGCAAAATGAAGGGTTTAGATTGTTTGGAAGCTTGGGTGAATTTTGGCCATTCGATTAAAAGCAATTTAGAGGGTGCTGATTTGTCATGGTCTGGCAGCAAATGTACAAAAACAAAGCTTGGGTAATGTTTGGTGTGGTGTGCCGTGTGAAGCCAAAAAAGAATGAACGAATTGTCACTTACACCACTCTATTTCATACAACCCCCAAAAAAAAAAAAAAGTGACATATATTTACTATTTTTGATCTACAAAATAGTATTTTGAAGAGTCATCTCATAAGAGGCTTTACAACGAAGTGATTTGGTGGCATTATGAGATATGAATTGTTTGTTTGTTAGCATGCTGTTAGAGATTTTTACAATGAGATTATTTCAATCTCTTGTGATGTATATTCGATGATGGATTTTTTAGATGGAATGTACTCAAAACAATAATTTAGAAATTTCGAATAGTGATTTTTCTTTGTTTATTTTAAAAATAAAGATAATTAAAAATTTTCGCATAATTTTAATGTTGCTAAAATTCTATTGACATTAAGAAGAAACATGTTGTTGCGAATTGCTAAACAAACTAGGTTCATATGCCTTTTTCTTTTTTTCTTTTTTTCTCTCATCTATTAAATTTTCTTTTTCCATACTCTTATTATTTTAACGTTCATCGATAAGATTTGTTTAGTATCTTTGGTGATTCTTTCTTGATTTTCAAGAAAATAATAAAATGACATTAAGGAGATAAGAGATTTTTAGGAACTATACTTTTTTTCTTTCCTTAGAATATATTATATTATTTCTTAAGCATCCAAATTCGAAAGGCATCATTTACAAATTATACCAACATTGCTATTGTCATACCATCAACCAATTCATCATTATTGCTCTCATGGGCGAAACTACATATATGTTTGGAGCATCCAAACTTTTTAAAATGTCAAACTTTAACTTTATATTTTAGTTTACTTTTGCAACAAGAAGATTAACACCCCAAACTTTCTAATTTATTATATTACACTGTTAAGTTCATTTATATAATTTTTATTACTTTGGACTCCTAATTTTCAAACTCTAGTTCCTCCTTTGACTACTCTTCTTACAATTGCTGTCACCACCACTACCACCACCATCATTGTTAATGTTGTCACTACCATCACCCTTGTTTTCAACCACTTGGCAAAACCAATATTATGTGAAAATTTAGAGATATGAGAAAAAGGGAAAAAAAAAAATGTAGAAAAAGAAAGGTGATGTGAATTGCTAAACAAACTAGATATGCTTTTCTTTCTTTCATCTACATTGCTTGAATTTGTTTAATCTTTTGTGATTCTTTCTTGATTTGAAAGTTTCATTAAGAAGACTAACAAATGTATTCAAAAAAAAAAGAAAAGAGAAAAAAGAAAGGAATAAAGAAGATAAGAAACGACATAAGACAAAGATAATCTTCTTTATTATATTATATTATCCTAAACTTGAATGTTATATTTTGCGTGTCTTACTCATGTAAACATTGCTAAGAAAATTTGGTTCCTCTAACAAACAAAAAATATTATAATCTTCATTATATTATAGTTTATCAACACTTTGTGTCCTTTCAAAAAATAAATAAATAAAGGAAAAATAGTCTAGTAAACTCACCTATCCTTTTCTCTTAGCTTAATAAGTCCATCATAACTAGAGATTGAGAGATGGACAACTTTTTGTGCCCCATGCGTTAAGCCTATATATTATGGGCTGTCATAGAACCACCCAAGCCCGACATATGAGTCCAAGTACAAACCAAGATGCATTCTCTCACTCTCTCTTCGGTATGAGCACCAAGAAATATGATCAATACAAAATTTGTAGTATGTATATAAACACAAGTAACCCATTCAACATGGATTGCCATTTTGTGTTTTGAGACCCAAAGCCACACTCGGGCAAACCAACACCCAATCCCACCGAAGGCCATTAATTAAAGTCATACAACCAAACCCACCACAAAACCACTACATCAAGCCACAAGTTGCTAAACTGTTAAGCAATCAACACAGTAGGTAGAAAAGAGAGTGAGAGAAAGAGAGGTGAGCTTGGAAAACTTATAGGATAGAGAATGGATAATGTGGAAAGAAAATGAGGGGGATTGGAACTTGCGGTTTATGTTCCCAACTTAAAAATAAATAAAAATTAAAAAGAAGCATACTTCATGTGCCTAAGTCCAAAACTATTTAAAATAGGCCAAACTTGAATCTAAGCCCGATCTTGTACTCTTTTAGTTACCAAGTTTCTATTCATAGACCTAACGTTCACATTGCACTCTTGCTTTATTTTTATGATTAATGCTTCAATTAATTTATAAAATAATTGGGAAAAACTTAGGTACCATATCTTAGGTATTGTACCTTAAGGGAACGTTTCGTACGCATGGATTGATATAGGAACAAAATGACTATCTCTTTGTAATCATCATTTAGTTATTTAGTTGTGCTTTCATTATAGAGAATAATTATTCTTTAGGAATAATTATTATTTAAAATGAGGAATAGCTATTCCTTAAAAATAAAATTATTTTTATGTTTTCTTTCGTTTTTGTTTTCCAATTTTTGTTATTCTAAGATTCAATAAAGTGTTAATTTTTTTTAGGTCCAATTCAATTTTAGAGCAAACACTAGAAACCCCAATTTGTGACAAGGGTTAGGGTCTTTCTTTGTTTTTAATATTTTTTTCTCATTAATTCAAAAATATGACTTAATACGAAAAAGAAAATTGGTTCAAGAAAATGTATAATTGAAGTGTTTTGATTCAACAATCCTAATTAGGCTTAAAATGTGAATCTATAGTGCTTTTGTTTAGGGTATCTAAACCTTCCATTTGGTAGCTGAGAAATTTGGAAAGAAATGTCCTGAAACTGAAGATTTCACCAATTGGTTGTGTTAGATAAAGTTGTTTGGAGATTAATGTTAAAGTCTCAAAATGATATTTGCTTACCAGCTACATGCAGCACTCATTTTACTTTTGTAATGTGTGTTATTGCTTCAGAACAAATTGAGGGAATTTCTGATTTCACAGATGAGAATAGCTTGTCAAATGGAATCCAAGAAACTTCTCCAATAATAATGTTTAGTTGATAAGAAAGCTTAAAATAGAATAGAAAGTAGATGGAGATTTTCATTCATTATTAATTTCTATGTTGTTTTCCTATTAGTGACAAACTAAGTCATTGCGTAATAGGGTCTAGTAAAGTCAAAGTTTTTATTTTTTGGTACTTTTATCTTTGTATTTTAAATTCACTTTTCAGATTCCTTCCCTGTCCCTCAAGTTCTGAACACTGTTCAGCTTCTCAGTGAGTCTCCAATGCTGATTCTTGAAATCTTAGGTCCCCTGCCCCCATTTTTTATTTATTTAATGGTAATTGATTATGTTGCTTTTTTATGGTACAGTAGGTAATGAATATGAACTTGTAAAGAAGAAGTACCTTAAAGAGTCATCTGAACGTAAGAGGCTTTACAATGAAGTGATTGAGCTTAAAGGCAATATCAGGGTCTTGTGCAGATGTAGACCTTTAAACCAAAATGAAATTACAAATGGGTCTACTTCTATACTTGATTTTGACTCATCTCAACATAATGAGCTGCAGGTCATTTGCTCTGACTCTTCAAAAAAACAATTTAAGTTTGACCATGTGTTTAGGCCTGAGGACAACCAAGGTACCTTAGAACTTGTGACTCATTCTGTATTGCTGATTACTTACTGGAAAGATCAGTTGATAGATTTAGTTGTAAGTTTTTAATTCTGGGTTATTATAAAACACAGAAGCTGTTTTCACTCAAACTAAGCCTATTTTGTAACTGAAAATATGGGAGTCAACTATAGGATTCTGGAGGAGTTATGAGATATGAATTGTTTGTTAGCATGTTGGAGGTTTACAATGAGAAGATAAGGGACCTATTGGTTGATAACTCCAATCAACCTGCAAAGAAGTGAGTTCTTCTCAGCTTTAAATCTTTACTGCAAACATTTATTTGAATCAAGCATCCACCTACAATTAATTTTATTTTATTTTTATTTATTATTTTTTTTAAAAAGCAGCACTAACAAATAATATATAGATGGAAAATGAGTAAGAAAAGATATGCTTGCATACAATTGGGCCAGAACCAAGAAGCAGGATATGATACTTGTCACTAATGCATTGATTCACAGCCATTTCTTTGCTGTAGAACTTCTACTTTTATCCCCTGCCGTGTATGTTTTTTTTTCCTTCTTTGGTGTGGGGGTTGTGGGGATAATACAAGCTATCAAGAGATTCTTCCAAGAGTTAGATGGTTATGTTATGTGGATGAAGGTTGGAGATAAAACAAGCAGCAGAGGGAACACAAGAAGTCCCGGGACTTGTTGAAGCTCGTGTTTATGGTACTGATAATGTTTGGGAGCTGCTGAAATCTGGAAGTCGAGTTAGATCTGTGGGATCCACCAATGCTAATGAGCTCAGCAGCCGTTCTCACTGGTAACTTTTGTACTCTTAGTTATCTTCATTTTCTGTTATTTGTTTTACATTTGTCAACAAGATGAGATGACCATTATATTCCTTGTGTATTGTGGTTTCTTGTAGCTTGTTGCGAGTGAGTGTTAAGGGGGGAAATTTAATAAATGGACAGAGGACAAGGAATCACCTATGGCTGGTGGACTTGGCTGGTAGTGAGCGTGTGGGTAGGATTGAAGTTGAAGGTGAAAGATTGAAGGAATCTCAGTTCATTAATAAATCTCTCTCAGCGCTTGGTGATGTTATTTATGCCCTTGCATCTAAAACAGCTCACATTCCTTACAGGCATCTCTCTCTCTCATATTTATCAGTCTTTTATTTACTTACAATATCTCATTCTTTTGTATAAAAGCAGGAACTCCAAGCTCACACATATGCTGCAGAGCTCTCTAGGTTAGCATTTTGTCATAGCATATTACTTTACTGTGAGTAGATAGATTCTCTAGGATTGCTAATCCTGTGGTCCTGGAATCACCAGGATTGCTGCAGAAGATCTACAAACAATATTAATTGTCCAACTTCAAACACTTAAGGAGTTGTGTATTCTATCTTTCTCAATGCACATGCTAACTAAAGCTGAAATTGCAGGAGGAGATTGTAAAACCCTGATGTTTGTCCAGATCAGCCCAAATGCAGCAGATCAAGGAGAAACACTTTGTTCAAAAACTTTTGTTAGTTGAGTCCGTGGAATTGAGAGTGGTCCTGCTCACAAACAGGCAGATCTTAGCAAGCTTTTCAAGTACAAGCAAATGGTATGTTTCAATAAGACAAGTTTTGTCAAAGTTAATTCTTTGTAGTTAGGATATGCTGCAACTCAGATTTTCAAATTAACAGGCAGAAAAGCTCAAGCATGAAGAGAAGGAAACAACGAAATTACAGGATAATTTGCAGTCTATGCAGTTAAAGCTTTCTGCCAGAGAACACATCTGCCGAAATCTTCAAGAGAAGGTATTTAAGTTTCTGATTTCACCTAAAACACGAGACAATATCTGGTTTTGACTTTTTAAACAAGTAACTTAGTTCTTACAGGTTCGAGACCTTGAGAACCAACTAGCAGAGGAAAGGAAAACCAGACTAAAACAGGAAACTAGAGTTTTTGCTGCTGCTTCTGCTCAGTCCTCTGGATTGTCCTCTTTAAAACAAGCAGCACCCAAGTCCAGAACAGAGAAGAGGCCGCCATTGGCTCCTTCGAAAGTGAGGTTGCCACTACGGAGAATTTCCAATTTCCTTCCCCCACCATCTCCTGCACCGCCTAAGAAAGCTGTGACAACCCATTCTCTCATCCCATCTTCAGCAGGTGCCAAAGAAAATATTCCCAAAACAACAATGGCAGCAACAAAATCAAAAAACCTCATGATACCAAGACGGTTTTCTGTTGCTATCAGACCACTTCCTTCAACAACAACAACAACACAGGCTCCTCAGCCTAGGAGAAGGGTCTCCATTTCTACCTTCCATCCAGAATCCAACTCTCATATGACAACACCACTCCACAACTCTGCCTCTCGATTCAAACATGGCAGTGGAATAGGCAGGCAGTCATTTGTGAGGGACCCACGGAAGGCTCGGTACTCAAGATTGTTCTCTCCATTGCCAGAGTTGAGGACAGCAGTTGAGACAACACCAACTGCCATGAGGAGCAGTAGTAAGTTCATGGGGAGTCCTCCAACACAGGCTGGTTCATGGAAGCCAAAGCATCCAACAGTTGTTGCACTACAACGGAAACCATTAGTTTGGAGTCCACTCAAGTTGAGAGGCTTGAAAAATTACAGGAGGCCATCATTGTTGCCTTCTCAACCTCTAACTGAGATGCAATGAACCATGTTTTCACAGTCTATATTGTCAAACACCTTGTAACCATTGTTCCCCCAATTTTTCTGTAATTTTTTTTTTCTTTTGGGATATTGTTGCAAATGTATGCTTCTTGCTTACTAAATCACATGTTTCTATGAGATTGGGCTGCATTTTCTCTATCCTCCCCCTTTATTCAAGCTATTCTTGACTCTCAGTATTTATTTGAAAGAGAGTACAAAATCTTTGAAAGAGAGGGATTTTCCCAATTGGATAATATTTGAAAGAGAGTTCAAAATCTTCCACCCAAATATTGAAGGAAAGGTTCCCTTAATCTTCATTGCAGTTGTTAAAATATGCCTTTCAGCCATCAGAGAATCTCAAATATGATAGTTGCTTCAGTGTAACAAGTTTTATCAAAATAATTCCCGAAACTATTAATATATGCAAATTATGATTTTCTTGGTAGTAAAATGGAAATGACCCAAAATTGAGAACAGGTCACTCTTGATTTTCACAGAAAAATTTCTTTTGTTCCTATTCTTGACACAAAAAATTAGTTGATAAATGATAGCCATAAACCCCAAAATGAGGATTCTTTTCTATTTGATAAAATGTAGTCTTCTCCATAAGCAATACTTTCATATCTACAACAATAGCGAAGAAAACAGAGCATTATAATGGCTTCATTATGTTTTGATAATAACCATAATCAGTTGACAATGATAGCCATAATCTCCATAGGGATTCTTTCCTGTTTAATAGATTAATTCCTCTTTATTGAAGTAATACTTTCATGTCCACAGCAATAGGAAAAATACAAGACCACAAAAATTGCATATTTGACACCAAAAAATAGTTGTCAATACGAATATCACAAAGATGGCCACCTTGCATGTCTTTCAATACTACAAGCTGTACCTCTCAGGTTGAATTGGTAATAAAATTGAGTTCCAAGTCCTTCATTATCACAAAGATGTATCTTTCAATACAACAGTTATATGACAAGTGCAGCTTCTTGTCAGATGAGCTCTTCCTCGATCTTGAGGTCTCATTTTTTTTCTTAGTAGGACCCTCATTGACTTCAGCTTTACTAACTACCAAACTTGCTTCGTTCAAACTCATGTTGTTACTAGCATTTGCCACTGCCGACTAAATCAATTTAAGAGTCAGATAAGGCATGAGTTCTCTGCTCGAGTATCATAGGTGATTCCTCATAGGAATGTCCATGAATCTGATCAATTAGTCTTCCCGCATTTGCTTCTGCATAAGGGACTATTTTTTTTCATAAGTACATCGTCATTTGAAAAATTTCTGTGTTTCATTTCCATTGGATTATCCAACTAGATTTGTCATAGACAACAACATGAATACTTAGAGTGATATATATAGACATACTAAAAAATATGAATCATGACTTCTCAACATTTTCAGACATGTCCTAGCATGAATACTTTATATAGACATACTGAAAAATATGAATAATCACTTCTCAACTTTCTCAGACATGTCCTGCATATATAAATGAGCACACAGCTTCTATTAAACAAAATCAGACACCACTGTTTCACTTCTCACAGAAAAGCTTCTAAGCAATTCGTTCCTCCTCCCCTTATTCAGACTGATTCTAAGTAACAGTTGAAAGAATGAACCAAAACTTCACAAAATTTCGGTTGCTTTTAAATTATTTTTGATAAGTCCTCATTGGCTTTTACAAATTAATTTCTTCAATGTCCCAACATCAAGAAGCTACTCACCCCAGGAGTTCTAATAAGCAAGTGGAGATAGATTAATGCTAAGTTGGATAAGGTACTGTTAGAAGATAGCAATCAATAAATTACACGTCAAGAAGTTGACCTAAATTATCCAAGCCTTCCATGCTTCTCAATTTTCATTCAAATGTGTTCCAAGAAGCTAGAATTTACACATTCATACTCATCATAATATGCCTACCTCAGTTGGCAATAGCACAACAGGATGACAATCCAAACCAGACCCCACATCAAGGACAATGGCTGTAAACTCACTCCCTCCTTCAAGAAATATTTCAATAAGGACTTTATCATCAATTCCCTATCAAAGATTGCAAAGAGAAAAGATTTAAATGATATAATTTATCATGTGGAGGATTTTGTAGTCCAAAACTTTGCAGCCACATTTTTTGAAAATTTTGACTTTGTAATTGAAAACCTTCAATTCATTTCTATGCAGATACTTCAATTGACATGTTTTCCCTTGAATTTTCGGGGAAAAAAAAAAAAAAAAATCTCTTTTACAATGTCAAATTAGTCAAACATTTTTAATTAAGTTGGCAAATTTTAACCAAGCTTCATGGTCAAGTCTCAAGAAAACTAGCATACCTCTTAAATAATTTCATCAGCTTTTGTAAAAGAATCAAGCACACCATATGCAACTTTAACACCAATTCTAGATCCAGCTCTTGCCGGTTTTACCTGAAAAAGGTACAAGAAACAAGTTTGATATTTAAACAGATCACAAACTTCGAAAGACAACATGAAAATATGAGTCTTACCACAACTTTCCCAGAGTTAGGGTCCAGCTGATTTCTAGCAAACCACTTTGATAGTTCAGATTCATTCCTTTCATTTCCCTAAATTTCATTCCAAAAGTCAGAAGTAACCAAAGAGTTTGCAAATTCAACTGACTCTAAAACAAGAAGCACTTGAATGCTTCAAATATCAAAAGAACAACTGAGATAGAAAGCAAATCTGAAGTAGTCAGTAAGCAGAAACTTGCAATACGGAGCTTTTACCATCCAAAAAACTGTTAAAAGGGATGCAACAATTCCAAAATCAGAAAAAGCAATTTAAAAAAAAAAAACTTTTATCGATCCAGAAATATTATCCCACTGCTTGGGAGTTTATGATTTTAAGAGAAGCTCTATGTTCAATATAGTTCATATGATTCTATTTAGCATCTAAAGCTACTCTTAATGGCAGCTAAAGGAAATACAATACATTTAATGGTGCTAAACATATGTACATGTGAAAATATGTATGTTGTACTAAACAGAAATGTACTTATCCGAACAAGAAAAATTATGACAAAAGTGTAATTAATTATCAAAAGATATAACTTGGTTGATAAAATACCGGCACTATAAAACTAGGTACTGTTATGAATCCCTGTTTGCTGAGTTCCAAGGAGGCATCATACCGCCAGGTATTCAATGACACAAACGGTTAGTTTTTTTTTTTTTTTCTTATCAAAGAGATAGACAATTCTGACATAAGCAACATTAAAGGGTATAGTAAAGAGAGGCGAAGACACACTTCCATACAAAGTGTCCATGGCATTGTGAATGATAATTTTGCTAGATTTTATGTATCTGAGGATCCATCTGGAATTAGGAAAGACGATCCATGCTGACAGTTTAGGTTACATACTGTAACTAATGTAAATTCTTATGCTACACTTAAATCTTTAAACAATTTGCAAATATGAGAATAAAAAAGGTTCGTATGTTCAGCGTAACTCCAGAACATGTTCCTCCCCACAAAACAAACAATGAAGCTACCTTATAACTTGTTTGGGATCCAAAGTACAAGAAACCTGCCTAATGCTGGCCAAATGACATCATCATGCTTCAAGATGGTGTAAAATATAAAGAGGTTCTAGATGAAGTCATCCAATTTTGCTCCCAACATGTCATTTAAGAATTAGCTCCCTTCAATGAAGATAGTAACTTTAAGGTCCTCTAAATATGGAGTATTAAGAGCACATGAACCAATTCTGGAACCATATAAACGAACTAAATTATTTTTAATGAGATCAAAGAGCTTCTTTTACCTTGTCAAATGCTTGACGACACTCATTTGATCCTGTGCCAACAAATGGAATATTGTATTCTTCTAAGAGCTCCTGAAAATTCCATCATATGTAGAAAATTACTTACATCTATCAGGGGGGGCGAAGAAGAAGAAAAAGATGCTACTGATATTTGTAAGTGTGCTTGTGTTTTGAGATGTAAAGGGATATAATATAGTAAACCTGAATGCAACCATCTTCGCCAAATCTGCCATGTATAACTGGGAACACTATGTTCACTGATGCAGCAAGATGTTCTGCAAATTCAGACTAAGACTCCAACCTTGTGCAAGGCTGCAACACCAATACAATTAGCCATCTTAATTTTCAGTTACATAAACCCTAATTTAAAAGGCATTCTTACCTTTCAAGTTTAAAATCAAAATTGGCAGGAGTGTTTTGAGTATACCTGTAAATGTGATATAGAAGGAAAATCAAAAGACAATGAGATATTATAATAACAAGGATTTTGCATATGCATGATAAATTTGTTTTCACCTCATATGCATGTTTGAGACAATAAAATATACATTAGCAACAGACCACCAATTCATTTTGGATGGGAAATATTGAATCGCAACCATAATAGAAAATTCAACCCAAAACAAGAGACCAACAAAAGCCAAAGGCCAGATGAATAAAAAAAATCTTCCTCAAACTCTTCGAAGCCAAAAGAAAAGTGGGGCCGAGTGGAATATTCATCAATAAATACATCATGGAATCTAATTAGCCTTGATCAATACACTAATTCAACAATTAACGAAAAGATCCCCTAGGTTATATCTCTTTCATATAAGCTAAACTAAACAGGTCCATGACCATAGCCAACACAGTTTTGACTTAAACCATATTGAATCTCTTGTGGTGACTAAGAGTTTCTATGTTTGAGCAAACAATTATTTTGCAATAATATGTATATTCTAATAACAACCATTTCAATTCCTGGTTTTCTAATTTCGTGAACAATTTAAAGCTCAATAAGGACCATAATTCACAAGTAATTTATATAAAAAAATAAAATAAAAAATTAATAGAGCACAAACCTGAGCTGGAGATATTGCATACGCATTGAAATTTCAATCAATGTAATAGCAGCTAACATGAAAATCATCTCCCTGGTTCAAAATGAAAACAAAGGCTTCTAATCAAACAATAAAGAAAATCAATCTATTGAGTGTTCCAAGCCCGCATCACACCTCCATTATAATTTACAGCCCACTGCCCAGCAGTTCACCACATCCAAATGGTTTGGTTATCTCAAGGAACACTTCCTTTTCTTCTTCATTTTTTGATAAGTAAAAAAATTCTTAAGGTACATTTCTTGAAAGAGCTTATCTAAAATCATTAAGGACCATTTTCGTTGGGTTTTGTCATGGGTATATGAACCAATTGAAAACAGTAACTCAATTGAGAAGTGCATGAATTCCAAGGAAAAAAAAAATTAATACTACAAACTTTCAAGCTAAAACTCATTTATGCAATGCTCTTTTTTTTTCTTTTTCTTTTTTTTGGGGATCAATCTATATCTAAAAGTTATTTTTAGGTCGGCTATAGCTCTTCAACAGACTAATTAGGATCAATCACATGTACTCTTTTATCATTATATCCTATCCTATCTAAAGTTATACTCTTTATTTTGATGGAGCTAGATCAGCTGGTGGGAATTTCAGTGACTCTGGCAGTGGTGGAAGTAAGAGCAATCTGATGGGAAAAAAACAAGCGGGACAGTGTGTGAGGAAGAGTGAGAGCCATAGCATCCAGCAGTGCAGTGGAGCAAGCAATGAGGTTTTGATGGAGCTGAGGGCGTTGTGAGCCTGAGAGAGCAAAGTCAGTGTCAAGTGTGAGTGAGCTATGGTATCCACCAGACCAATACTGCTCGTTTTAAAACTTTAGAGACTAAAAACACTCATTTGAAACATCATGGACTAAAACGCTCAACATGTAAGTTTTAGTGACCAGCAATGTATTTTGGCCTTTTTTTTACTAGCAATGGGTATAAAAAAACAAACCATTGCAATGAGTAACAAAAGTAATGAGCATCATACACATAAAGTTATTCTACAGCTTAAATTCAGACATACTAAGGCATATCTATTTTATTCACACACACACACACACAAAAAAAAAGGCATATCTATATAAACACAATACCAAGCAAAAATCCCAAAACTGCCAAAAAAAAAACCTTAGCAATGGTATCTCTGAAGCAAACATTGTATCCCTAAAGTGAGTTAAGTTCCTAAAAATTTACATTAAATCAAACTTAGTGATGGCTTCTCTGGAAATGAAGATGGTATCCCAAAAGTACTATCAAGTTCCTTAAAAAATTTAGTAAATCAAGAATCACAAGTCCACTAAACTTTTTTTTAGAAACGAATCCACTAAACATTGGGTGCTACAGGAACACTATTAGCTGGTATTTAAGATTATAAAAGGCAAGTCAAGAAATAATTGCCTCGCTTTCTCTCAAGCTCTTGGTCAAGCTCTCCTTTCCACTTCCTCTATCTCTTGGAAAAGCTCATAGTGTGAAAAGGTCATCAGTGAAAACATAAATAAGGTTCACTAAAACTCGCTTTTCAGTGAATCTAGAGATAATCAGGACACTTCAGTATGTCTTAGGTCTTCAGGGCTTGTCATAGCATGTGAATTGAGTATGAATTCCTAGCACATAAAGAAACCATTTCAAGATGCCAAAAGCTGGTGCCATTTTTAATTTTTAACCATCGCTTATTAGAAACTCTTTTTTTCTGCAGCGACTTCATTTCAAGAAATGTCTGTACAGGTTCATATGCACAAGGTGTACATGTGAAAATCGTACATGAAAAGCAAACACATGGGAAAAACTCAATAGTAGAAACTGCAGCAGTCTTTCCACCCACTATTTCCTGGGTAGGCTTAAGTCAAGAGATAACAAGTTTTAGAATAAAAAACAAAAAACAATTGAATCCCAAATTAAATAACATACAATAAAATATTAAAAAGCTCATCATAATAGCATGACATTGCAGCAAAAGAGCAAAAAAATATATATATTTCATAAGAAGTTAGTATCTGTCGCCTTAACATCCATACATTCTATGAAGTTCAATGTAAACTGCAACAATTAATTAAACAACTCAGTAAGTATTAAAGAGACATTTTTTCTAATAAGTAATAACGAATTTCATTAAAGAATGTGCAAAAAGGGTTGCAACCTAGTACATGGGATGTATACAAGTGTAGAACCCTCGTAAATTTAGCATCTAAAATTCAAAAGATCTAAAAATTCTAAGAAAGATGTGGAAGCAGCCTGCATCTATTCTCCAAATCCTTAAAAATAAGGACTTTAATTTATCTATAGACTCTCTTTTCCCTCAAAAGTGCGTGCATTCCTATCTCTCTCCAAATGCACCAAATCAAACCTTGGACTGCTTGGCTCTTGCTGAGCATCAACTACAACACCTTTCCAAATATCTGGACTTTCATCAAATTTGCACCCCCCCAGCCATCAGAGGGCTCACACATGGGGCTAAAACTCTAATTATAACAAATTAATACATAAAAAATTAGTTTCCAAAGTTCTTAAGTGCTCATACAAAATCCTAGCAAAAAAAAAAGCAATTACCTTGAAGTTCTCAGGCATCAAAGAAGAACCTAGCTTTACTTCCTGCATTGTAAAATCATCTTTGTCAATCTGACAAATTTCATCATTACTGTTCAATTCCCAAGTATGTTTTTATTTTATTTTTTTCTGGGGATTTCTCTTGACATTCAGTCCAAATTACAAAGATCTGTTAAGCCAGGGCAGTTGACATTTTACTGGAAACATGGAAACAAAGTTAATGCTATCATGTCAAAGAACATACAAACATCATAAAAGATGCTATCCAAACTTTCAAATTCAGGAAAAAACTTCAATTGCAAAGATTACAAGCTCTCATGGTCTGCAGCACTTCACAGAGAAGGGGTTCCAGAATTTTCCTGATGGTGGACAAATTACTTTTATAAAAAGGGTAAACAAATGAATAACATGTTATAGGATTCAGTTCAACAGTACAAACCGTGACAGAAGTACAAAAAACAGGATGACATTCCACTTGTTCGCTGTAACAAAGGGATGCTGCATGTATTTAGCAGAGTAAGAACAAACCCTGGTGAAATATAACCATTGAATGGACAACATTTTGATAATCACCAGAAGCATGAGTTTACAGTGAACTGGAAAAGTTACTATGACTACTGCTGCCTACAATGTGACGATTGTATATACAGAAGTGCCAAAACTATAATCACCTGGAGTAACTCAGATGCAGCAGGCCTCAAATTTGTTGACTCCAAGGAAGCTTTCTAGTGGCCATCTCAATAACAGTACATCAAATTCTCCACAAGAGGATATCAGTGATCAAGACATTACTAGATCCATTATAACGAATATAATGCCAACAAATTTCACCATCTATCTAGGACTGTGACAGAATTACAGATGCAGCAAGCATAACCAAAAATCAGAACCTGCATGCATAAGCTAACTTAATACATTATTTCCCTGCCACTCTTTACTTAAACTTACTCAGGGGTTCAGGTTCAAAAACTTTGCTTTGTTATGCAAAGATCAGCAAGCTTTTAAAGCAAAGATCATTCCAAAGTCTTGAAACAAACTCTTTGACTGAATAAAACAATTTTCAGGAAAAGGCATGGAAAAAAATCACTTTAAAACTTAGCTTGCTTTTAACTAATTTTTCTTTTCATATATCTAGGGGGGATGACCATGTTCATGCAGAAAAAATTGTAATTAGCTCTTTAACAATAAATAAGTATTACAACAGGATATTATTCAAAGAACATAACATTTTAGATTTATTATGAAAAAAAAATTCTAGTAGGGACTTCTGTGATCAAATACTCATGAAAAGTCAATGAAATATAGCTCAAATGGCATCTCCTCTACCTAAAAGAACAGGGCGAAGGGTGTAATCGTGGGTTCAATATCCACCGGGTGCTTCTATAACATAGCAATAGAAGGAGGAGGGAAGGTAATCAACAAAAAGATAGTAGGATCTTTACAGAAGCATTATATCTTAATTCTTACATCTTTTGATGCTGTCATGCTTGGTTTTCCAACAGCAATAAGTTCCAAATCTAGTGACTGAAGCTTTATACATTTATTGCAAGAAAAATCCCATTTATTTGAATCTACAATTAAGTCATCGGTCAACTATATGTCCAACCATATGTCTGCCTCATAACCTTTTTTTTTTGGATAAGCACATTTGCCTCATAACCTGATCAGCCTATCAGATCAATGGCCAACTAAATCAGGAAATTCAGCCAAGAGTCTTTTAAAAGCATCTGTTTCTTTTTGAAAATTATATTTATAAGCATCTTTTATCACCAAACTCTTAAATTTTTTCTTCTCTTTAACTTCCAAAGAACCAAATAGAGTATAACAGTAATGAACAAACAAAAAAGTAGCAGTCAAGTAGCAGTCCATAGGAGAGGATGGCTGAAACAAATATGAACATAAGAATTGGGTTGGCAAAAAAGAGGATGGAGCTGGAACGCTAAAAAATTAATTCAAGGAAAAGAAACAAAGCATGGCTTTCAAACAAAAGTACATAGGTAAGTCACAGAAATGTTTCTGCCCCTGAAATTTTAGAAGTGCTATGTAACAATGACATTCTTCAAAACAGGAAAGGTCCAACTAACATTTTCTAAACTAATCCCTGAACTTATCAAACAAGATTTGAAGTAGACTCTTCACCCAGCATGGGTTTAAAGATTATCCAGGAGTACATTCAATTAGACTAGATAACTCAATCAGCCAAGTTATAAACAGTTACTGCTCCCAAATTACCATGTTCTTAAACATCATCATTTACAAAGTACATGGTGTGCCTTTAGATTAAGATTTCAGGCCAATATTCTTACCAGGATGATGTATAAAATTTATGTTGCTGAAAGACAAAAGAAAATAACCTCACCATCTATGAAAAGCGGAAGGGCACTTGTTAATCATGCTTTCATAGAAATAACAGTAACAGTAGTAATAATAACAATAACCAATAACTTGAATTATTGTTGAATCTTTGCAATCATGTTTTGCATCTAATTTGCAAATTTCCCTCTTCAAAGTAATGGCCACTACCCACCTAATGCAGAAGAAGACAACATGGACAATTTAACTTATTGTAGGTTTATATGAGCTCAAGAAAAAATGAATGCAGTCTAAATCGCATAAAAACAGAAAAGAGAGGAAAAAGTAGTCATACACAACTAATATAAAATGCCTGCAGTTTGCCTTTTAGTTCCAGTATTTATTCATTATCCTTGAACTTAATGTTCCACACTGAGTGCCAACTTCCATTACTAAAAATGTGCCATAAAACATTAAAAACTGAAAATTCCTATTATCTACAAGTTTCTTGTGTCTAATAGATGAGAACAAGGCACGATACAACCAGACGCAGACAACCATGAGTTGGTACAATATTTATGTCCAAGTTGAACCATGACGCCAAGAGAGAGCATTAAAAAGAAGTACTACATTGTCCTTTGACTAATTTCACGCACCAGAAATCTTGTGGACTAAGTCTGGTATAAACACCAATAGTGCCAGTTGTAATTACATTGGGCACATTGATAGATCAACTCTTCGCAAGGACTGCTACATTTGTGACATAGAGGGCGGTCTTTAGTTTCCTCAATAAATGTAAGGGGGTGTGGGTGACAACCAAATGTGTAAGCACCTCCAAACTTGTAATTTGGGTATTTCCCAAGAATACATTTGGGATGAGCAGGGTAACTGCAATCTTCACAGTAGTAGAACCAATGCTTTGAGTCTCGTTCTTCTTCACAAATATCGCAGTAGTATTCACCAGAGTCATCTTCAGCAGTATAACGAAGAGTGAAGGGATGCTCATGTTGTTTGTAACTTGTGGTATGTGGTAGTGTAGCGCATTTAAAGTCCAAAGCAAAGTCACAAGTGGTACAACGGAATATTGGGGAATTTTTAAAACCACAACAACTGCAATTATGTTCAAATTGTACGCTAGAGAGAATAAGTTGGTGGTCATGACCAGGGTGGGTAAGGATGTCTGAGATCAAACTACAATTCAAATCAAGTTCATATTGTTTGCATGTCTCACACCAATAGGTGAAGCCATTGGATTTACGCCTACAGGCATAACAATGAAGCAACTTACTTCTATCAGGTGACTTTGGGAGGAGTGTGAGAGGGTGTCGGTGAAGTGGGTGTCTCTTTTTTATGGGTAATTCAGCACAAGACTTATGAAGAAAGAAACTACATTCAACACACCTGTAAAATGGAGGGAGAATGGCTCTTACACACCCATCGCATATTTCGTTATTCTGAACCTCATCATCAGAAAGCTTTAAGTCATGCTCATGACTGAAGTGTTCAATTTCTGTAGCTATTTCAGTTCCGTCCTTCCCCACATTGGTTTTTTTGACTTTGTAAGCTGATGAGTCAGCGAATTCACCGAGCTTTGTATCTTCAATTTCCAGCGTAGCTTTTGACTCGGAGGACTCCTCATCTTTAAGTTTCTCCCAATCCCAATCCCTGTTTCTCCAGTCCAGAGCACAATCGAGGTGGGTAACAAAATCGCATGTGGAGCAATAGTAAAGGCCATAGTGTGTGTCCACTTTTTGAACACAGAGTGGACAAATTCGGGAGTCAGATTGATCTACTTCATGAGAAGAATGGGTGAGGTGGAGGGGGTGCTTGTGACGTACAACTTTCACTCTGCGTGGGTAACGAGCACATCTTCTATGAATCAAGAAACAGCATGAGACACAAGAATTGGGCCCACCCTTGCCTTCTTTGCCACAAATGTCACAAGTGAACATGATTGACTTACCAATGGGAATCAATGGGTGGTCGTGGAATTCAGCTTGAATCGGTGAAACAGTACATCCGATGTGAATGTTGAAGTTGCAACGGGAACAACCGTAACTGTATTGGCGGTAAAAATTAACTCCTTTGCAGACTTCGCATTTGACATTTTTGTAAGGAAATTCTTTGTTGTTATATCTCTGTGGGCTAAAGAGAATAAGAGGATGTTTTGGGTGCAAGGGATGGTGCAACCCAAGGGGTAGTTCGGCACATGATTTATGATGAAGATAATAACCACATCCATTTTCTTTACACCAGTAGCTAGGACCATAAACATCTTCCCCGCACCCATCACAACGATATCCTCTGTCTGTCCAGTTTTCCTCGAAGACCAGCGGGTGTTTATCGTCACAAAAATGTTGAAGGTGGTCCATCTTGTATTATAAGATAAGATGCAGAGAAAACATGAAAGTTGTTGTTTAGAAAAGGAGTTAATAGATAGAAGATGGGAATTAGGTGGAGACAGAGACAGAATTAATTTGAGTTTAGAGATTTAAACAAAGATTAGATGCAAGAGAGACTATTTCCAGCTCTTTCACTTTTCGGACTTAGCTTGCAAACATCACGTGAGTTTGGTGCTACAGATTTGGATGGTTGGTGTTTTGTGGTGAGTAGTGAGTAGTGAGTAGTGTATCTAAGTTGTTTGATAAAGGGTCTAAAACAATAATATAGTAAGTATTTTCATTTTTTTTTATGAAGTAAATATTTTCATTTTATATATGAAATGTTTACAAAATAATATACTCACTGCCTCCCTAAAACATATTTCACACTTTCACTTATAATTGTTTCTAAATTATTAATGTTTATCTACTTTAGTTATCATAAAAAATATTATTATTATTATTGATTTTATGTTTTACAATGCAGTGGGTGGCAATTATTAGAAAGTAAAAATATTAAGATGGATAGGAGTTTTTTTAATTAAATTTTTTAATACAAAATTTGTTTGTATTTTCAATTAAGGCTATTAATATGAGATAGGAAAAATATTTGATAAGATTACGTTCAAGTTATACTTTGACTATCTTTTCAGTCTTTTACAAAACGATTTGAATTTTATTTGGACCCCTAGCTCAAATATCTTAACATTAGAATCTCTTATTTAATGATAAAAAATTAAAGAGAAGACACCTAAAAAGCTAGGAATAAATAATAAGACATTATGGTGGCACAAAAAATATGTAATAAGAATGTAGATTAAAGAAAATAGTGATTTAAAAAATAATAATTGAGTGATATACCTTTTATCAAAGCTACATATTAAATGTAAAATGAACCAAACCTATCTAACAATATTATATCTCACAAAAATATATTGTTAATTCAAGTGCAAATTAACAACTAAATAGTCCCAAAATTTCATTGCATTTAACATCTATATGACAAAAATTTTAGGCAAGCAAAGCAACATATTATTTATGAATAGCAATATAAAAATACACATACATATGAACAAATTTGCATATGCAACCATTAATACTTACAACAAGGAAAATCCAATTTTCTCTTCAAAAAACACCTAGGGAAGCTTCCAAGTTAGCCTCACTTTCAATTTTGTTGTTAAGTTCATGTGAAATTCATCTATAACTTTGACTATATATAGGATTATTATGCTATTGTACCAAAAGAGAAAAACACAAAAGAAAACAAAACAAAAAAAGAATAAGAGAAGCATTCAGGCAAGGAATTTATCCTTGCTTGCCTAAATTTATATACCTTTCTTTATCTTTTCTCTAATCTTTTTTTTTTTTTTTTAATCCATGTCCAAACTTCATACTAACATTTTCTCTCTTTTTTGTTCTAAACATAGCATTTAGGCAAGGAATTTATCCTTGCTTGCCTAAATTTATATACCTTTCTTTCTCTTTTCACTAATCTTTTTTTTTTTTTTTTTTTTAATCCATGTCCAAACTTCATACTAACATTTTCTCTCTTTTTTGTTCTAAACATAGCATTTAGGCAAGGAATTTATCCTTGCTTGCTTAAATTATTATACCTTTCTTTCTTTTTTCTTTTTTTTTTAATCCATGTCCAAACTTCATACTAACATTTTCTCCCTTTTTTGTTCTAAACATATCCCTACTAACATTTTATTTTCTCATTCATTTATGAGATTTCTTTAAAAAATCTCTATCTAAGTTATACACATGTGAAATTCTCTCTCTTATGTTATTTTTGGATGATAACTTTTGAAGTGGAATTTACTCAAAATTGTAATTTAGAAATTTCTAATATTGATTTCCTTTGTTTATGTTAATAAGAAAGGTAATTCAAAAATTTTGTAGAATTTTAGACTTTAGATTTCCAAGCATCCAAATTTGATGTTTGAATTCTATGAAGGAATGCAACTTTTACAAATTCTATCAACATTACTACATCATACCATCAACCAATCCACCATTATTGCTCTCATGGATAAAACTACATATATATATATGCTTGGACGCCATAGGTTCAAATCCTTTCATATCTATAAAAAAAAAAATAAAGTGTTTGATTTTGGGCTTAATAAACTGGGAATGCTTGTTTAAAAGGTATAGGAATTTCCAATGGTGCTGTCTTATTTTGTGGAGTTAGTGATTTGGTGTAGTCAAGTACTTTCATTTTGTTACCATATGTGAAATATTTACAAAATAATATACTCCCTAGTCCCTCCCCCTAAAACATAGTTCACACTTTCTCTTACAGTTGTCTCTGGATTATAATGTTATTTACTTTAGTTACTACTAGTCTCCTTGCACACACTCTGCATATGGTCAAAGGCTTCTTCTTTTTTAATTAAAATTTTTCAATGCAAAGGACTTACAGCTTTAGGATGAAGACGAACATCTGAAGTTGTTTCTACTGCTGTAGTAGCTGCCTCACCTTTAGCAGCAGAAGTCTCCCTCACTTTCTCCAAAGAATTTTTGTCCATGTTACTGAGGATGAACATACATCACTAAATTCTCAAAAAAATGAACAAAGAATTTGCAAGGGAGAGAGAAGAGGGCTATAGAACAATACTTCATGCCACCAGAAGAAGGAATATCTGGTCCACCATCCAAAGTTGGTGTAGTCACATAAGGTAAAATGTTAGATTGATTGATTTCTCACATGTTATTATGTATTAAATGTAACATGACCCAAACCCATTTAAAAATATTATATCTCACAAAAAAATATATTGTTAATTCAAGTGCAAATTAACAGCTCACTAGGCCCAAAATTTCATTGCATTTAACATCTATATGACAAATCTTAGGCAAGCAAAGCAAATTATTGTTTATGAATAGCAATAGAAAAATACACATACATATGAACAAATTTGCATAAGCAACCATTAATACTTACATCAAGAAAAATCCAATTTTCTCTTCAAAACACACCTAGGGAAGCTTCCAAGTTAGTCTCACTTTCAATTGTGTTAAAACTAAGCTCATGTGAAGTTCATCGATAAGTTTGACTATATATAGGATTATTATGCTATTGTGCCAAAAAAGAAAGATACAAAAGAAAACAAAACAAAGAAAGAATAAGATAAGCATTTAGGTAAGGAATTAATGCTTGCTTCCTTAGGTTTGTATTCTTTCCTTTCTCTTTTCTATTCTCTCTCTCTCTCTCTCTCTCTCTCTCTCTCTCTCTCTCTCTCTCTCTCTCTCTCTCTCTCTCTCTCTCTCTCTCTCTCTCTCTCTCTCTCTCTCTCTCTAATCCATGTCCAAACTTCATACTTACATATGTATTGAGCCACCAAATCTTGACAAAACAATTTAGGCATTTTTTTTTAAAAAAAAATATTAGCATTTGATGCAATAGATAACATAACACAATTTTTCACGGGTTCTAATTATCTTGTGCATCAAGTGCAAAATAAACTTTAATTTCCTCTAAATAAATTATTTTGTTCCTAGTACACTAATGGCCTCTTAAAACTAGTGATAAGATAGTAAGATGATAGATCAATGCTAATTATATTATTTGTGTGATTATATTGCTTAAGAGAGATGACTTAGTTAATTGACTTTCTTTTGTTATCTTGTATGTTAAATTAATTTATAAATGTTGATAAAGATATTTATTAGTTAATTTAACTAGTTTCTTTTGGGAAAGTAGATTACCAGCAATAGTTAATTGGAAACTTGAACATTTTAGTACGTTTTAAAATTTGGTTCAAAACTCTAGGGGCTTTGTCAATAGTAATATTTCAAAGGTAGGACGATTAGTATTTAAGCTTTTTTGTTGTTTTGTTTTTTGATTTTTGTTTCCTCTTTCCATTTTTTTGTTTGAAAAACAATAAGACATAACCATTAGATTAACGTAGAAAATAAGAGGAAAGAAGATTACTTTCATCATCATAATGTTCTTTAATAAGCTAAGAGCTTTGTAGCTCAATTGATGTTTCCAACGAAGACACCTTTAATAAGCTAAGAGCATTATATTATAGTTTATCAACACTTTGTGTCCTAAAAAAGCTAAAGCAAAAAAACATTAACACGTTACTATCCAAATTAACATATTGAGAGAGTGACAACTTTTTATGCAAATATGTTCTAACATAGAACCACCCTCTCTCTGGAATGAGCACCACAAATATTCCGCACCATGAACACAAGTAACCCATTCTAAGACCCAAAGCCACACTCAAGTTGAGAGGCTTCAAAAATAAGATGAAGCAATCATTGTTGCTTTCTCGACCTTTATTTGAGATGCTATATACATGTTTTATCTGATGCCTTATACTTTGCTTCAAGAAGTGTTATTCATTGAAGATGTTAAAAAAAGCCCTTCAGCCATCAGAGAATCTCAAATATGATAGTTCCTTACGTGTGACAAGTTTCATCAGAATAATTCCCAAAGCTATTAAAATTTCCAAATCATGGTTATCTTGGTAGTGAAATGTTTATGACCCAAAATTGAGATTTTCACAGAAAAATTTCACATCTACTACAATAGGAAAGGGAAAAAAAAAAACATTATAATGGATTCGTTATGTTTGATAATAGCCATAATCAGTTGACAAATGATAGCCATAATCTCCATAGGGATTCTTTCCTGTTCAATAGATTCATTCCTCTTTATTGAAGTAATACTTTCATGTCTTTATCAATAGGAAAAAGAAAAAAGACCACAAAAACAGCTTCATCTATACACAAATTGCAAATATGATACCACAAAAGATTTTTCAATATGAATATCACAAAGATGGCCACCTTGCATGCCTTTACTTTAATACTACAATTTGAACCGCTCAGGTTGAACTGTATTAAAGTTGAGTTGCAAGGCTTCCATAAATGATAATGTACAACTAAAGAGAGGTAAAGCAACATTTCCAACAAAGCAGTTTTCCTTCTCAATTTTAGTCACCAATATCTTAACAAAGCCAAAGAAGAGAGCTTATCATTTGCAAAAGAGTACTTTGTTACCATGTATATCCGTGAAGTAATTCACATCTCACTAGAATACCTTTGCTATTCTCCAATTATTACTATTCCATCAATTCCACTTGTTATGGAAAAATGATAAACCATTATGTTGACAAAATAAGTAAGCTTGGACGTCCATATGTGTTACATAAGAAAGTGGCCTGAATTTTTTTCATAGGCTATTATGTCTATAAAAATCCTGATTATTTTACATTAATACAATTTCTATGCATTTGAAACAAACTTCAAAAAATTGTATCCATTCCCTCATCGCCACCCAAGAATACAAGGGACAGATTTCCTCCAATCATATATCACCATCAACAATTCTTATATATAGCAAAACTTATATACACTAGCTAGGCCTCAAATCATACAAGGACGTATTCATAATATGAACAATGGAAATTCGATAGTTTTGAGATGCATCATTGATGTATTCACAGAGAGCCTGCAATCTGGCCAGGCCAAGTATTATTTTACTACTAGCCAAAACTGCAGCTCTTGTGTTGAACTCCTAATGGGAAAACTCAACTCTCAAGGGCCAGCAAGAACACTTTAAACTTATTTTCCTGGAGATGTGAACCTTGTCTGCTCTCTCTGCTGGTTTAAAGCTTGATCCTTTGGTGATGATATTTTCCATCCCACACCGGCCTGCCACATCACCTCTGCAAAGACAGACTATCATGCAATAAAAACATATGTTTTGATGTGTTATGCACATAAAGTTATTCTACAGCTCAAATTCAGATATACTAAGGCACATCTATTTAAACACAATCCAAGCAAAAATCCCAAAACTTTTACAGCATTTTAGCCAATAAACAAAAACTCAGCAATGACATCTTTGAAGCAAACATTGTATCCCTAAAGTGAGTTAAGTTCCTAAAAAATACATTAAATCAAACTTAGTGATGGCTTCTCTGAAAGTGAAGAGGGTACCCCAAAAGTGCTATCAAGTTCCTTAAAAAATATAGTAAATCAAAGAATCATAGGTCCACTATAGTTTTTTACTTTTTTTAAGTAATAATAACTTTATTAAAACAAAGGAACAGTCTCATGTATACAGAAATGAACCCACTAAACATCGGGTGCTACAGCATCACTATTTTGAGATATAATCATATAAGACGCAAGGCGAGAAATATTTACCTCTGTATTAATCAAGCTCTTCTTTCCACTTCCCCTGTCTCTCGGAAAAGCTCATACTGTGAGCAGCAAAGCATAGAAATTCAGATTGATACAACAAGGATCTGATTTTTGACTCAGTAAGTTCATCATCATTCTCAGAAAGTGATGGTCCACAAGGAAATGAAAAATCTTTGTCCCCCTCACCAAAAACACCAGAGCAACCAGTAACATCAGAAATGTGTTCTTTAGTGTCTGAATTTATTCCTGTTTGTTTTGGTTCTGGACTTGCTTCAAATTTGCAACCCCGGCCATCAGAGCACTCATACATGGGGTTAAAACTTAAAACTCTAATTATAACAAAGTAATACATAAACAATTAGTTTCCAAAGTTCTTAAGTGCTTGTACAAAATCCAAGCACAAGGAAATAAAGCAATTACCTTGAAGTTCTCAGGAATCAAAGAAGAACCTAGCTTTACTCCCTGCACTGTAAAATCATCTTTGTCTATCTTACACATGTCGTGATCACTGTATAATTCCCAAATATGCTTACAGAAAGTGAGATGTTCTGGGATTGGTGAATGAGACTTCATTGTCCATATGTAGAAGAGAGCAGAAACCTGAACTAACATGTTGTTAGTACAACATATGGGAGAACACCTGAAACCAAATATTAGAATTCAGCAGAGTAAATACCACTTTGTACTGTTGACTCCAAGGAGGCTTTACAGTGGCCATCTCAATTACAATACGTCCAAAACTCCATATATCAGCAGAACTGGTAGAAAAATACTCAGAATATCAGTGATCAGACACAACCAGATCCATTATAAAGAATACAATGCCAGTGAATTTCACCATCTATATAGGACTGTGACAGAAATTACAGATGCAGCAAGCATAACAAAAAATCAGAACATGGTGGCATTGGGTGGCAGGTACAAAAACTGCCACTCTTTACTAAAAGTTATTCTGGGGTTCAGGTACAAAAACTGATGCAAGGCATCTTGGGTGGCAGGTTTAGGCTAGGAAAGAACATGATTAAAGGCTAAGGTAGGTAACAACTCTTTGATTAAAGGCTAAGCTAGGTAACAACGCTTCAAGAACTAAGTCTTGGAAACAAGCACTAGGCTTAGGGTATATTCATCAACAACTGAGCATTACAAGGCACACTTGGCTATTTATATTCTATAGCCACAAGTCAAGTCTAACTAGTCTAATAATCCAACCAATGGGCTGTTTACAAATAGCTAACCAACTAATAACAGCAAACAACCTTTGCTACAAAAGCTAAGCTTGTTACAATAAGATCCAAACTACAAAATAACTACTTTTGTTACAAAAGCTTGGCTGTTACAATAGCTTCTAGCACTTTTGAATTCCACGGCATCAGAACACCCCCTCTTTAGAGATACTTGCCTCAAGTATAAAGTCATGAGGCTTGTGACAAGTCTTCATTCTGAAGATCATTTTGGAGCTAAGGTGTGAGATGCTGAATGTTGAAAAAAAATTGAAATTTGCAAATGTGCTGGCAGCTCCACCCTGTATGCATTATCATTGATTCTTTAAGCACCTTGCAGGACCCTACTTTCCTGTCATGCAGGTTGTCTATCCTTAGTAAGAGTGACCCGCACCAAGTCCCCTTCTTGGAAGACAACTCTCCTTCTATGTTGATCTGCCCTGGCCTTATACTTAGCATTAGAGGCTTCATGAAGCAGTTTGAAAGCTATATATATGTTGGACATAGGTAGAAGCCTATTTGCTAAAGAAGAGTTCCTAAGAAACAACTTAACCTAACTCTAAATTTGAGGGAAGAAATAGTACATTGAAAATGGTATTTGGAAAATTTGAATAGGATTCTTGTCAATTATAACTGTCAGTAAGGGATTTTGAAAAATCAATATAATCCGTTAGGGACATACGTTTTTCATTGGATAGACTCGACCGTTGAAACATAAAGATCCGTTAGCAAAAGCTCATGTTCAAGCACACCCGTTTGACTTAGTCACTTCGGAGAGGAACAAAGAGAAAGAAAGAAAAGAGTTTGAGAGAGAGAGAGAGTGTCACTCAAAGTCATAAATTTTCAATCTTTGGCTCATGGGTATTTAGAGAAAGAGAGATCTTTGAGACCCACTTGTGGTTTTCTTCTGTACTGCAAAAATGGTTGCAAGAACCCCACAAAAACATAAGAAAATGGTAGCCCCAATCAACTTAGAGAAACTGTAAAGAAGGTGATAACAGGGGTGGGACCAGTCTCATATACAAGCCAGATCAGCTTCACATGCAAGATGGCAAGTGGCTTAAACGAAATCCAATGGCTAGGATAAAATTTGATAAAGCAAAATGAAGGGTTTAGATTGTTTGTTTGTTGGCATGCTGTTGGAGATTTTGGTTGAAAACTCCAAGCAACCTACAAACACTGCAAACCTTTATTTGAATCAGACATCCACCTATACAAAATATGAGTAAGAAAAGCGTAAAATTCTGATTGATATGCTTGCATACAATTGGGCCAGAAGATACTTGTTACTAATGGAGTGTTAACAGAAAACTAGTGATCATAAGATAGTAACTAAATGATCATAGATCAATGTTAATTGTGTCATATATTTCAATATCCAAAAAAATGTCATGTTTTATAATATTTGTGTGATTATATTAGGCTTTGTTTCTAAAGAGATGAATTAATTCAATTGACTTTATTTTGTTATCTTTTATGTTAATTAATTTATAAATGTTGATAAAGATATTTATTAGTTGATTTAACTAGTTTCTTTTGGAAAAGTAGATTAGTAGCTATAGTTAATTGGAAAATTGAACATTTTGGTATGTTTAACACTTTTGCTTCAAAACTATACGGGTTTTGTCGGGAGAAATATTTCAAAGGCAAGACAATTAATACTTCAACTAGTTTCCCACTTTTTTTTTTCCCTTCTTCCCATTTTCTTTTTGTTTGAAAAACCATAATCATCATGATGTTCTTTCATAAAATTATAGTAAGACAATTATTCATTTATTCAGAAACATTGAAAAAAGAAAAAAGAAAGGAATAAAGAAGATAAGAAACGACATCAAGACAAAGATACTTTGAAGAAGTAAACTTCTTTATCTTTGCGTAGAATCTACTCAATGGTTACAAGATACTTTTTTATCTTACTCATGTAAACATTACTAAAATCTTATACCTCTAATAAGCATGAAAAAATCTTAATTTTCATTATATTATAGTTCATCAACACTTTGTGTCCTAACAAAAAAAAAAAAAAAAAACACTTTGTGTCCAAAGTAAATTCACCTAATTCCTTTGCTCTAATCTTAATAAGTCCATCCTCTCTATGGATTAATCTAGGTTACACACATGAGATTATTTCAATCTCTTATGATGTATATTCGATGATGGATTTTTTAGATGGAATAGAAATTTCGAATAGTGATTTTCTTTGTTTATTTTAAAAATAAAGATAATTAAAATTTTTCGCATAATTTTAATGTTGCTAAAATTCTATTGACATTAAGAAGAAAGATGTTGTTGCGAATTGCTAAACAAACTAGGTTCATATGCCTTTTTTTTTTTTTCTCTCATCTATTAAATTTTCTTTTTCCATACTCTTATTATTTTAACGTTCATCGACAAGATTTGTTTAGTATCTTTGGTGATTCTTTCTTGATTTTCAAGAAAATAATAAAATGACATTAAGAAAATAAGAGAATTTTAGGAACTATACTTTTTTTTTTCTTCCCTAAGAATATATTAGATTATTTCTTAAGCATCCAAATTCGAAAGGCATCATTTACAAATTATACCAACATTGCTATTGTCATACCATCAACCAATCCATCATTATTGCTCTCATGGGCAAAACTACATATATGTTTGGAGCATCCAAACTTTTTAAAATGTCAAACTTTAACTTTATATTTTAGTTTACTTTTGCAACAAGTAGATTGACGCCCCGAACTTTCTAAGTTATTATATTACACTATTAAGTTCATTTATACAATTTTTATTACTTTGGACTCCTAATTTTCAAATTCTAGTTCCTCCTCTACTACTCTTCTTACAACCATTGTCACCACCACTACAACCACCATCATTGTTGATGTTGTCACTACCATCACCCTTGTTTTCAACCACTTGGCAAAACCAATATTATGTGAAAATTTAGAGATATGAGAAAAAGGGAAAAAAAAAATGTAGAAAAAGAAAGGTGATGTGAATTGCTAAACAAACTAGATTTGTATGCTTTTCTTTCTTTCATCTATTACCTTTTATTTTCCCATACTCTTATTATTTTAACGTTCATTGACAAGATTTGTTTAGTATCTTTTGTGATTCTTTCTTGATTTTCAAGAAAGTAATAAAGTGACATTAAGAAGACGAGAATTTTAGGAACATTATTCATGTATTCAGCAACATTTGAAAAAAGAAAAGAGAAAAAAGAAAGGAATAAAGAAGATAAGAAACGACATCAAGACAAAGATACTTTGAAGAAGTAAACTTCTTTATCTTTGCGTAGAATCAACTCAATGTTTTAAAAAAAGCTGATTATCCTAAACTTGAATGTTATATTTTGCGTGTCTTACTCATGTAAACATTGCTAATAAAATTTGGTTCCTCTAACAAACAAAAAATATTATAATCTTCATTATATTATAGTTTATCAACACTTTGTGTCCTTTCAAAAAATAAATAAATAAAGGAAAAATAGTCTAGTAAACTCACCTATCCTTTTCTCTTAGCTTAATAAGTCCATCATAACTAGAGATTGAGAGATGGACAACTTTTTGTGCCCCATGCGTTAAGCCTATATATTATGGGCTGTCATAGAACCACCCAAGCCCGACATATGAGTCCAAGTACAAACCAAGATGCATTCTCTCACTCTCTCTTCGGTATGAGCACCAAGAAATATGAACAATACAAAATTTGTAGTATGTATATAAACACAAGTAACCCATTCAACATGGATTGCCATTTTGTGTTTTGAGACCCAAAGCCACACTCGGGCAAACCAACACCCAATCCCACTGAAGGCCATTAATTAAAGTCATACAACCAAACCCACCACAAAACCACTACATCAAGCCACAAGTTGCTAAACTGTTAAGCAATCAACACAGTAGGTAGAAAAGAGAGTGAGAGAAAGAGAGGTGAGCTTGGAAAACTTAGGATAGAGAATGGATAATGTGGAAAGAAAATGAGGGGGATTGGAACTATGCGGTTTATGTTCCCAACTTAAAAATAAATAAAAATTAAAAAGAAGCATACTTCATGTGCCTGAGTCCAAAACTTTTTAAAATAGGCCAAACTTGAATCTAAGCCCAATCTTGTACTCTTTCAGTTACTATATTTCTATTCATAGACCTAACGTTCACATTGCACTCTTGCTTTATTTTTATAATTAATGCTTCAATTAATTTACAAATAATTGGGAAAAACTAGTACCATATCTTAGGTATTGTACCTTAAGGGAACGTTTGGTACGCATGGATTGATATAGGAACAAAATGACTATCTCTTTGTAATCATCATTTAGTTATTTAGTTGTGCTTTCATTATAGAGAATAATTATTCTTTAGGAATAATTATTATTTAAAATGAGGAATAGCTATTCCTTAAAAAAAATTATTTTTATGTTTTCTTTCGTTTTCGTTTTCCAATTTTTGTTATTCTAAGATTCAATAAAGTGTTAATTTTTTTTAGGTCCAATTCAATTTTAGAGCAAACACTAGAAACCCCAATTTGTGACAAGGGTTAGGGTCTTTCTTTGTTTTTAATATTTTTTTCTCTTTAATTCAAAAATATGACTTAATACGAAAAAGAAAATTGATTCAAGAAAATGTATAATTGAAGTGTTTTGATTCAACAATCCTAATTACGCTTAAAATGTGAATCTATAGTGCTTTTGTTTAGGGTATCTAAACCTTCCATTTGGTAGCTGAGAAATTTGGAAAGAAATGTCCTGAAACTGAAGATTTCGCCAATTGGTTGTGTTAGATAAAGTTGTTTGGAGATTAATGTTAAAGTCTCAAAATGATATTTGCTTACCAGCTACATGCAGCACTCATTTTACTTTTGTAATGTGTGTTATTGCTTCAGAACAAATTGAGGGAATTTCTGATTTCACAGATGAGAATAGCTTGTCAAATGGAATCCAAGAAACTTCTCCAATAATGTTTAGTTGATAAGAAAGCTTAAAATAGAATAGAAAGTAGATGGAGATTTTCATTCATTATTAATTTCTATGTTGTTTTCCTATTAGTGACAAACTAAGTCATTGCGTAATAGGGTCTAGTAAAGTCAAAGTTTTTATTTTTTGGTACTTTTATCTTTGTTATTTTAAATTCACACTTTTCAGATTCCTTCAGATTCCTTCATGTCCTCACAGTGTTCAGCTTCTCAGTGAGTCTCCAATGCTGATTCTTGAAATCTTAGGTCCCCTGCCCCCATTTTTTATTTATTTAATGGTAATTGATTATGTTGCTTTTTTATGGTACAGTAGGTAATGAATATGAACTTGTAAAGAAGAAGTACCTTAAAGAGTCATCTGAACGTAAGAGGCTTTACAATGAAGTGATTGAGCTTAAAGGCAATATCAGGGTCTTGTGCAGATGTAGACCTTTAAACCAAAATGAAATTACAAATGGGTCTACTTCTACACTTGATTTTGACTCATCTCAACATAATGAGCTGCAGGTCATTTGCTCTGACTCTTCAAATAAAACAATTTAAGTTTGACCATGTGTTTAGGCCTGAGGACAACCAAGGTACCTCAGAACATGTGACTCATTCTGTATTGCTGATTACTTACTGGAAAGATTTGATAATTTAGTTTAAGTTTTTAATTCTGGGTTATTATAAAACACAGAAGCTGTTTTCACTCAAACTAAGCCTATTGTGATGTGAATAATGTCTGCATATTTGCCTATGGACAAACTGGAAAGGGGAAGACATTTACAATGGAGGGAACACCTGAAAATAGGGGAGTCAACTATAGGACTCTGGAGGAGTTGTGAGATATGAATTGTTTGTTAGCATGTTGGAGGTTTACAATGAGAAGATAAGGGACCTATTGGTTGAAAACTCCAATCAACCTGCAAAGAAGTGAGTTCTTCTCAACTTTAAATCTTTACTACAAACATTTATTTGAATCAAGCATCCACCTACAATTAATTTTATTTATTTTTATTTTTTTTTTTTTAAAAAGCAGCACTAACAAATAATATATAGATGGAAAATGAGTAAGAAAAGATATGCTTGCATACAATTGGGCCAGAACCAAGAAGCAGGATATGATACTTGTCACTAATGCATTGATTCACAGCCATTTCTTTGCTGTAGAACTTCTACTTTTATCCCCTGCCGTGTATGTTTTTTTTTCCTTCTTTGGTGTGGGGGTTGTGGGGATAATACAAGCTATCAAGAGATTCTTCCAAGAGTTAGATGGTTATGTTATTGTATTTGGATGAAGGTTGGAGATTGTAAAACAAGCAGCAGAGGGAACACAAGAAGTCCCGGGACTAGTTGAAGCTCGTGTTTATGGTACTGATGATGTTTGGGAGCTGCTGAAATCTGGAAGTCGAGTTAGGTCTGTGGGATCCGCCAATGCTAATGAGCTCAGCAGCCATTCTCACTGGTTATCTTCTTAGTTATCTTCATTTTCTGTTATTTGTTTTACATTTGTCAACATGATGAGATGACCATTATATTCCTTGTGTATTGTGGTTTCTTGTAGCTTGTTGCGAGTGAGTGTTAAGGGGGGAAATTTAATAAATGGACAGAAGACAAGGAGTCACCTATGGCTGGTAGTGAGCGTGTGGGTAGGATTGAAGTTGAAGGTGAAAGATTGAAGGAATCTCAGTTCATTAATAAATCTCATTTATGCCCTTGCATCTAAAACAGCTCACATTCCTTACAGGCATCTCTCTCTCCCTCATATTTATCAGTCTTTTATTTACTTACAATATCTCATTCTTTTGTTTAAAATCAGGAACTCCAAGCTCACACATATGCTGCAGAGCTCTCTAGGTTAGCATTTTTTCATAGCATATTACTTTACTGGGAGTAGATAGATTCTCTAGGATTGCTAATCCTGTGGTCCTGAAATCACCAGGATTGCTGCAGAAGATCTACAAACAATATTAATTGTCCAACTACAAAGCAAATGGTATGTTTCAATAAGACAAGTTTTGTCAAAGTTAATTCCTTTTCAAGTACAAGAGTATAGACAAGAAATGCTGCAACTCAGATTTTCAAATTAACAGGCAGAAAAGCTCAAGCATGACGAGAAGGAAACAAAGAAATTACAGGATAATTTGCAGTCTATGCAGTTAAAGCTTTCTGCCAGAGAACACATCTGCCGAAATCGCCAGAGAAGGTATTTAAGTTTCTGATTTCACCTAAAACACCAGACAATATCTGGTTTCTTGTTGATTCTACTGGTTTTTAAACAAGTAACTGAGTTTCTACAGGTTCGAGACCTTGAGAGCCAACTAGCAGAGGAAAGGAAAACCAGACTAAAACAGGAAACTAGAGCTTTTGCTGCTGCTTCTGCTCAGCCCTCCGGATTGTCCTCTTTAAAACAAGCAGCACATAAGTCAAGAACTGAGAAGAGGCCGCCATTGGCTCCTTCGAAAGTGAGGTTGCCACTGCAGAGAATTTCCAATTTCCTTCCCCCACCATCTCCTGTACCACCTAAAAAAACAGTGACAACCCATTCTCTCATCCCAGCTTCAGCAGGTGGCAAAGAAAATATTCCCAAAACAACAATGGCAGCAACAAAATCAAAAAACCTTATGATACCAAGACGGTTTTCTGTTGCTATCAGACCACTTCCTTCAACAACAACAACAACACAGGCTCCCCAGCCTAGGAGAAGGGTCTCCATTTCTACCTTCCATCCAGAATCCAACTCTCATATGACAACACCACTCCACAACTCTGCCTCTCGATTCAAACATGGCAGTGGAATAGGCAGGCAGTCATTTGTGAGGGACCCACGGAAGCGGTACTCAAGATTGTTCTCTCCATTGCCAGAGTTGAGGACAGCAGTTGAGACAACACCAACTGCCATGAGGAGCAGTAGTAAGTTCATGGGGAGTCCTCCAACACAGGCTGGTTCATGGAAGTCAAAGCATCCAACAGTTGTTGCACTACAACGGAAACCATTAGTGTGGAGTTCACTCAAGTTGAGAGGCTCGAAAAATTACAGGAGGCCATCATTGTTGCCTTCTCAACCTCTAACTGAGATGCAATGAACCATGTTTTCAGTCTATATTGTCAAACACCTTGTAACCATTGTTCCCCCAATTTTTCTGTAATTTTTTTATCTTTTGGGATATTGTTGCAAATGTATGCTTCTTGCTTACTAAATCATTTATGTTTCTATGAGATTGGGCTGCATTTTCTTCTGCTTTTTAGTTTCTTGTTCAGTATTTATTTGAAACAAGTACATGTTCTTTGAAATTAATTTTCTTGAAGTATCTTGAAAGAGGTTCAAAATCTTGCCTTAAATTTGCTTTAGGATGTGTTTTTCATTGCAGTTGTTAAAAGCCCTTTCAGCCCATCAGAGAATCTCAAA
>OU015761.1:14592764-14608242 GCA_907173295.1 Fagus sylvatica
TAATTGTTTATGTATTACTTTGTTATAATTAGAGTTTTAACCCCATGTATGAGTGCTCTGATGGCTGGGGTTGCAAATTTGAAGCAAGTCCAGAACCAGAACAAACAGGAATTAATTCAGATACTAAAGAACACATTTCTGATGTTACTGGTTGCTCTGGTGTTTTTGGTGAGAGAGACAAAGATTTTTCATTTCCTTATGGACCATCACTTTCTGAGAATGATGATGAACTTACTGAGTCAAAAATCAGATCCTTGTTGTATCAATCTGAATTTCTATGCCTTGCTGCTCACAGTATGAGCTTTTCCAAGAGACGGGAAGTGGAAAGAAGAGCTTGATTAATACATGTTTGCTTCAAAGATGCCATTGCTGAGTTTTTGTTTATTGGCTAAAATGCTGTAAAAGTGTTGGGATTTTTGCTACGTATTTTGTTTAAATAGATGTGCCTTAGTATATCTGAATTTAAGCTGTAGAATAAATTTATGTGCATAACACATCAAAACATATGTTTTTATATATTTTATTGCATGATAGTCTGTCTTTGCAGAGGTGATGTGGCAGGCCAGTGTGGGATGGAAAACATCATCACCAAAGGATCAAGCTTTAAACCAGCAGAGAGAGCAGACAAGCTTTGCATCTCCAGGAAAATAAGTTTAAAGTGTTCTTGCTGGCCCTTGAGAATTGAGTTTTCCCATTAGGAGTTCAACACAAGAGCTGCAGTTTTGGCTAGTAGTAAAATAATACTTGGCCTGGCCAGATTGCAGGCTTTTTGTGAATACATCAATGATGCATCTCAAAACTATCGAATTTCCATTATTCATATTTTGAATACGTCCTTGTATGGTTTGAGGCCTAGCTAGTGTATATAAGTTTTGCTATATATAAGAATTGTTGATGGTGATATATGATTGGAGGAAATCTGTCCCTTGTATTCTTGGGTGGCGATGAGGGAATGGATACAATTTTTTGAAGTCTGTTTCAAATGCTTAGAAATTGCATTAATGTAAAATAATCAGGATTTTTATAGACATAATAGCCTATAAAAAAAATTCAGGCCACTTTCTTATGTAACACATATGGACATCCAAGCTTATTTTGTAAACATAATGGTTTATCATTTTTCCATAACAAGTGGAATTGATGGAATAGTAATAATTGGAGAATAGCAAAGGTAATCTAGTGAGATGTGAATTACTTCACGGATGTACATGGTAACAAAGTACTCTTTTGCAAATGATAAGCTCTCTTCTTTGGCTTTGTTAAGATATCGGTGACTAAAATTGAGAAGGAAAACTGCTTTGTGGGAAATGTTGACTAAAAGTACATTATCATTTATGGAAGACTTGCAACTCAACTTTAATACAGTTCAACCTGAGCGGTTCAAATTGTAGTATTAAATTAAAGACATGCAAGGTGGCCATCTTTGTGATATTCATATTGAAAAATCTTTTGTGGTATCATATTTGCAAAATGTGTATAGATGAAGCTGTTTTTGTGGTATCATATTTACAATTTGTGTATAGATGAAGCTGTTTTTGTGGTCTTTTTTCTTTTTCCTATTGATAAAGACATCAAAGTATTACTTCAATAAAGAGGAATGAATCTATTAAACAGGAAAGAATCCCTATGGAGATTATGGTTATCATTTATCAACTGATTATGACTATTATCAAACATAACGAATCCATTATAATGTTTTTTTTCCCTTATTGTTGTAGATGTGAAATTTTTCTGTGAAAATCTCAATTTTGGGTCATATGCATTTTACTACCAAGATAACCATGATTTGGAAATATTAATAGTTTCGGAAATTATTCTGATGAAACTTGTCACACGTAAAGGAAGGAATTATCATATTTGAGATTCTCTGATGGCTGAAAGGCTTTTTTTAACATCTTCAATGAATAACACTTTCTGAAGCAAAGTATAAGACATCAGATAAAACATGTACATTGCATCTCAAATAAAAGGTCGAGAAAGCAGCAATGATTGCTTCCTCTTCTTTTTGAAGCCTCTCAACTTGAGTGTGGCTTTGGGTCTTAAAATGCGTTACTTGTGTTCATGGTGCGGAATATTTGTGTTGCTCATTCCAGAGAGAGGGTGGTTCTATGTTAGAACATATTTGCTTAAAAAGTTGTCACTCTCTCAATATGTTAATTTGGATAGTAACGTGTTAATGTTTTTTTGCTTTAGCTTTTTTAGGACACTAAGTGTTGATAAACTATAATATAAGGCTCTTAGCTTATTAAAGGTGTCTCCATTGGAAACACCAATTGAGCTATAAGGCTCTTAGCTTATTAAAGAACATCATGATGATGAAAGTAATCTTCTTTCCTCTTATTTTCTACATCAATCTAATGGTTATGTTTTATTGTTTAAGATATATCAAATAAATTAAGGATTACAATAAATAAATTTTACAAGCTTGACTTGATGACTCACATAGAAAGAGAAGTAATACTATTACAATAGGGTTCATTCTTGATGATGACTCATGACTAATGAACAAGACCTTCCAACTATCTAGGTAAAAAGTTTTGAGGGATGGCCTTTCTCAAGTCTAATTCAAAATAGTTAGGGGAATTCATATAAGAACACAACTTGTTGGTAGACTATATTATATATTATTTGAAGAAATAAGGATACTAATTGATTGGTTGGTGGTATGACATGTTGGTAGGAATTATAAATGATGCATATTCCTTCAAGGAAATTGAATTTGGTTGCTACGAAATCTAAAGTCTAAAATTGTATAGAATTTTGAAATTACCTTTTTTGTTAACATATAAACAAAGGAAATCAATATTTAAAATTTCTTTATTACAATTTTGAGTAAATTATATTCCACCTCCAATTTCATCATCCAAATATAACATAAGAGAGAGTTTCATGTACCTAGATAGAGATTTGTCTCATAAATGAATGAGAAAATAAAATTTTAGTAGGGATATGTGTAGAAAAAGAAAAGGAAAAAAAGAAGAAGAGAAAATGTAAGTATGAAGTTTGGACATGGATTAAAGAGAGAGAGAGAGAGAGAGAGAGAGAGAGAGAGAGAGAGAGAGAGAGAGAGAGAGAGAGAGAGAGAGAGAGAGAGAGAGAATAGAAAAGAGAAAGGAAAGAATACAAACCTAAGGAAGCAAGCATTAATTCCTTGCCTAAATGCTTATCTTATTCTTTCTTTGTTTTGTTTTCTTTTGTATCTTTCTTTTTTGGCACAATAGCATAATAATCCTATATATAGTCAAACTTATCGATGAACTTCACATGAGCTTAGTTTTAACACAATTGAAAGTGAGACTAACTTGGAAGCTTCCCTAGGTGTGTTTTGAAGAGAAAATTGGATTTTTCTTGATGTAAGTATTAATGGTTGCTTATGCAAATTTGTTCATATGTATGTGTATTTTTCTATTGCTATTCATAAACAATAATTTGCTTTGCTTGCCTAAAATTTGTCATATAGATGTTAAATGCAATGAAATTTTGGGCCTAGTTAGCTGTTAATTTGCACTTGAATTAACAATATATTTTTTTGTGAGATATAATATTTTTAAAAGGGTTTGGGTCATGTTACATTTAATATATATGTAGTTTTGATTAAAGGTATATCACTCAATTAATTTGTATAAATCTTTATTTTCTTGAATCCACATTTTTATTAAATATTTATTATAAGTTAATCACAAGCAAAATTTCACAACAATTGGTTGTTAAATCTATAAGGCTATTCTTGTAGTATATTTAAGAATATAAATTACTCTCAAATATTTGCTTAATCTTCTTAAAAAGATGCACTTCGATTCATTAATCAGAGATTTGAGGAAATACCCATGTGCTATATTCATGGATTTAAAGGCCATGAAATTTTAGATCCTGATTAAAAGTTATCGTCATGGAAAATTTTGATCACTTATATTACTCTATGCATATATTATGTTGGATGATTTTCTGGTTGCATAAAACTAAGCATTCAAGTCTGACATAATAACATGTGAGAAATCAATCAATCTAACATTTTACCTTATGTGACTACACCAACTTTGGATGGTGGACCAGATATTCCTTCTTCTTGTGGCATGAGGTATTGTTCTATAGCCCTCTTCTCTCTCTCTTGCAAATTCTTTGTTCATTTTTTTGAGAATTTAGTGATGTATGTTCATCCTCAGTAACATGGACCAAAATGCTTTGGGGAAAGTGAGAAGCCTTTTGCTCCTAAAGGTAAGGCAGCTATTGGGGTAGCAGAAACAACTTCAGATGTTCGTCTTCATCCTAAAGCCGTAAGTCCTTTGCAGTACTATCATTACTCGTAGCATATAATCTGAGTCATATGTATAATCTGAGTCGTAGTTAATTTGTCGCGGTATTTCGTTTCAGTGATCAAAGTATTTCTTATTTACCAAATTATTAGCCTTTTCTATTCCTTTTTTTATTTACTTTTTATTCTTCAAACCAACTAAATTGCCGAAACTAATCAATTAATTAATTTGAATGACTCAATTTATAAGAAACCGCAAAAGAAAAAATTGAAAAATTTTAATTAAAAAAGAAGAAGCCTTTGACCATATGCAGAGTGTGTGCAAGGAGAGTAGTAGTAACTAAAGTAAATAACATTATAATCCAGAGACAATTGTAAGAGAAAGTGCGAACTATGTTTTAGGGGGAGGGAGTATATTATTTTGTAAATATTTCACATATGGTAACAAAATGAAAATGCTACCAAACTTATTAAAGTACTTGACCACACCAAATCACCAACTCCACAAAATAAGACAGCACCATTGGACAATCCTATACCTTTTAAACAAGCATTCCCAGTTTATTAAGCCCAAAATCAAACACTTTATTTTTTTTTTTATAGATATGAAAGGATTTGAACCTATGGCGTCCAAGTATATATATATATGTAGTTTTATCCATGAGAGCAATAATGGTGGATTGGTTGATGGTATGATGTAGTAATGTTGATAGAATTTGTAAAAGTTGCATTCCTTCATAGAATTCAAACATCAAATTTGGATGCTTGGAAATCTAAAGTCTAAAATTCTACAAAATTTTTGAATTACCTTTCTTATTAACATAAACAAAGGAAATCAATATTAGAAATTTCTAAATTACAATTTTGAGTAAATTCCACTTCAAAAGTTATCATCCAAAAATAACATAAGAGAGAGAATTTCACATGTGTATAACTTAGATAGAGATTTTTTAAAGAAATCTCATAAATGAATGAGAAAATAAAATGTTAGTAGGGATATGTTTAGAACAAAAAAGGGAGAAAATGTTAGTATGAAGTTTGGACATGGATTAAAAAAAAAAAAAAAAAAAGATTAGAGAAAAAGAAAGAAAGGTATATAATTTAAGGCAAGCAAGGATAAATTCCTTGCCTAAATGCTATGTTTAGAACAAAAAAGAGAGAAAATGTTAGTATGAAGTTTGGACATGGATTAAAAAAAAAAAAAAAAATAAAAAGATTAGTGAAAAGAGAAAGAAAGGTATATAAATTTAGGCAAGCAAGGATAAATTCCTTGCCTAAATGCTATGTTTAGAACAAAAAAGAGAGAAAATGTTAGTATGAAGTTTGGACATGGATTAAAAAAAAAAAAAAAAAGATTAGAGAAAAGATAAAGAAAGGTATATAAATTTAGGCAAGCAAGGATAAATTCCTTGCCTGAATGCTTCTCTTATTTTTTTTTGTTTTGTGTTTTTCTCTTTTGGTACAATAGCATAATAATCCTATATATAGTCAAAGTTATAGATGAATTTCACATGAACTTAACAACAAAATTGAAAGTGAGGCTAACTTGGAAGCTTCCCTAGGTGTTTTTTGAAGAGAAAATTGGATTTTCCTTGTTGTAAGTATTAATGGTTGCATATGCAAATTTGTTCATATGTATGTGTATTTTATATTGCTATTCATAAATAATATGTTGCTTTGCTTGCCTAAAATTTTTGTCATATAGATGTTAAATGCAATGAAATTTTGGGACTATTTAGTTGTTAATTTGCACTTGAATTAACAATATATTTTTGTGAGATATAATATTGTTAGATAGGTTTGGTTCATTTTACATTTAATATGTAGCTTTGATAAAAGGTATATCACTCAATTATTATTTTTTAAATCACTATTTTCTTTAATCTACATTCTTATTACTTATTTTTTGTGCCACCATAATGTCTTATTATTTATTCCTAAAAGATACAAAATAAATGTAGATTTACAATTTAAGTTCTATCTTATGTTTGCAATTTGTTACCCTTAATAAAATAAAATAAATAGACCAACCATTTCAAAATTTTATATATAGTAAGGTTTACACAAATGAGGCTTTTTGTCAAGAAAATGTTCAATAGTGATAACAACATGCTTCCACATGCGTTCTTCCACCTGACTATTCCTTTGTTCAATTTTCTGAAAAAAGAATAAAATTCTAAATAAACACTGAAATCCAACACATAATAAAAAATAGGAAAAAATGAAAATATATATAGTAAATAAGTCAAACAATATATATAAAACTAATGTCTAGTCGTGCAAATCTGTAGCACAAAACAGTAAAAAGTAAAAACACCAACCATCCAAATCTGTAGCACCAAACTCACGTGATGTTTGCAAGCTAAGTCCGAAAAGTGAAAGAGCTGGAAATAGTCTCTCTTGCAGTTGCATCTAATCTTTGTTTAAATCCCTAAACTCAAATTAATTCTGTCTCTGTCTCCACCTAATTCCCATCTTCTATCTATTAACTCTTTTTCTAAACAACAACTTTCATGTTTTCTCTGCATCTTATCTTATAATACAAGATGGAGGAACTTCAACATTTTCGTGACGATAAACACCCGCTGGTCTTCAATAAAGACGAGAGAAGAGGATACTGGTGTTATGGGTGTGGGGAAGCTGTTTATGGTCCTAGCTACAGTTGCAACAAAGAATGTAGCTGGTCTTACGTTCATCATAAATCATGTGCCGAACTACCCCTTGGGTTGCACCATCCCTTGCACCCAAAACACCCTCTTATTCTCTTTAGCCCACAGAGATATGAGAACAAAGAATTTCCTTACGAAAATGTCAAATGCGAAGTCTGCAAAGGAGTTCATCATTACCACCAATACAGTTACGGTTGTTCCCGTTGCAACTTCAACATTCACATCAAATGTGCTGTTTTACCGATTGAAGCTGAATTCCATGACCACCCATTGACTCCCTTTTGCAAGTCGATCACGTTCACTTGCGACATTTGTGGCAAAGAAGACAAGGGTAGACCCTATCTGTGTGGCCCGTGCAGTTTCTGGATTCATAGAAGATGTGCTTCTTTCCCACGCAGAGTGAAAGTTGTACGTCACAAGCACCCCCTCCACCTCACCCATTCTTCTCATGAAGTAGATCAATCTGACTCCCGAATTTGTCCACTCTGTGTTCAAAAAGTGGACACACACTGTGGCCTTTACTATTGCTCCACATGCGATTTTGTTACCCACCTCGATTGTGCTATGGAGTGGAGAAACAGGGAGGAACTTAAAGATGAGGAGTCCAAAAGCTACGCTGAAAATTGAAGATACAAAGCTCGGTGAATTCGCTGACTCATCAGCTTACAAAGTCAAAAAAACCAATGTGGAGAAGGATGGAACTGAAATAGCCACAGAAATTGAACACTTCAGTCATAAGCATGACTTAAAGCTTTCTGATGATGAGGTTCAGAATAAAGAAATATGCAATGAGTGTGTAAGAGCCATTCTCCCTCCATTTTACAGCTGTGTTGAATGTAGTTTCTTTCTTCATAAGTCTTGTGCTGAATTACCCATAAAAAAGAGACACCCACTTCATAAACACCCACTCACCCTCCACCCTTATGGGTTCGTTCGCTGTTATGCCTGTAAGCGTGGATACAAAGGCTTATTCTTGTTGTGAGAAATGCTGGTTTTTCCTTGATGTTCAATGTCTTTTGATCTCTGACATCCTTACCCACCCTGGACATGACCACCAACTTATTCTCTCTAGTGTACAATCTGAACATAATTGCAGTTGTTGTGGTTTTAAAATTTCCCCAATATTCCGCTGTACCGCTTGTGACTTTGCTTTGGACTTTAAATGCGCTACACTACCACATACCACAAGTTACAAACAACATGAGCATCCCTTCACTCTCCATTATACTGTTGAAGATGACCCTGGTGAATACTACTGCGATATTTGTGAAGAAGAACGAGACTCAAAGCATTGGTTCTACTACTGTGAAGATTGCAGTTATCCTACTCATCCAAAATGTATTCTTGGGAAATAACCAAATTGCAAGTTTGGGGGTGCTTACACATTTGCTTGTCATCCACACCCCCTTACTTTCATTGAGGAAACGAAAGACCACCCTCTATGTCGCAGATGTAGCAGTCCTTGTGAAGAGTTGACCTATCAATGTGCCCAATGTAATTACAACTGGCACTATCGGTGTGTATAGTAGACTTAGTCCACAAGATTTCTGGTGTGTGAAATTAGTCAAAGGACAATACAGTAATTCTTTTTAATGCTCTCTCTTGGCATCATTGTTCAAATGGGACATGAATATTGTACCAACTCATGGTTGTTTGCTTCTGGTTGTATCCTGCCTTGTTCTCATCTGTTAGACACAAGAAACTTGTAGATAATAGGAATTTTCAGTTTTTAATGTTTTATGGCACTTTGTTTAGTAATGGAAGTTGGTGCTCAGTGTGGAACATTAGGTTCAGGGATAATGAATAAATATTGGAACTAAAAGGCAAACTGCAGGTGTTTTATATTAGTTGTGTATGACTGCTTTTTCCTCTCTTTTCTGTTTTTATGCAATTTAGACTGCATTCATTTTTTCTTGAGCTCATATAAACCTACAATAAGTTAAATTGTTCATGTCGTCTTCTTCTGCATTAGGTGGGTAGTGGCCATTACTTTGAAGAGGGAAATGTGCAAATTAGATGCAAAACATGAATGTAAAGATTCAATAGTATTTCAAGTTATTACAAATTTACATGTTTATCAACATCTTTTATATCATTAGTTTTAGTTTTAGTTATTGTTCTTATTACTACTGTTACTATTATTTCTATGAAAGCTCGATTATGCATAATTAACAAATGCCCTTCCGCTTTTCATAGATGGTGAGGTTATTTTCTTTTGTCTTTTCGCAACATAAATTTTATACATCATCACAGTAAGAATATTGGCCTGGAATCTTAATCTAAAGGCACACCATGTATTTGTAAATGTTGATGTTAAGAACATGGTTATTTGGGAGCAGTAACTGTTTATAACTTGGCTGATTGAGTTATCTAGTCTAATTGAATGTACTCCTGGATAATCTTTACACCCATGCTGGGTGAAGAGTCTACTTCAAATCTTGTTTGATAAGTTCAGGTCTTAGTTTAGAAAATGTTAGTTGGACCTTTCCTGCTTTAAAGAATGTCATTGTTACATAGCACTTCTAAAATTTCAGGGGCAGAAACATTTTCTGTGACTTAATTATGTACTTTTGTTTGAAAAACATGCTTTGTTTCTTTTCCCTGAATTAATTTTTAAGCGTTCCAGCTCTATCCTCTTTTTTCCCTACCCAATTCTTATGTTCATATTTGTTTCAGCCATCATGATACAGAGTACTTGGCATCTCTTGAGGTTCCCTATATGCCTCTTGCTGTTGTCAAATGGTTTATATTGATTTTTAAAAATCCCTCACTGACAGTTATAATTGAAATGAATCCTTTTCAAATTTAGGTTTCAAACTGCTTAAATAGTAATCAACTTGACAAGAGCTAACTACTGTATCATCCAACCAATGACACCTCTCCTTTGGACTGCTACTTGACTGCTACTTTTTTGTTTGTTCATTACTGTTATACTTTATTTGGTTCTTTGGAAATTAAAGAGAAGAAAAAATTGAAGTTTTCGGTGATAAAAGATACTTTTAAATATAATTTTCAAAAAGAAAAGATGCTTTTAAAAGACTCTTGGCTGAATTGCCTGATTTAGTTGGCCATTTATCTGATAGGTTTATCAGGTTATGAGGCAGAGGTATGGTTGGACATTTAGTTGACCGATGACTTAATTGAAGATTCAAATAAATGGGCTTTTGCTCTTGCAATAAATGTATAAAGGCTTCTGTCACTAGATTTGGAACTTATTGCTGTTGAAAAACCAAGCATGGAAGCATTGAAATATGTAAGAATTAAGATATAATGCTTCTGTCATAATCCTACTATCTTTTTGTTGATTACCTTCCCTCTTTCAGGTATTGAACCCACGATTACCCCCTTCACCCTGTTCTTTTGGGTAGAGGAGATGCCATTTGAGCTATATTTCATTGACTTTTCATGAGTATTTGATCACGGAAGTCCCTACTAGAATTTTTTTTTTTTTTTTTATATATATTATATATATATATATTTTTTCATTCTATGGTATGCATGAGAGTTGAGGTTGTTGATGTAGAGCTAATTAGAATTTTTTCTGGATGAACTTGGTCATCCTACCCATCCCCCTAGATATATGAAAAGAAAAATTAGTTAAAAGCAAGCTAAGTTTTAAAGTGATTTTTTTCCATGCCTTTTCCTAAAAATTGTTTTATTCAGTCAAAGAGTTTGTTTCAAGACTCTGGAATGATCTTTGCTTTAAAAGCTTGCTAATCTTTGCATAACAAAGCAAAGTTTTTGTACCTGAACCCCTGAGTAAGTTTTAGTGTAGAGTGGCAGGGAAATAATGCATTAAGTTAGCTTATGCATGCACATTCTGATTTTTGGTCATGCTTGCTGCGTCTGTAATTCAGCTGAATTCTAATATTTGGTTTAAGAAGGTGTTCTCCCATATGTTGTACTAACATGTTAGTTCAGGTTAATGCTCTCTTCTACATAGGGACATGGAAGTCTCATCCACCGATCCCTAAACATCTCTCCGTTGAAGCAAAAGATTTTCTGCTGAAATGTTTGCAAAAGTATGTAATCCTTATTGTTTTCTGCTGACTCTCCTTCAAATAATTTATCTGAATTCAGGATGTCCTAAATATATTTTGCACTGGAAAACTTTATTTTTCTTGGTCAAAATTATTTCTTAGTGTAATTTTGATGTGCAATCTTTAGGTTGGGAGAGGGAAAGAATTCTGACTACTGATTTTATTTTTTTTTTTTTTTATTTTAAATAAATACTCTGTGATGTGTGATCCAATGGCAGGGAACCAAATTTGAGGCCTGCTGCATCTGTGTTGCTCCAGGTGATTATAGTTTTAGGACTTCTCTATATACAATTGTCACATTGTAGGCAGCAGTAGTCATAGTAACTTTTCCAGTTCACTGTAAACTCATGCTTCTGGTGATTATCAAAATGTTGTCCATTCAATGGTTATATTTCACCAGGGTTTGTTCTTAATCTACTAAATACATGCAGCATCCCTTTGTTACTGGCGAACAAGTGGAATGTCTGTGCAAACATAACGTGACCTTAAAATTGCTTTTAGGCTTTTAGCACCATCTTAGTTATTCCCTCTCCCATTGGCGTGGGGCAGGTGGAGCCATGGAGGTGCCAACCAGCTAACCCACATGCTTGTTGTCATGCCTGTTTCATTTTGCTTTAGCAGTTGTTTCCCTGTTTAGTTGGCCCTAGGACCATAATGCTAAGACTAAGGTGTGCTAGAGACCTCGTGTATAGATTAACCTTTGGATCACTATTAGTTTTTTTTTATATAGTCTGATGCAAATGTTAGAAATGTAAGAAAAAAGAATAATTGAGAAGTATTTCAACCTTAATCGTTCATTTTGCAGAAGCTTACTTAATCAATATGGTGAAGACCTTGGATTAGATCCTAAAAGGATTCCTAGCAACACAGCTGGTAGTCACTTTGTGGAGGCATTTGCTAAAGCCTGGACTGAATATAATAACCCCAGGTTAGATTTGAAAAGATAGTTTCTATGTTTCTTTTCCACTGCTGCATTTACAGGGGTGTTTAAGTTGTATTTAACGGTGAATAAAATTGTACAGGGCTGTAGTTATGTTTGTGGTGCAGGCTGAAGAACGTAACATGTATGATCAACATTGGCTTTCTGCAGTTCTGAAAGAAAGATATCCTTTTTACGTCTATGACACACTCCCATGTGTAAAAGATATCATATGGGTAGAAAATACATACTTAGCATAACTACTTGGCAGCTATTGTATTTTGTTTCTTTGAACCTATATTGATAAAAAGTTTACTTTTAACACATTATATTTTCCTTTTCTATCCTAGAAAATTATTTTCCATTATATTTTTTTCTTTTTCATTTTTGGTAAGAAAGTTTTTTTCCAGAGTCAGCTAAGACTTCACTTCCTTAGCTTTATAACACACAACATTAAAGCTATTCGGAAAACGTTGACAGAAATTGATGCAGAAGGAGAACTTCTACCCGATGGAACACTTCTTGTGTATGTAGCCTTACCCCTTCTAATATTATTTCTAATCTAGATTTTATGCTTTTTATGTTATATTTCTGACTTATTACTTATCAAAAAAACAAAAATGTTATATTTCTGACTTTAATATATAAAAGCTTTGCACTTGCAGGGGTGGCAAAGCAATTGCAGTTGTTTATTTTAGAGCAGGGTATACACCAGACGATTATCCCTCAGAATCAGTAAGCTGTTTTGCTTTATTTTCCTGCTGCTCAGAATCACGTTTCTGTACTGAGAAGAATCTTTGTTTTTCCTTGAAAATGTATACATTTGTTCTGTTCTAGGAAATTTTAAGTTCTGACGGACAACCCTAGAGTCCTAAATGTCACATTAATATCTGTCCTGTTGTTATAGCATCTCTTTATGTTTGCTATAAAGTCTGGCAAAGATTACCTGACTGTAAATGGTTGTACACCATGAGAGAGGATAATCCAATGTCAATTTTCAACAAATCAGTCCATGCAGAGTTGTGAATGGTAAACCTTCCTAATATCCATGGTAGAGGGGGGGTTGTTAACTGAGTGACCTTGATTCATAATTTATATTGTATGAAAAAGTGCCAAACTATAATCTATTTCTCACTTCATCATTAGATTGATATAGCTTAGTTTCTTTTGTGTTCTTTTCTTAAATCTTACTAATGCTAAAATCTAATGTCATACAGTTATCTTCAAATTTTCCAAAGATATTTATTTTTTTTCTTTTTTTTTTGGGTTGGGGGGGGGTGGGCATAAAATTGGTACTAGAAAAGAAAGAAAAGACTCAGGCTTCAAATGGCTTTTTGTTCTGAAATTACCTCCTGAATTATTCCTAAATCTCGCAATGACTTCTAATATTTTGAGTTTTTCTTCTGGTTACTTGCTAAATCATTTCTGATGGGTACCAACCATAAAATCCAATGACTCAAATGGCACAAGTTTTGGTAGAGGGTGAGGTTGTGGGTTTAAAACTCACTAGGTTTGTAGGTAACCTTACCATTAAAGAAAAGGTACGTTCACAGTCATAAAACATATCCACATGCTAGAATTTCATTATACCGAGCCAATAATATGTTTTGATACTTCAATGCTAATGAGTTTAACTCAGGATATGATGAGTGATGACTATGATATGATTTTTCCTTACTCATTCTTACTCAATTTATAGGAATGGAGAGCTAGGCTACTTACAGAGCAGTCATCTGCAATCAAGTGCCCATCAATATCCTATCATTTGGCAGGCACCAAGAAGATTCAACAAGAACTTGCAAAACCCAACGTACTTGAGAGGTATAGCATAATTACGTGTTTGGAAGAGGGACTTAGTTTATTCAAGAGACTTGAATCATGAAATCATTCGTGTTTATGAGCTAAAACAAATTATATAAATGTTTATATTTCTCTCTTGCATATTTTTCCTGAAAATTATCAGTACCTTATTTATTTCTAAATTTTAGCAGAAGAACGGCTTTGCTCCAATTGGTATTTCCTAAAAAAGCTTTTGGTCCTTTGCTTTAACAGGTTTCTTGACAATAAAGATGACATTGCCAAACTAAGGAAATGCTTTGCTGGATTGTGGAGTTTGGATGACTCAGATATCATCAAAAACGCAATTGAAAAGCCCGAGTTGTTTGTTATGAAACCCCAAAGAGAAGGCGGAGGTCTCATATTTTTCCGAACTGTGCTTTGCTATTCTTGTCATGAATTACATTATTAACAGATGTTTTTTTATTCATTCTACTTCAGGAAACAATATCTATGGTGTTGATGTGAGGGAAACCCTCCTAAGATTGCAGAAGGAAGGGACCGATGGAAATGGAGCTTACATCCTTATGCAAAGGATATTCCCAACTGTTTTTCCCACATTTTTGATCCGCGATGGCATTTGTCATAAAGATTATGCCATATCAGAACTTGGGATCTATGGTGCTTACTTGAGGTACATTAGCTTGCCAGTTATGCAATGGAATGTGTTTAGATGCACATATGTTTCTCTTTGTCAATTGCTATTGTGTAATTGCATTCTGCCAAAACAATTTGCTTACCCCCATTAGTTTGTAACATACCAAGCAACCACTACCTGAGGCATATTTGTCACGCATTTCTCATTCGCTGAGCACTAATAGTCTTGAGCTGGAATGTGCAGGAACAAGGACAAGGTGATCATGAATGACCAGTGTGGTTTCTTGATGCGGACAAAGATATCTTCATCGGATGAAGGTGGTGTTGCTGCTGGATTTGGAGTCTTAGATAGTATATATTTGACTTGATGAAGCCAGCCTATAAGTTTTCATCTAAAATAAAACCAAGAGAATTTGTCATTGATTTATACGCGTGTTAGCAAAATAAAACACTTACCACAAGATCTAATGATCTCGACATTTAGCAATTCTCAGTTCGAATTCGATGTTCATCTCTCTCTCTTGCAACATGGGGGACTTTCTTGCCTTTTATATGAGTAATTTGATTGTAATGGGTAGTGTTGCTCCCAGTTTTTCTAATTCGATTAGAAGACAGGCTTTCTGTAATCTTATTACAGTATACTATGATGTACAATTTTTTATCATAAGGTACAAAATATTTCTTAGTGTAAGAGAATAAGAAAAGTTAATTATGATTATATTTTGATGAAGGATATGAAAAAGAAAAGTTGAAATACTTAAAGTAGGATATTAAATGTAAATGACCAAGCCTGTTAAATATGTTGATGTAGGTTAAGTAAGGAAAAAAAAAAGTTTAAATTTATTAGCAACTTGCAAAATATTGAGTAGCAAATAACACCAACAAAAATCAGTGAGCTTTTAATAAAATCCATTGTTAGTTTGTTACTGCCAATCAAGGTGGAAACGGAGGTCACATAATTGATGAGTGTTCTAAAGTGGATGGACAAATCTTCCTTCTTCTCATGGCCCATTATTTTCACAGATTTGGGCCAGATTTGTTGATTTTTGAAGAAATAGAAACACTTTCCAACTTGAGAATGTGGGAAAGTTGCCCAAATAATGTGTTTTTAGAAGTTATTTAGTCAATACAATCTTGTACGAAAGTTATATCAAAACATAGACCA
>OU015761.1:14608342-14736698 GCA_907173295.1 Fagus sylvatica
TACTTCTGTCACGGTTAGTACTGTTGAACTGAATCCTATAACATGTTATTCATTTGTTTACCCTTTTTATAAAAGTAATTTGTCCACCATCAGGAAAATTCTGGAACCCCTTCTCTGTGAAGTGCTGCAGACCATGAGAGCTTGTAATCTTTGCAATTGAAGTTTTTTCCTGAATTTGAAAGTTTGGATAGCATCTTTTATGATGTTTATATGTTCTTTGACATGATAGCATTAACTTTGTTTCCATGTTTCCAGTAAAGTGTCAACTGGCCCTGGCTTAACAGATCTTTGTAATTTGGACTGAATGTCTGGAGAAATCCCCAGAAAAATAAAAATAAAAACATACTTGGGAATTGAACAGTAATGATGAAATTTGTCAGATTGACAAAGATGATTTTACAATGCAGGAAGTAAAGCTAGGTTCTTCTTTGATGCCTGAGAACTTCAAGGTAATTGCTTTTTTTTTTTGCTAAGATTTTGTATGAGCACTTAAGAACTTTGGAAACTAATTTTTTATGTATTAATTTGTTACAATTAGAGTTTTAGCCCCATGTGTGAGCCCTCTGATGGCTGGGGGGGTGCAAATTTGATGAAAGTCCAGATATTTGGAAAGGTGTTGTAGTTGATGCTCAGCAAGAGCCAAGCAGTCCAAGGTTTGATTTGGTGCATTTGGAGAGAGATAGGAATGCACGCACTTTTGAGGGAAAAGAGAGTCTATAGATAAATTAAAGTCCTTATTTTTAAGGATTTGGAGAATAGATGCAGGCTGCTTCCACATCTTTCTTAGAATTTTTAGATCTTTTGAATTTTTAGATGCTAAATTTACGAGGGTTCTACACTTGTCCTATGTACTAGGTTGCAACCCTTTTTGCACATTCTTTAATGAAATTCGTTATTACTTATTAGAAAAAATGTTGTTTATTTCTGACTTTAATATACAAAAGCTTTGCACTTGCAGGGGTGGCCAAGCAATTGCAGTTGTTTATTTTAGAGCAGGGTATACACCAGACGATTATCCCTCAGAATCAGTAAGCTGTTTTGCTTTATTTTCCTGCTGCTCAGAATCACGTTTCTGTACTGAGAAGAATCTTTGTTTTTCCTTGAAAATGTTTACATTTGTTCTGTTCTAGGAAATTTTAAGTTCTGATGGACAACCCTTAAGTCCTTAATGTCACATTAATATCTGTCCTGTTGTTATAGCATCTCTTTATGTTTGCTATAAAGTCTGGCAAAGATTACCTGACTGTAAATGGTTGTACACCATGAGAGAGGATAATCCAATGTCAATTTTCAACAAATCAGTCCATGCAGAGTTGTGAATGGTAAACCTTCCTAATATCCATGGTAGAGGGGGGGTTGTTAACTGAGTGACCTTGATTCATAATTTATATTGTATGAAAAAGTGCCAAACTATAATCTATTTCTCACTTCATCATTAGATTGATATAGCTTAGTTTCTTTTCTTAAATCTTACTAATGCTAAAATCTAATGTCATGCAGTTATCTTCAAATTTTCCAAAGATATTTCTTTTTTTCTCTTTTTTTTTTGGGGGGGGGGGGGTGCATAAAATTGGTACTAGAAAAGAAAGAAAAGACTCAGGCTTCAAATGGCTTTTTGTTCTGAAATTACCTCCTGAATTATTCCTAAATCTCGCAATGACTTCTAATATTTTGAGTTTTTCTTCTGGTTACTTGCTAAATCATTTCTGATGGGTACCAACCATAAAATCCAATGACTCAAATGGCACAAGTTTTGGTAGAGGGTGAGGTTGTGGGTTTAAAACTCACTAGGTTTGTAGGTTAACCTTACCATTAAAGAAAAGGTACGTTCACAGTCATAAAACATATCCACATGCTAGAATTTCATTATACCGAGCCAATAATATGTTTTGATACTTCAATGCTAATGAGTTTAACTCAGGATATGATGAGTGATGACTATGATATGATTTTTCCTTACTCATTCTTACTCAATTTATAGGAATGGAGAGCTAGGCTACTTACAGAGCAGTCATCTGCAATCAAGTGCCCATCAATATCCTATCATTTGGCAGGCACCAAGAAGATTCAACAAGAACTTGCAAAACCCAACGTACTTGAGAGGTATAGCATAATTACGTGTTTGGAAGAGGGACTTAGTTTATTCAAGAGACTTGAATCATGAAATCATTCGTGTTTATGAGCTAAAACAAATTATATAAATGTTTATATTTCTCTCTTGCATATTTTTCCTGAAAATTATCAGTACCTTATTTATTTCTAAATTTTAGCAGAAGAACGGCTTTGCTCCAATTGGTATTTCCTAAAAAAGCTTTTGGTCCTTTGCTTTAACAGGTTTCTTGACAATAAAGATGACATTGCCAAACTAAGGAAATGCTTTGCTGGATTGTGGAGTTTGGATGACTCAGATATCATCAAAAACGCAATTGAAAAGCCCGAGTTGTTTGTTATGAAACCCCAAAGAGAAGGCGGAGGTCTCATATTTTTCCGAACTGTGCTTTGCTATTCTTGTCATGAATTACATTATTAACAGATGTTTTTCTTATTCATTTTACTTCAGGAAACAATATCTATGGTGTTGATGTGAGGGAAACCCTCCTAAGATTGCAGAAGGAAGGGACCGATGGAAATGGAGCTTACATCCTTATGCAAAGGATATTCCCAACTGTTTTTCCCACATTTTTGATCCGCGATGGCATTTGTCATAAAGATTATGCCATATCAGAACTTGGGATCTATGGTGCTTACTTGAGGTACATTAGCTTGCCAGTTATGCAATGGAATGTGTTTAGATGCACATATGTTTCTCTTTGTCAATTGCTATTGTGTAATTGCATTCTGCCAAAACAATTTGCTTACCCCCATTAGTTTGTAACATACCAAGCAACCACTACCTGAGGCATATTTGTCACGCATTTCTCATTCGCTGAGCACTAATAGTCTTGAGCTGGAATGTGCAGGAACAAGGACAAGGTGATCATGAATGACCAGTGTGGTTTCTTGATGCGGACAAAGATATCTTCATCGGATGAAGGTGGTGTTGCTGCTGGATTTGGAGTCTTAGATAGTATATATTTGACTTGATGAAGCCAGCCTATAAGTTTTCATCTAAAATAAAACCAAGAGAATTTGTCATTGATTTATACGCGTGTTAGCAAAATAAAACACTTACCACAAGATCTAATGATCTCGACATTTAGCAATTCTCAGTTCGAATTCGATGTTCATCTCTCTCTCTTGCAACATGGGGGACTTTCTTGCCTTTTATATGAGTAATTTGATTGTAATGGGTAGTGTTGCTCCCAGTTTTTCTAATTCGATTAGAAGACAGGCTTTCTGTAATCTTATTACAGTATACTATGATGTACAATTTTTTATCATAAGGTACAAAATATTTCTTAGTGTAAGAGAATAAGAAAAGTTAATTATGATTATATTTTGATGAAGGATATGAAAAAGAAAAGTTGAAATACTTAAAGTAGGATATTAAATGTAAATGACCAAGCCTGTTAAATATGTTGATGTAGGTTAAGTAAGGAAAAAAAAAAGTTTAAATTTATTAGCAACTTGCAAAATATTGAGTAGCAAATAACACCAACAAAAATCAGTGAGCTTTTAATAAAATCCATTGTTAGTTTGTTACTGCCAATCAAGGTGGAAACGGAGGTCACATAATTGATTGAGTGTTCTAAAGTGGATGGACAAATCTTCCTTCTTCTCATGGCCCATTATTTTCACAGATTTGGGCCAGATTTGTTGATTTTTGGAGAAATAGAAACACTTTCCAACTTGAGAATGTGGGAAAGTTGCCAAATAACGTGTTTTTAGAAGTTATTTAGTCATACAATCTTGTACGAAAGTTATATCAAAACATAGACCACTTTTAAAATCGTCTATTGAAGAGACGATTTCTGTTTAATTTATTTTTAAAAATGTGCCTGTAAAAAATCTTGTTTCTTTAAAAAAAACATAGTTAAATCATCTCTTCAAGAGACGATTTCGATTTTGGTACAATTTTAATCGTTTTAATTTTTTTTTTAAAACACAGTGTACACACCTTTGCAAAACTGTCTTTCCCAATCTCTCTCATCACTCGACTCTCTCTCTCTGAAGACCGATTGCGATTCCACCGTCTACTCCCAAATAAGGGTGTTAATATATATTAGTTTATCTTTCTCATCACATTAAATTCAGCCCTAATTTTGGCTTAATGCTAGGCCGATCCTAAATGCATGAGCTGGCATTGTAGCCTTAGATAGCAAAAAATGGGGGTACCTAAGCAAATCTAGCCAAATATTTAAAACTACTTATTAAATATTTACTATTTAGTACTGTTTATCAAAATATAAATCAAAATCAGTTTAGCAACAAATATATATATATAAATTCAATTATAGAAAATATGAAAAAAAGAGAAACCTAAACCTAAACGTGTTATTTAGGTTTGCCCAAGACATAAATAACACGTTTGATTAGGAAACAAAAAATGTTGGATGCTCTGTTTCTAATAAAAGCTACGATTTTATAAGGTAAAAGCCTTGGCCACCTTTCTACTCTCTCTTTTATCATATTCTTCTTCTTTGTTCTAGTTTACTTCTTGGGCATTCATCAGCTATTGAGATCAAACTTTTTTTATGAATATACTGGTGTCTAGAAGCGAAAAAAGAAATAAAGATTGCATTTTTATTTTTGGGTTATGTGCTTATTATGTGTTTGTATTATTTTTAATAATGGTTATTGACATTGAGATTGGTAAACTGATTTGGTTAATGCTATTGGGCTTGTTGCTTTTGATGAGTCTCATTTTGTATTAGTATTTTGGAATGTTGTTTGTTTGCCATTCTTTTGTGTTGTTTCTATATAAGATTTAATCAGCACAGCCGCACAGGTGTTTTACAAATTGTCTGTGTGGATCAAACATTACTAGCAATCAAGATTGGTTTGATTATATGATGGACATAGTTTTCCTCCAACCTGGTTTGGAGGAATTCTCCTTCAATCCACTATGTGTCAATTAAATAAATGTTATGTGATTAAAAGTACATGTAGATAGTCTATTTACTTGCCACGTGGTGGGTTGGAGGAGAACTCCTCCAAAAACCGGGTTGGAGGAAAACTATTTCCATATAGGACTACTTAGATTTCCTATGAGACTGTGAAAATTGGTGGTATATGTTTTGTCTGTGCACATTCAACCTTGTAAAATCTGTAATGAATAAAAGAAGTCTGAACAATAGCCATGGCTCACCCATTTGGCTGAACTTTGGGTTTTCCATCTACAATGTGACAATATATTGGCATTTGTGGTTCCAGTTTAACATCTGATCTTTTATTTTTAATTGAGTAATGAGTTGACTAGTCATTAAGTTATGTTCTTTATCTTACTTGAAGACTACCATTCAATTTCAATGGCGTCAGAACCATTGAAGGACGCTACTACTGCCCCCAGGAAGGTTTGTTTGAAAACTTTTTTTTTCTTACAAGTTATGGCTGCATGGTTATTCTACTTGTGTTTTCTGATGAATTTTCTTGGAGTCGCTGCAGATGAGATTTGCACCAAAACCACCCCGTCGTCGAGTGCCAAAGCCTGAAGTCAAAACGTATGTATAATTTGGTTAAATTGCAATGAATGCATGTGCCGATTCTTGGCTTGCTTCCTTTTATTTTATGTCATACTTATTTGTTGTGTGCAGTGAAGTGGTGGAGGATGCGGATGCTAACCAGGCTAGGGAATTACTGCGTCGTTTCAATGTATATGTTCTTATCAACATTTTGTTATACTTCATTATGGATGTACAATATATACAGGTTCAATTTTCCTGAGCTCCCCATTTTCTTATATTTGTCTTTTTCTCTTACATAGGAAGGTACCATCAGGGCAAAACCTAAGTTTGAAAAGAAAGGTAAGTTCTTGTTACTTATGCTGCTTTGTCACTCTTGTACTCAGATTTGAACTTTTGTTAGTTCAGTTATAGTATTTGTGTATACAATTTTGTATTATTTTTCTTCATTTCTTCTGTTTCAAATTAGCAGGTTCTATTTTAGTGTATTAAATGCTATATGAGCAGTTCTTATTTTTCTGTCATCTTATAGCTGGAATTAGTTAACAAATCTTGTTTTCCTTGGTAATGGGTTCATGAGAACCGATGGTTGTTGGACCAAAAATAACATCTCCTTTCCCCATAAACAATGGGTATTCATGAGTCCAATCCTGTACGAGTTCTTTAATTGTAATATATCTAAAAAGAACCAAAGAATTCATGAAACTAGATTAATTTACTGTTCTTGGTTTGGGGATGGAGGACTTGTATAGTTCTGATTTCTGGTTCATGGATCTTCACTAAGTTTATAGTTCTACTTAAAGCTATTAACATTGGTAGGATAATTCCTGGCAATAATGTTACTCTATTGTGGACTCTCAGTACCATAGCAATGATTATAGAATTTTAGATCCATCATGTATATGTTTTAAATGATACATTTTTTTTTCTTCAGCTTTTAATATACCTATGTTGATTCCTTAATTTTTTTTTTTAATAATTTAATTTGCAGTTGCACCGGTACAAGTTTCATTTGGTGCTGGAGGTGCATCTCCTTCCATAAGGTATGGTGTTCCTAGGGCTGGGAATACTAACGACTTCAATCAAGGATCAGCCTCAAAGAGTATGTTCCCTTTGAGGCTCTCTCTTTGTAATTAGCTGCTAACAAGATGTTTCCAGTGCATTACACATGTGACGTGTATGCAGGTAGTACGCTTGCCTCAGGCCTGAGTGAGAAAGAATATAGAGAACCATGGGTAGGTAAAAATGTCAAGTTTATGGGACCAAATGATGTCCAAATTACTATGCTTGGTTGCTGGTTCCTTTTTTACATCTGTTTTTCCTGTGTCTGTGTTTAGTTAGTTATTTCTTTTGCTGGATGCTGTTGCAGGACTACTACGCTTATTATCCTGTAGCACTTCCTATGAGGAGGCCATATTCAGGAAATCCAGGTATGTTTGGAGGCACCACTTAAAATAAAGAAACGTTAAAATAAGAGTCACTTTACTCAATTGCAGAGTAACATCATGGGTTGTACTCACCATTGCATGTTACTGGCTTTGTTATTTATTGAAAAGGTTGTATTCTTATAGGTGGTTCGCCTTTATTTGTTCCATTCTGTTTCCTTTTCTAATATTGAGGATTCATTCATTGTCATAATGAAACTTGGTTTTTGTTGCTGCACTATAAGATTGCATTTAACTTACTTGTATTGCTTGTAGAACTTCTTAATGAGGAGGAATTTGGGGGGGATTCAGAAACCACAATTTATGAAGAAAACTCAACAAATCCAGCAGAAGAGCTTGGTCTAATGGTTAGTAACCTGAAAATTAACGATCAATATTACATTCTTAAATCCTTCTTAATACATTTAAGGGTTGGTTTGCAGGAGGAGAATCAGGAAGCAAGTATGTTCTTTCTTCAGTTACCACCAACTGTGCCTATAATAAAGCGAGCAGCTACTGCAAATGACCAGAAGGTAACTGACAGCTCGAGGCCTCCTGGGGGTGCACATACTGTCAAGAAGGCATGTGCTTTGGATGAGTTACCAGAAGGCTTCATGGGTAAAATGCTAGTATACAGGAGTGGTGCTATTAAGCTGAAGCTTGGTGATACCCTTTATGATGTGAGTAGGCTTTGTAATAAAACTAAAAAGCAGAATAGAAAGTCATTTTGTCTCTCTTCATGCCTCTACTACATTGCAGAAACCTTTGTCATATGCTAAAAAAGAAAAAAACTTGTGAATTACATTGCAAAACTTGTTATATTACTTAGATAAACTTTTGATTTAGCTAATTACACTAAATTCATTAAATATATACTCTAATAAGATCCTAATATATATTTTAAATTATCTGAGTTAACTCAATACAAAATAAAAGGAATATTGTAACTCATACATCTTTTGTCTTTTTTCTTTTATGAAATGGATGTAGGTTTCTCTGGGTCTGGATCGTGTGTTTTCTCAAGATGTAGTAGCTATCAATACTGCAGAGAAGCATTGTTGTGTAGTTGGGGAGCTCAGTAAGCATGCCTCTATAACCCCCAATGTGGACTCCATTTTGGATAGGATGGATGATTTATGATAATTCTTGCTCATTGGCAACATATGATAAAATTTTGTTTTAGTTCACATTTATCCAATTTTTTTCTATTACAAAATGTCAAAGAATAAGATGGTAAGTTGCAAAAGAAAGCGCTACAGATTACTTTTTGAAAGAAAAATATAGGAAAATAGTTGAATAGCATTTTGCTTGTGCTTCTAAGCATTATTATTTAAAGATAATATCAGAATCTTTTCAAATGCAGCAGCAGTTGCAATATGTAAATTATAATGGTTTAATTATCATTTCAAATGAACTCTTGCAACTATTACAATGTTATCAAATGAACTCTACCACCAAGTGCTTTTGTTCCTTATCTTACTTAAATGATGTTGCGTTTTTAAATTCATGTTATACCGGCGATGATTGGATATGTATCAGATTTCATTGCCATTTGTGTGGCTTGTGCTGACATTATTGACATTCAAAAAACCAAGCCGTTTCATTTAAAGGGAAGCTCCTCAGATTTCTCTTTGATTCCTTTGGTCCACCATGCTTTATTATTATTGGTTAAATTATTCAGTAAATACTAAATAGTTCATCAAGCTTGCTTCTCCCATTTGTTTTTAGTACCTAATTACGTTATTAAATCTACAATGTCAAATAAACAGTGCGCATCTTGAATATTTCTCAGCTTTAACACACCAAATGGTACATAAGGTTTGTGATACAAGACTTGTCTATTTCATTAAATGGTTCATATTGTAGCACTCAGAGTAGGAAGTTAAGCATTTTAATCACACATGTGGTGATCTGTAGAGATGGATCTTCCTGATGGATAAAATACTCGGGTTGTGGTTCTTCTTTTTGAAGCATAGCTTGGACCCATTGGAGAAAAACTAAATGGAACTTTATCACAGTGATTATAACTTGGATCCAATTAGTTTATAATATCGAAAGAAAAATTGATTTTGATAGTATGATATGACGATTAAATTGCTACAGAAGAAATGTTATTTCCAGGTATGAGCAAATTGTTTGTCCAAGCCTTTATTTGTGGAAGATTGATAGAAATATGACAGACAACTAAGTTTCCATTTGTGATGGGGAATCACATTATTTTTGAATTTGTAATTATTTGATGTTCTGATCAGCTTCCCAATATCATTTTCCAATCTCAAGACATAGTAACGTGATGATGAAGCCAAAGCCCAGCTTGTAGGCACTTTTGGCACAAAGGGGCACTAATTAAAATATGTTAGAAAAAACACTACTAATACGAGTTGTTAAACATGGTGTGGCATTATTAGTTTGGATATAAACTTGGATATCTTGATAATGAGTGAGTTTGATGTGAGCCATCCTTGTCATGGACAGTTTTAGAGATCACAAGCTTTTTTGAGGAGCTACTGGCCTACGACTTACATACGTGGCTACAATGTATAAAGTTTAGCAAATACTAACCAAATAACAAAGGAAACTCACGGGATTCTTTGTTGAGTGATTATTCAGTAATCTAAGACTATAAATAAATACGTAGTTTCTCTCTCACATAAATAGTGGGTCACACTAATTAAATTCGTTGTAGGATTTATCATTCTGTGAGAGAGGGGAATACACATTTATTTGTAATCCGGGACTACTGAATAATTTTCCCTGTTTAGAACTTTAGGTACTGAAAAATTAATTTGTCTAATCATTGCAGTATTATGTTTTTCTTTCTATATCTTTTTAAATAATCACCATTTTTTTTTTATAAACAATAAATCTAGCATATACAAAAAACTTCACTACTGTAGCACTGACATATTGTAATTGTGTATAATAAAAACATTGTTAGCAATAAGTTTAAGTGAAAGTAATGTTGTACGAATTAACTAAATAAAAAAGATTTTTTATCGAACTTTGCTCTTCTTATGAGGGCAATTTTTACCCAATAACACATTTTTTAGAGTTATTTTGCCAAACAGTCTCATTTCAAACTTATATCAAAACATAGGTGAGTTTGTGTTTTATTTTTTAAAAGAAAAACAATCAGCCTTTTTAAACTTTCCCAAATGAATACCCACTATTAGTGTTAGTTTATTCCACATTTCCTTAGCAATTCAACATGGGGAGTGTACTGTAGGGGAATTCAACTTTTCTCTTTGAGGATGTCTCAAACAAATTGGATAAACACAATATGTATCCCATAACAAAAAATCTAGGGAAAAAAAAAATATATATATATATATAAGTGAAGAAAAAAAAAAAAAAACAATTTCACTGGCACAAAGCCAAGAGAGTTAACTAGTTAAGTAGCCCAGCAGCTTCAAAGATCAATGACTATTGACTATCATCATGCAAAAAAAAAAAAAAAAAAGATGGTTTGGGCTGCAGGCATTGCAAGGATAAACCAAAGGCAAAAGAGAAGGGATTTGGATTGAAGATGTGGTGTGGGATTCTTGAGATAGGAGAAGACCACTTTAAGAAGGAATGAGTGCTCGGTCCAATCGAACCTGCTAGACAAATGAACCTTCGTCACAAGACCGGTCACCCTTTGGGGTTTGAATGATCAAACTCGCTTTAATTAGTTATTATTTATTTTTAGAATGTGACCCATACATGATCTGTTTACTGAGATGCATTATCGTAGAGGAGACCTATTGAGGCACATTAATTGTTGAGGCGCTCGGTCCAATCGAACCTACAAGACAAATGAACCTTCCTCACAAGACCGGTCACTCTTTGAAGTTTAATTTGGATGATCAAACTCGCTTTGATTAGTTACTATTTTTTTTTTACAATGTGACCCATGCATGATTTGTTTACTGAGATGCATTATCGTTGAGCAGACCTATTGAAGCACATTAATTGTTGAGGTGCTCGGTCCAATCGAACTTGCAAGACAAATAAACCTTCGTCACAAGACCAGTCACCCTTTGGGGTTTGGATGACCAAACTTGCTTTGATTAGTTACTATTTTTTAGTTTGAAAATGTGACTCACACACGATTTGTTTATTGAGATGCATTATCTCAAAGGAGACTTATTGAAACACATTAATTGTTGAGGTTACCTATTGAGGTGCACATTAATTGCTTAGGTTGCTTGTAAGGTTTTGCCTTGGCCCTTGAGTAGGTGACCATAAGGAGACTCGAATTAGTGATTATTGGAGAGCACACCCAAAATCGGACCAGTTAAACTACCCCTCAAGATTTGGTTTTGTAAGATATTATTATGTTCGGTTGCGAATTCCAACCCCAATAAAAAGGCATTGACAGAATATGTGATAAATGAAAGGTAAATTAACCATAACAAAACGACCTTAAATAGTACGAATGAGACATTGTAGAAGTTAATTAGGTTGTATATCGATATCTGTCAAATCCAACCTTTGGCAGAAAATTGAATCATACTAAGTCCAATTTTTTTTTAATCAGGTTTGTGAAAGTCCAAACTATATACTTGAGAAATTAATACGGCCCATCCTAACAACTCTCCACATGATTGTGTACTCCCAAACCATACAATATTGTGTTTACAACTTTACATATATAACATAACAAACAAACATTTGACATGTCGCATGACACATATTAGAATAACATCACAATTTACAAAATCATAGCACACTTTAACTAATTGAATGATGATGATGAAAAAAAAAAAAAAAAAGAGAGGACAAAAAATGCAACACAGGATAAGGTCAGCTTTGAAAATTATAAGGTCTAAAGAGATGCAAAACAAAGAATGTCTTTCTATCTAAAGAAAAAAAATTAAGATAATATATTATTTATAAATTACTCTACACGCGGTTTGTGTTGTAAAATTACTAATTATATTTTATATTCGATATTTTTTAACAAATCTTATTCAATAGATAATATGACTATTTCATTTAATCTTTCTGGTGACATAATTGAAACGCAAGTAAGATTTTAATAAAAATACGGTGTACAGAGAGAGAAAGTAAGAAAATGAGTGAATGGCTTTTTTTACTATCTAGGGTTGTCAAACAGTCAAAGTGATAGACATCTAGGTTATAAAGATGGTGAAAAGTTTTAATACTTCTACTCTTTTTTAGGTTTATTTTATTATTGTTAGGACTTAGGTTAAAGAAATAAATTATGTTTGGATTTATTTTAAAGAATTAATTTCAATATTTGGGACTTTTCTTTTAGGTTTGTTTTAAATATATGAGCCTTTTCAATTTATTTATTTATTTTTTTCTTGTATAGGGTTATATTATAATTCTTTTAGCCTTCCAATATTCTAAGGGTCTTAAAAAATTTAGGATGCCTAATTTTTGGGTGAGGCCTAGAGCGGTCACCCATCTTGCTCATGTCCACAACCATCCCTGTAGCCTGTCTCCATTATCATAATTATAATATGGTGGTCAAGAGCAAGGGCGAAGCGAGAAAAACATTTTGAGGGTGGGCGGGAAATGTTAAGTAAATTAATTCCAATGGTATGAGAAAATTTTATTTTATAAAAAAGAGGTATACCTAGTCCAATGACAACTCTAGGAATTTGTTCTAGGGTGGACATTAATTAAAAACCTTAATCCGATTTGTCTATTAGAACGATTTTTTTTTCTTTTTTTTTTGTTATTCACCTATACCTATATTTCATCACACTGTTGGAAAGAGATGATATACTGAAAGAGGAAAAAAAAAAAAAAAAAAAACTACTAAAAATAGCATAGTTGTGGCTGCTATTGTTGTTATTTGGATTAATTTTTATTATTTAATTTGTGGTTATTTTTTGAAGGGGTTAAGTGTACTAGGTCTATTGGCATCTCAAGTCAAATGTGTTCAATATTATATTTGAGCGTGTTCAATTTGGATTAAGTGAGCTTAAAGGATGTCCTAATGAATTTGGGTTGGGTTTAAAAAATTATAGGTTTTTTTTTTAATTTTTTAGTTTTGGCACTGGTCAAGAGCTTTATGAGTCAATAATATTATCTTATCTCTTTGTCGCTTAGTAATATTGTCTGATCTCTCCAACTAATTTCTATAAGGATCGCCACTTGGGTATTCGGCCCAGTGGTAATCCCCTCCCCAAAAAAGCCCCCCTTTATGAGGGTGTGGGTTCGATCCCCGGGATCTTCAAAATATACGTGTGTGTGAGTTTAGATTAGAAAGAAAAAAAAAAAAAAACTATACTTAGATTTTTAAAACCTGTTAGTTCTTGACCAAGTAAATATACAAAGGACAAAACAGTCATTTAGCAACTCAATTAAACCTAGTCTTACTCAAACTAAACTTCTCCAAAAAAAATAGGAACTACAAATCTACAATGCACACCTGAAAATCGTTACTAAATCAGATTCTTCATACTCAAAAGTAGGCTACAACCTACAACTAGTGCATTATCACCATATGTACTACTTTCATATTTATTAGAACTCTATTACCTACGTACTTTCCTCCATCTTCTGTTTTAAGTCTCTCAGACCTCTCTAAGCTCTCTATATTATTCTAGGGCTCCCTTTCTTGATCACTAGCAAGCTTTCATGCCTCGTGTGGCATGTCAAACAAGGTTGTCGTTCAATTTTTCTAAACAATTTAAGATAAGAACTACTAATTCATATACTTAGCTAGTTATTGTTTAATTTATTACTTTAATGCATTGTGTATCAGAATCCATGATTGTACACGTTGATAAACTTAAGAAGAGAATCACAATTTTTTGTTTTTTTTTTTTTTTTTAACAGTATAGATGGATTCTGTTTATTGCTAGAATTCTAATGAGACAAACCAAGTGCGATTTGGATGAGTGTGTGATGAGATATAACATGGTTTAGGTTCTGGATTGCATGTATGAAATATGTTTTTTGTTGCATGGTTTTCTCGTTCAAATATTGGTCTTTGAATTTTATTTTTGATTCTAAGTTGTAGTATGTTTTACAAGGATTACAATGACATAAATTTCTTAAGAAACGGAGATGTTTTCAGAGAGATATAGGTTTTGGAAGGTCTGGTTGCGGCTACGGTTTCAAGGGAAAACCCTAGGTTTTGCTGCTGGAGGTTGAAGATACTTCCAGCCATAAACATCCTCACACGTGTGTACAGTGCATATGAAACACGTAATAATATTTTCAATTAATTTTTACAGCACATTTATCTTTATTTTTATGAAATAATAAATAATAAGTGGGAGGTGCTTTGCGTTCAGTGTTTATATGAGTCTATGACTGAATTGTCTCATTAGATATAGAGTTAAACTCCAAACCAACGACTTCTGTTTCCATATTGGATAGCTCTTGGAAATCAAATTTTGCAGAAGAATTCGGGATCAGTGGGGCATCGTGTTGCGAGACATGTGGAGATAAACGTGAAGCATCCTGGAACGGAACTCCAGGATTCTCGGGAGGATGAGCTGTAGAACCTTCAGTCGTTGATGAGGGGGATGAACCACTGGCTTTGGCCGCCGGCAACCTGCCAGCAGGAGGGGCTCGAAGCCATTGACCATAAGGAAAGCCATGTTGGTGATAGTCCCATCGATGACACTCTCTATCCCCATGCCCAATACAACCACAGCAGTACATAATATGTAGGCAAAGCGTTCATATTGAAATGCAACCCATAGAGGTTCACCATCGGCAACTTCCTCCAATGAGACCATCTGACCCCGTTGAAGTGGTTGAACAAGGTCGAGAGAAACACGAACACGGAGTGATTTCCCCCAGGCAGCTCCGGTGGGAGGGGCATCAATATCAAGCACAACTCCAATAATGTTTCCAATCAACTCACCAGAGTCACCAACATCCCACGACATGCTAGATATAGGAAGATTCAGAATATGTAAAAAAAAAACTATACGTAGATTTTTAAAACCTATTAATTGTTGACCAAGTAAATATATAAAGGACAAAACAGTCATTTAGCAATTCAATTAAACCTAGTCTTACTCAAACTAAACTTCTCCAAAAAAATAGAACTACAAATCTACAATGCACACCTGAAGATCGTTACTAAATCAGATTCTTCATACTTAAAAGTAGGCTACAACTAGTGTATTATCACCATATATACTACTTTCATATTTATTAGAACTCTATTCCTCCATCTTCTGTTTTAAGTCTCTCAGACCTCTCTAAGCTCTCTATATTATTCTAGGGCTCCCTTTCTTGATCACTAGCAAGCTTTCATGCCTCGTGTGGCATGTCAAACAAGATTGTCGTTCAATTGTTCTAAACAATTTAAGGTAAGAACTACTAATTCATACCCCAAAGATACTTAGCTAGTTATTGTTTAATTTATTACTTTAATGCATTGTGTATCAGTATCCATGATTATACATGTTGATAAACTTAAGAAAAGAATCACAAGTTTTTGTTTTTTGCATGAGGTTTAGATTAGGGTTGTTGTTTTCGCCGGAGATTTTTAGGAGAGTTTCTGGTGATGAAAACGGAATAGATGGATTCTGTTTATCGCTAGGATTCTTATGAGACAAACCATGTGTGATTTGGATGATTGTGTGATGAGGTATAACATGGTTTAGGTTTGGATTGCATGTGTGAAATATGGTTTTTGTTGAATGGTTTTCTCGTTCAAATATTGGTCTTTGAATTTTATTTTTGATTGTAAGTTGTAGCATGTTTTACAAAGATTACAATGACACAAATTTCTCAAGAAAGGGAGATGTTTTCAGAGAGATATAGGCTTTGGAAGGTCTGGCTGCGGCTAGGGTTTTAAGGGAAAACCTTAAGTGATTTTTTGATTTGATGCCTATCTTATAAACAAAATTACTGTTTTTTTGGGCAAACCTTAGTTAAATATGGTTTAGGTTCTTTAATTAAATTTAATCATGTGGTTGCATTAATTAATATAACACAAATAATAATATTTCCTCTATTTTAATTACATTTTATTAAAGAATTTTATTAAAGTTTCTAATTTTTTTTTATCCCTTATCTAAGTAATTACAATACTGATGAGGGGTTCATTTAAGTAACCTTTGGTGCTAACCACGTGGGCAGGGGTTCTCCCACCAACCGCCTTTGGGGAGGTTTTGGAAGGAAACCCTTTATCCCGGGAGTTGTGGGTTTATACGCCCCAATTGCCCAAGACTTACTATGTAATTACAAAAAAAAAAAAGTTGTATTCTGATGAGATTTAATTTGTGATATGATAATGATATAGTCCAAGTGAAGTGAAAATACATGTGGGTTTAAAATAAAAAAAAAACATTATAGTCCCAATATTAATTATCAAACATGATCAGCAAAATTCCCAATATTAATTATAGTCTCTCTGTTTTCTCCTATTGAACCCACGGCTACGACAGAACTATTGTATTTGAAGTTTTGAACCCACATCAATATTTGAATCTTTTGTGCCAATCCCAAATTTTCTTGAGCTAGAAAAAAACAAAATGAGAGAAAGAAGGAAAATTCCGTGGAAGAAAACCGCTATCATTGACATTAGTTTTACTATTGATAAAGCATCGAGTTTTATTTTGATAATGACAAGGTTGAGGTGGAGGTGGAGACCAATCTACCCCAATCCAAACTTGTAAGTTTTGTACTAAAGTTTCAAACTTTATTTCATTTTTGTTGTTGTGGAATTGTTGGTTTGTGATTTGGAGCTCTGTTTTTTGATGGGTTTTGTTCTGTTTTGTTTTGTTTCTTTGGTTGTCATGAATGTGTTTGGCCTTGAGTGTTTTTTGGGGGGGTTTGTGAAGTGGGTTTTGGTGGGGAATAGAGAAAATCAAATTTGTAAAGCATTAATGGAGAACAAATTCAATTTGAAGATCAAATTATTGAAATAAACACTGTTCATTTCAATGGAGAAGAAGAGAGCAAACCATAGTAAGGGTTACTTCTAATTATGGTTAAGACAAAAGTTAGTATATGAAAGAATTTTTTTGATATGGGTAAGCTGTTAGAAACATTAGTTGGTGTAATTTACCTAAAATGTAAATTATTGAATTTGATGTTTTGATATGAGAACATCATGCCTAAGTTATTTTGATGCGCATATAATATGCTACTTAAATATTTGGAAGTACATGATGATTGTGATATTCTAGAATGAAATGCTTGAAAAGCCCTTCTACACTTAGGAGAATAGTCAAGTGCTCGAAGAGCTTTAGACACTCTTGTTAGCAAAAAAGAAAAGGAAAGAAAAGGAGCAATTAATCAAAATTATATTTTGTGTGGGAGTGCAAACCAATATCACGTGTATAGGCAAGTGCTCTTTGAGCATGTGAAAAGAGATATAATGTGCTTGCAAAAATAAATTTTTGGGTGGTGGATAATTATGGAATTAAATAAATAATATTTTTTTTAGTGAGATGTTATTTATTTTAGTTAGTGAGAATTTCATTATTCCTGTTGTAGTGCACCCAAAATTTGGTTATAGATGTGGTGTCCATGCAATGGTTGAGTTGATAGATACTTTCATGAAGATTTTGAGCATTAAAGAAATTAGCTATCGTAAAAGTATAACTTTGGTGTGGGGGATGATTCCAAGCCTAATGAAGTTTTGATCTTACAACTTGTATAAAATTACAATTATTTAAATTTGTATAATGCAGCAAAATATAGTTACAGTATGCTAAGTAGTTTAGAAATGCGTAGAGATATAGGGATTTCCTAAATTAAGGTCGTGTCTGATCTTAATGGTTAGAGAGATTGAATTTAGTTAGTTTGCGGTTTCTAAAGATGTAAATTTCAATTTCTCCTCCATAAGCATAGAACACTAGCATGGTACAACCTAGATTGGAGGAACCACCTCTAAGTCACTGACTAGAGACAATTTATACATAAACAGTTTTCTTCTTCTTTTCTGATGTTTTGCAACAAAATTTTCTATTTCTTGTATCTTGTAACACTTGGATGGGGTGTGGTTCTTAGGATTTTAGGTTTACCAAAGAATGTCACTAGAAGATGCTTACTTGGGTAAAGCAAAAGTTACCGAATCTGACTATGCAATGGAAGAAGACGTTCAGCCACAGGTCTACTGGGTTCCGGAGACCCCTGAAAAGCCGCAGGATGTCTTTGTTGAAAGGCAATTGCTAAACAGTCCCAATGCTTCCGGTGCAGTGCCTTTGAATTCTTCCTTGGATGAAAACAAGGGTTTGTGTGATTTGAATGCAGCATTGGCTACAAAGGATGAGGAACATAATTCTACTGGTATGGAACGCATGGACCTTAGTTTTATGGGATTGATAGACTTGAACAAAAGTGCTTATGAAGAAGTTGTTGGTTGTGGTGATTGTTGTCTAGAGGAAGCATTGCCTTATGAACAAGTCATAGAGAATACATGTGGATATGCTGGTGGAGTAGCTAAAGGCTCAGATGTTTTGCACTCTAGAGAATCTAACAAAGGTCCTGATGTTTGGGATGCACCATTCGCAAATATTCTTTCTACAGAAATCTTGATGTTACTAAATGTAGCTCCTCCAGCCTCTCAGTCATCTGATTATGAAGTAATGCAGCCTGTAATTGAGAGGATGCCCAATAGTTCTGTTCTTGTTTCACAATCTGATAGTGGAAGACATGCACAAGAGCCTGCTACCCACACTTCTTCGATTCCAGAACATGACCTCTTGCCTGGCTTAAGCGTTCAGAACAATACCAACAGCCTAGAAACTCATGTCCCTCAATGTAAGTCATAATTTTGCCATTGGATTTTATGATTATTATTATCGTATTTATTTATTTACATGCTTGTTTGTGTCTATGCTCCCTAGAATGAGGTCAACATTCACCCAAAATAATAAAATCAAAGAAAAACAAATATCTAATCTGTGACTGATAGCTTTTGTTTATGAAAATTATCTACAGCTTAGCAGATGGAAGCCCTTGTAGCAAATTAGAAAGTGAATGCAACCATTCGACCTATATCAGTAATGCTTGGCACTGATTTTAAATCAGTACCAATGATAAGGCCTGATGTAGCGTCAGATGGCTCTATTTTTTCCCATTTTACTGATATTATGAGTTTTGACATACAAGAAATATAGACATATCATGATATTGTATTTCTAAATGCCAGATGGCTCTCAGCCCATCAATGGCTCGGATTCCACCTTTTCAACTCAATCACAGAATCAGGATGTGAATGAAAGGCCACAGAAGAGACCCAAAAGGAAGAAATATTGGCCCAAAGTGGTCCGTGAAGGCAAACCCAAAGGGACTCCAAAGCCTAAGATGCCAGTACCTTCAACTCCAAAGTGCACTTCTTCAGAGAAAAATATGTCGGGGAAGAGGAAATATGTAAGGAAAAGCAGCCTCAAAAACTCAGTTTCTTCCTCAGATGTCATGGTTATTACCTCAGAAGATGTGGTTGGAGAAGGGACTCCAAAAGTTAAGACACCAGAACCTGCAACTTCTCCTTTAGAGAAAGATATGTCAGGGAAAAGGAAATATGTAAGAAAATGCAACCTCAAAAACTCGGTTACTTACTCAGAAAATGCCATGTGTAGTACCTCATTAGATATGGTTGCAAAAAATATGTTTTGTGAAAACAAACCCAAAAGGACTCCAAAGCCTGAAACTCCAAAACAGTCTTCTGAGAAAAAAATGATGGGAAAGAGGAAATATGTGAGGAAAAGAAGCGTTAATAACTTGGTTATCACCTCAGATAATGTCGTTGGAGAGAAAAATTATTCTGTCATAAAGACATGCAAGCGAGCTTTGAGTTTTGACTTGGAGAATCAGTCCCAAGATGATAGCGTTATGGCAAGAGACCCTTCACAGCTTCAAATTCAAAGTTCATGTGGGTTGAGTTCAAGTTTTGACTTGGAAAACCACTCAACAGAAGAAAGCACCATCACTTTACTCGCTTCTCAAAATCAAGTTCAAAACTGCAGTGGCAAAATTGATAGTGCTGTTCTGGTTCAAGAATGCAGGAATCATAGAGAATTAGTTACCCCTGAAGTAGAGAAGCCAGTGCTAGAATATTGTAACCAAGCAATAAATCATATTGGTTGCCAATACAATGACATGTCTGTTCACAAAAGGAAATTCCTAGAAGGTGCATGTTACATCTATAGCAGAAAACTAGGACCAGTTTTTCCACAGAAGAAGAAAAGGAGCAGGCGGAAACGGAGAATTGAGATGTCCAGCGTATTTTGGTCAGAATTCCTAGCTAACTACGTTACTCAGATGCAACCCATGACTATCATTAATGATAGAAGTTTCAAGTGTGAAGAGGCCTTGAGCCAAGTCAAAGTCAAGACGACAAAAAGGAGGAATAACATGTGCATTCCTAGGCGCAACTTAGCTGACTTAATTATACGTCCGTGCAAACAGAACTCATGCAAATCAAAGATTAAAACAAAAAAGAAATCCAAGGGTCATACTCGAAGAAGGAGAAACTCTGATAAGTTGACTGCTAAACCAGTCAATAATCATTATCAGTTGCCCAAACAAAAAATGCTTGGTCGTGAAAGGCAAGAACAAGAAACTGAGATTTCCCATGAACCTGAAACTTGCAATGATGGAAGCCTATTTGGTGATGCTTTGTTTGATGGCAATCATGAAAGGGCTGTAACATGGACTGAGATAGGACCTTCTCTTGTTGAGGAGGCTATTTGGACTAGTGCAAACCCACAAGAGCATGAGGATTTTCAGCTCAATTCAAAATCAAGAGGTACTTCTACTTGCCAAAAACTATATTTCTTCTGGAGTAGTACACGTACCTCCATATTAAATCCTAATCATGGAAGCAATTATAGCATTTTCTATCATTTATTTGATGCAGGTACACACGAAACACTAACTCCATTTGAGGAACAAGAAAAAATTGCACATAGCTCTAACAGCAGGCATAGCACTGTCCCAACTAAGGATGCTTATGACCAGGAAATGAGTGTAATGGCAATGTGTCTTGAGAAGGGACCCTTTCCTGTAAATTCGGAGTTGAATATTAACAAAAGTGAGAAAAGCCCATTAGAGCATGAGCATTTCTTACTCACTACCAAATCAAAAGGTACTTCCCTTCAGTAGAAAGTTCTTTGTATAAGAAGCTCATGTTACTTAAAGTTCCTAGTTATTGAAAGATTTACAGCAGCTTCTATTTTTTAGTTGATGCAGGTCTGCAGGAAGAAAGAAGTGATGCTCATGTTTCGGAACCAGTGTGTATTAGTGATGGACAAGCCCTAATTTTGGTGCAAGATCAGAATGCACATGGTCATAACAGCAGGCACGATACTCTAGTTCCCTATCAGGAGCAAGACCATAATGCACATGATCCTACCAGCATGGATGGCACCCTTGTTCCCTATCAAGGGCCATTTGAGCCTACCAAGAAACGGAAACAAGTGGCTAAAGTTGATCTTGATCCAGAGACAATGAGAGTTTGGATGCAGCTAATGGATAAAAGTTCTGAAGGTGAAACAAAACCAGATGAGGAAAAGGAGAAATGGTGGGATGAACAAAGGAGTGTGTTCCGTGGACGGGTTGATTCATTTGTTGCCCGCATGCACCAAATCCAAGGTAGATTCTTGCTATTTTTATTATCATCAACCAGTCAGATACTTGAAATTCCCTAACAATCTATGTAAGAGGATAACTAAATCAATATGAAATTTAGTACATGGAGTGAAGAGTAGTAATGCATTTGTGACATACTTGGACGAATTGTTTTTTTGGGAAAGATTTGAAACATAATATTGTCACTCTAGTCGTTGCTACAGTGATGTACACACATGAAAAAGGCTAATAAAGGTTTGATAAATAGGCACTCAACAATGCTAGTGCTGTTCATTACACACACAATTTTGGACTACATCAATCATTAATGTATCTTACCCTTTGCATTTGCAACATACTTGGACGAATTGTTTTTTTGGGAAAGATTTGAAACATAATATTGTCACTCTAGTCGTTGCTACAGTGATGTACACACATGAAAAAGGCTAATAAAGGTTTGATAAATAGGCACTCAACAATGCTAGTGCTGTTCATTACACACACAATTTTGGACTACATCAATCATTAATGTATCTTACCCTTTGACCACTAAAACAAAACATTGTCTTCAGATGCACAATAGTCATTTACCAGAAAAAAATTAGTGGTGTAATGGTACTGTCTGATCCTAAAGCAAGAACAAAATCCTCTACCTATAAATGAAAGTATTTAACTTAGTAAAGTCCAACTAAGATTTTTACAAACAAGAGATTGATCTGTGTCTGTGTGCATGTTAAATTATCTCGTCCTCTTTGCATTTTCTGTCTCATTCTGATTACTTTTATTTCTGATAGACTGATATGAGTAAAAGAAAGTAAACGATGAAGTGTTCTGTAAAACCCTTCATTCTTACCATAACAGGAAGTGTATCAATCTGTATATTAATTGGCATACAAATGGACTAATAGTCATAAATTCTACAGGGAATAGACGTTTCACAGAATGGAAAGGTTCAGTTATGGACTCTGTGGTTGGAGTTTTTTTAACTCAGAATGTGTCAGATCACCTTTCAAGGTAAACAAAAAGAAATTTTTTTTTTTTTCCTTTTCCATTGGTATTGATACAAATTAAAAAGTAGTAGTTAAGGAGACTATCTTAACACACTGCTGTTTTCTACAGTTCTGCCTTCATTTCACTTGCCTCTAAGTTCCCTTTTAGTGACCACAAAACAAGCTATGAATATCAGCAGAAAGTTGATAAACAGGAATCTATTGGGCCAGCATTTGATTCAGAAGGTAATGAGTTACTTGACTCTAAAAGTGAACTTGATATGAGTTATGGATTGGATAATGGAGCCGAGATCTTGGCTGCTAAGGCTGAAGGGGCAAACTTGGAAGGAACTCAAGAAAGGGGACCTGTCAAAGATGCAGATGCACCCCATAAATCTGAAGACTCTTTTAGAGTGCAAACCACTGATGAAATTCAGTTTTCACATACACCCTTCAGCATGGGAAGTTCCAAGGCATTTACAGAGCCTCTACAGTCTGAAAAAACCACCTTACTGCAGAAATCAGGTTAGTAACAAAAGCAATATCTTGTCAAGCAATGAGAACCCTGAAAAGTGAATATACAGAACCAAGAGGAATGGAGTATGGAAATAGAAACTTCATGCTCTGACAGAATAAATGACCTGACACTTAACCATGGTGCCTGTGCGTTTGAGCTTTCCCCTTTCCCTTCAAATGTAGAGGTGGAATCATCTGAAAATCTCGGAGGACTGCAAAGACCAGGTATTGTAGACCAAATGAGCAATAAACCTACCCTCGTGGAAGATTCCTGCCCTGAATTTCGTAGTTCAGCAGAAGATGCCATCAAAAACTCAAGAAGTAGCTGAAAGTTTTAACATATACATCGGGTAAGCCTTTTCTGCCCCCAGAGTGCAACTCACAAGCAGAATGTGGGATAGAAAAAGGTCCACATACCAAAAACTGTCATGAAGGAGGAAGAACAAACTTTCAAGCAGAAAATATACCAGCTGATGAGCTTCAAAGCTTAGTTAATGAAATGGTAGAAAGTCATAAAGGAAAGATGCAGCCAACCAGTGATGCCAATACCTTGAACAAGGAAAAGGGTAAAGGAAAAAGTAAAAACTTAAAAAAACAGAAAACTTCTTCTGGCATGGCATCTGATGAGACAAAGAAAACCACTCGGAGAAAAAAGGTTGAAAAGAAGGAAGAAATTGACTGGGATGAACTAAGGAGAATCTATTCCACTGCTGAACCAAGAAGCAGCAATCGCATGGATTCTGTGGATTGGGAGGCGGTTAGATGTGCAGAAAATATCGAGATTGCCCATGCCATCAAAGATCGTGGCCAGCAAAACATCATTGCAGGACGAATCAAGGTATTAAGAAAGTTTATATTGACAATTCTAAATTTTAGCAATGAGTCCTCTTAAGGTATTCCTCATATGTGAAATCACATTCATGATAGTTAAAAAGTAATTGTTTGCTTTTGCAGGACTTCCTTAACAAAGTGGTTACACTACATAAAAGCATCGACCTTGAATGGTTAAGAAATGTGCCGCCTGATTTAGCAAAGTAAGCCCACAATGATGATCCAATCTATATCATAGACCTCTATTTTGTGGGAGCATTTAATAACATCCTTAGATCATCACTATAATCTGATAGTAGTTCAACTGAATTTGCAAAGTGATAATTGAATCATGTTTTCTGTAGGAGATACCTTTTGGAAGTAAATGGATTGGGGTTGAAAAGTGTGGAGTGCGTACGGCTTTTAGCACTTCAGAATATTGCCTTCCCAGTAAGTATTCCATTGAATATACTGATCGTTTATCTTCTAAATAAATTTTGAGTGGACACGAAATAATCTATTTGTTTCTTTAATAAGGTGGATACAAATGTTGGTCGGATAGCAGTGCGTCTAGGATGGGTCCCCCTCGAACCATTGCCTGAAGAACTCCAAATACATCTTCTAGAACAGTAAGTATAATTTACCAATGAGCTACACCATTGATATTTTCATTCAAGATAAAACTTTTGATTATTTTTTGCATAGGTACCCACTGATGGATTCCATTCAGAAATATCTATGGCCACGACTGTGTAACCTTGACCAACCAACATTGTAAGTCTCAAGTTCTCCTTAAACAATGATCTCTGTTTATTTCAAATAGGTACTTTCTATATAACAGCATAATATCTGTAAATCAACCAAAAAACAGTTACATGACATATTTTTATATTACAGGTATGAACTACATTATCAACTGATAACCTTTGGAAAGGTATATTATTTTTCTCTTCTGCAAATAATTCATTAAAGCATCAAAATGACCTCCTCACTTTGGATTTTTAAAAAGATGTGAATTGCTGACCACATGCTTCAAAATTCATACAGGTTTTCTGCACAAAGAGAAAGCCAAATTGCATTGCTTGTCCAATGAAGGGAGAATGCAGACACTTTGCGAGCGCATATGCAAGGTCTGAACACATTTACTTCTCAACATTTCAAAATTATACTATGATGCATATCTAATTAGAAATATGTAATGCTAAAAGAAAGAGATCATTGGGTGTTGAATAAGTCACCTGGATGATATTACCCATAAATATAATAATCCATGCATCAAGAATACGATTTTGACATGCTCATGCAAGATATCTATGACCTGAACATTAAAAAAGGATGCTTGGAGTTACAAGTGTTCTTAGGTTATAGATTTAAAGAAATAATCATCAAATTTGGGATGGTCAGACCATTACTATTTTTTTTACCTTTGCATCCATTAGATACCTAAGGATAGTGTTTGGCTGCCATAATTATGCATATCAGAAAGTTACAATAGTTTCTCTCTAAATTCACTCACACACGCACGTACTCACACACACACGTACTTACATATATACATGTATTTTTTATGAATCTCATCCAATGTACCATATGCAGTGCAAGGCTTGCCCTACCAGCACCAACAGAGAAAAGTATAGTAAGTTCAATAGTTCCCAGTACAGTACAAAACCCTAATCTGGTTTTCAACCCAACATCGCTATATCTTCTTGAGCCCAACCCACTTCAAGGATCAGAAAATCACACCAATAACTGTGAACCTATCATTGAAGAGCCAGCATCACCAGAGCGTGAATATATAGATCTACCAGAAAGGGACATTGAAGATTTCTTTCTGGATGATCCTGATGATATTCCTACAATCAATCTCAGTGTTAAAAAGTTCACAGCATATCAAAATCTGGATGAAAACAAGCTGATGCTTCAAGATGATACTATGTCAAGAGCTTTGGTTGCTTTACCAGCAGAAGCTGCTTACATTCGCATGCCCAAACTGAAGTATATTAGCCGGTTAAGGACAGAGCACCAAGTGTAAGTACATGTCTTCATGTTTACTTGATCTTAGAACATATAAAACTTTATATATATATATATATAACTTAGTGACTACACAGAACATGGGAGCTTGGCCAAGCTCAACTTTATATGGTCCAAGTTCAGATACGTATGAACTGGAACGCATCACTCTAATGACATCAATTGGATAGTCAAATAAAGTCAAAACCAATGAAGCCCCACTACTTATTAGGCAAGGTTACAGTGAAACTGTGAGTCACATTGTTTTAAGGCCTACTTGGATATCCAAATTTCAAATAGGAAATATTTATATTTTTTCATGGTATTTTTCTAAGCAATCTAATCCTTATGATTGGGGGAATTCCAGGAGTGGTAGCCATCATTATTGTAAATTTGAAATAAGGTATTTCATGAACTTTTTAGAGTTTATCATCTTTCTTCATTGATGGTGTTGACTCCAACTTTATTTCATCCCATGAGATGAAGATGTGTGCCTTAATTGCAAAAAAAAAATGACAAAGAAACAACTATACAATAACTTTATACTCCTAAGCATGCTCGTATAAATTTTCAGTTTCCAAAAGCTAGGTCAAGGATTTGGCACATTTATTCTATTTACTTTTGATGAATTTTATATTACCCTTTTATAAGAATGAATGAAATGCTACCCAATGCATGCTGACTAATATCTATTTTCATGCAGCTATGTGCTTCCAGATTACCATCCCCTTCTAACAGGAGTAAGTTATCTCACCTTCTACTTTGCAAGGACTAGTATTGGCATAAATGTAACTAATCTTCATTGTTTATGATTTTACAGCTAGACAGACGAGAATATGATGATCCATGCCCATACCTTCTTTCCATATGGACACCAGGTAAAAGATAACATAAAGAAAGCAATATGGTACTGCAGTAACCAATTATATATTTCACCTTTGTGAATCACAAAATACATGATATTCATGCTTGATTTTTCTTTTTAAAAAAATAGTGGTTGATGGCTTCAAATAACATGTTTCCATTTGTCTACATTGAAGATCTATTATTCATAAACCGAGAGACACTAAATGAATGTCTCAAGATGTAATATGTCATAATTCCATATGCATGCTAATCAAATTAATTTTGACAATGTTTCATATCAGGTGAAACTGCAAATTCGTTTGAACCACCTAAGAAAATATGCAATTCTGAGTATGGAGAACTCTGTAATGAGAAAGCATGCTTTTCTTGCAATGGTATTCGAGAACAGAACTCCAACACAATTCGTGGAACAATTTTGGTGAGTAAAAACCAGAACCCATGCACACATTCTAATTAGCTATAATTAAATATGGTAGACTATTATATGTAAGAAATGACCAATAAACCAATCCAACAGATACCCTGTCGAACGGCAATGAGGGGGAGCTTTCCACTAAATGGAACATACTTTCAAGTTAATGAGGTGAAATTATTCAATAACCCTTTGCTTTTTAAATTATGTGTTTTCCATCTTATACAACTCTGAGCATTCTAGATCAAGCTGCAATGCTACAACATTTATAAAAACCCCTTGCAGGTATTTGCTGATGATGAATCAAGCCAAAACCCAATAGATGTTCCTAGGAAATTGATATGGGATCTAGAAAGGCGAACTGCATACTTTGCAACTTCAGCATCAACAATATTTAGAGGTAAGCAAGCATTACAAAAATTGAGCTCTACGATATAAGGGTCAAATTAATGTCACGCATATCTTCTTCTTTTTCTTTTTTTGGTAAAACCAGGTTTATCAATAGATGAAATTCAGACTTGCTTTATCAAAAGTATTACATGACTCAGTAGTCAAAAGCTACTTCAATTTTAACAGTAGCTAATAGCTTTCAAGATAACAAAGAAATTACAGAATTTATGAAATGCCCATACACACAAGGGAAGAACTATGCCCCTCAATATTTATAATCATGATTGAAACATTCATAACTAAAACCACTATTGAAACTATTTTACTCATAAGCAAGGTCCAAATAGTAAAGAAAACAATAATAAATAAACTGAGAACTTAAATATTCTTTCAAAGGAGAAAAAAGAAGATAAAAATAAAATCAAGAAGGATTTACAATGTGTAGTTTGTGTCAGATTATAGTTTTTGAAGTTAAGGACTTTCTTAATTATAATTAATCACTGATTTGTAGGGTTTATTTGTGTGAGAGGATTTAACCGAAAAACAAGGGCTCCAAGACCTCTTGCAAAAAGATTCCACCGTTCAGCAAGCACGATGGGAAAGTCAAGAAAGGAGGAGTAGGAGATGACTGCAAAACCAGCCAAAGGTATGCCTTAATATGAATTTTGAAATCCGATCCACATCCAATATGTTATCTTAAGGTATTTTTTGTGAATGAGTACAATAATAAGAAGTCCACAGAGTTTAATATATTTCTGCTAGCTACAAAATTTCAATTACCACCATTCTAATACAAAATCAGAGCCAACCTTGTCAGTCCTGACTCCTGACTAGGACATCAAGGATTGTGAATGAGTTAAATTTACACTACTTTTGGTCTTCTAACAAATACTATTGGTCTCCTATCTATATGATATGAACTGGTTGTATTTAGTGGATAATTTAGTCGAATTCGAGGTGACTAGCCTCCTAGAATTAAATTTTTACCACATTATCAACATTTGAAAAACGGTTGACTATCTCCATTTTGGTATCTATTTAAAATATTAATGAAGTGACAAAATTCAATCCATTCATTTTAAATAGATGGATAGGTTTTTAAGAAATATAGAGGATCCTAATCCTAAATAGTCATAGTACAGGCAATACATCAAACGATTAATTCAAATGCTAAATAATAGCAACTGATAACAACCTATGCAAATGTAATACAATCCTAATCTAATCTAATCCTATCATTGCTTACAGAATAGGCTTTTATTGATAACTCCTACTGAGTTTAGAACTCTACTATCCTTATCACTTGCCATCTCCTTTCACTTTCTAACTGCTGCCAACTGATGCTTATCCATTATGCATTGAAAATCTATCTGGAATTATTATTAGTTTTCTTTTCAGTTATATGTCTCTTCCTTTAGGAGACCCGTGATATGAATATATGCTTAAAAGGTTTTGCTAAATTATTAATATCTTCTCTGCAGGATTGCTATATATCCACATCTGCATACCAAATGTCCTTGGCCTTTTCACTGAATTTTGATTGTCAACATCTGCGGTGTCATTTTGTCAAGCATTGTTATTTGATGATGCAGGACTTCTCTGTTTTTTAATCTAAGTGTAGTTTCTTTCATATGTAAATATACTACTGGTTTACGAACATGATGGCTCAAAAAGTGATGCCTGAGGAGAGCATAATGTTCTGTTCTTGATACAATTTGGTTTGAGCTTTGGAAATTCACACTGTAATTCTTTTCTAGATTTATTTAATGGGTTTTATGAATTCTTGAATGAAAATTTCTGTAATGAAGTAGGATGTATAATGTATTATAGCTTAGTTCAGAGTCTTCAGACTCGAAAGCTTTCTATTTTGTACTTTTCTATATTTTTAAGTGGGGTTTTTTTCTCAAGGTGGGTTAACTTTCTTATTAAAATAATCAAATGAACATTATCACTTATCAAAGAATTTAAATGAACATTAAAAAATCCATTTATGATTATGATAATGATCAAAATGATCATGCACTACTTGCAAATTGGTGTGGCTACCTTGCCATAAAATACACCTTCTATGAGTGCCCAACTTTTTCCTTTTATTTAACTAGTAAGCTTAATTTCCAAAATGACAATACGTTAATGGTACTATATTATTATGTATGGACACTATTGAAAGCCTAGTCAACCTCTTCCTCTTCTGCCTTTGAGATTCATTGGCAAACTTTTCATTGAGCTGATAATTAAGTAGGGTTGTAGGCATACAAGCATTGCCTGACTTCTTAATGCAGTATTTTTTAGCAGCTCCAGTTAAAAAAGTTTAATAAGTTTTGACATAGCCAAACCTGTCTAAGGCTCTAAGCTCAAATGTAATGGATTCAATTTAAAGTGTCACAAAGCTATTCTTAATCTATGGATTCTGTCCAGACTCTTAAATTAGCTCAATTCCTCTGCCCTTTGTTGGATAAGGAAATTGGCCTCTCTTTTTTATACATTCTCAATTTTACTTTAACAATATTTTTTGATAGGTAATAAAAGTATTTTGGAGATTAAGTCACAATTTGAAGGATCATTATTTCATTGAATGTCTTTGGATCATAATTGACCCATAAAAAAGAAAGAAAGGCTCCTTGGTCATCAAAAGTCCTATTCAACTCCCTCCAGAAGTCCAGATGGTCAATTATACTTTTAACTAGTTATCTTTCTCCAAGCAAAATATCAAATGTCACAGTTAAAGCTGTGTGACACATCCTCTCTGACTTCATGCTATTGTATTGTGGGGACCTTTTCATAGTCCATAGTGTTATAGTATCATAATAAACATCTCTTAATTGTATTAGAACAAAGGAGGATTCATTTTCAAAAAAGAAAGAAAGGCTGTGGAGAATGAGATTATGGATTCAAAACCTATTAGATGTGTGTATCAACGAAGAAGAAACAAACATATATCTACTATTATTGGTGTTATAATGCCTCTCTCGTTATGGTATGCACGGGCCACACGGCTGAGAGTAGTAGCCTTGGAATAAGTTGAAGTACACAATATTTTTCACAACTGTTGAAAGTAATGTCTCAATCACAATAAGTCACGTCAACAGTTTAAAAATAATAGATCATGGGAAAGTACTCAATCAAGTAAGCTATTATGAAAAAAGAGTAGTGAAAAGTGTTGTATTCCTATCATTACTCTTAGCCTTGATATCCACTGAATATTGCAGGCCTGCACGTTTCAAGGTGACATCCCTTATCCTTATGAAGTTGGATTTATCTACGAGCATTGATTCATTTTATTAACAAAAAACTACTTTCCTTTCTTTCATTATATCAAAAGATAGACCAATGAAAAGTAAAAACTGTTAAAAATGCATCTATATTCACAAAAAGACCTCTAAGAATTAGTCTACAAGCTATGTCACAATCAAAATCCTAACCATTAACATAAAAAAGAATAATATGATAACTAAAATTATGAAAGTATTCTTCTGTTATGTTTCCATCCACGTCTCCGAGCTCGTTTCTCCCACAATGCTGTAAGCTTGCGCTCCTCCACGAGTTCTCTTGCCGCCCTTGCCCTAGCTTCTTCACAAATTTCCACTCCAGCACTGCACTTTTCTGCTTCATTTTGATAGTGTGAAGAGACTTTTCTAGCCTCCATTGTTAATGCCTTGTTGTGTTCAATAGATTCATTGGCAACAACTTTCTGTAAACTTAGCTCCTCTGATAGTAAAACTATGAAATTCTTCTCCATTTCCTCTTTCACGACGGGATCACTTTTACCACAATCTGCACATAGAGAAGAATATGATCACACAATATGCAGAAGAAAACTTGCTAAACAGTCTGTATAAATTGATCTGAGGTTACAGAAGGAATGTAACAAGTAAAACTAGTCTTTTCGGGTTCCATGTTATACTCTTGCATTTCTCAAGTCATGGATCTCCTTAAAAAAATTCAGTTTTCAATCACAGATCATACACTCTATACAGACATATCAAAGAATACAAGTTGATTTCTTAAGCAAGCTAACTATTCCATTCCAATATCAATGGCTTTCTGAAAGCAATACATGACTTTTACAAATTGCTCTCAAATTTCACCATTTGATACCAATTTGGAATGAAGGATTAACCATATCCCATGCATGCATTGCCAGATAAAAGTCAAAAGTAGTATTTATTAGACTATATTAAAAACATTAGTATTTTTTATAAGTACATTAAAAACATTATTAATTTAAATGTTATTTTATTTTTTTTAGTATAATTTAAAAAAAAAAAAAAAAAGCATTTATGGATTGGAGAATGTCAAATTATTTGGATGCTTCAAAATTTTCCACACATTCAATAAGAAGCCTCAGACTGCCAAAAAAAGAAGCAAATGCAGCTCTTAATTACAGTTTCTAGCTAAAGTTTTTTTTTTTTTTAAGATTTAATTACTGTCTCTAGCAAGATACACAGTTTCTAATTACCCTTCTTTTTACATCTACAGCTGTTAGGGAAGACAAATCACATCACTATTTCATTTCTTTCTAGAAACAAGTTCATCACCACCCTATTTTGGAAAACACTGAATTAATTTCCCAGACACTTGATCATATCCCAATACAGAGCTAAGCAATAAAAATTAACAACAAAAGGCAGAAGTAAGACACATGAACTGACCTGCAAATGAGCTGTTGAAAAATCCTGCAAGAAGGATGAAGAACAAACCAATGCATTAAAAAGAAGTGACATCGAAATATAACAAATATCAGAAAGTTCAAAGATAGACACAGAACAAATGTTGAGACTTAGTAAGTTATTAACATAAAGGACAATATTGCCATGCCAAATGCTACAAATTATACATCAAATTTGTAAATCTTTAAACTTACATACTTCAATAAATCAATAGCAAACCAGTTTGAGTGAAGCTGCTTTTCCACAAGAATGTTAGGATTTAATTATCAAGTAAATGCTTACACAAACATGAGTGTTATACATAATGCTTTCTCTTCCAATTGATATATAGCTTATTCCTCACCCTTACAATTCAAAACAAAACCAACATCATTTTCTAATAAAAAAGAATATGTTCCAAACAATGGTATAGTAATTTTCAATGTCAGAACATAAATATCCAAATTGAGCACTCTAGAAAGTTTTGAATGATCAATGCAATGCTGAAAACTGAACCTCACCTAAAGTTATGGAGAGGAAATCCTCTGAAGAGCAATCACAAACGCCACATGGAGGACATAAAGCTCCAACACTTGAAACAGTTGAAGCAGTTAAATTTCCCTTAAAGAGAAATGGTCCAACTATGTACCAAGACAAACTCAAAACAAACCATATCAACAGCAACCTCCATAGACCATGAGAAATACTATGAAATCCTTTCTTCTCTACTGGATGAGCCATCTAAATCCCAATAAACTGTGTAAAGGTTTTAAAAAATAAATAAATAAAAATTGAAGAATGCCCACGATTAGAAAAATAAATACCCACCTCAGGATTTGGGTCATACACTATAATTTTTTTACTATAACACAATCATTGAACCACTGGTGTGTGTCTTCTAAAAGTGTGTCACTGTGTGTTTTAGCAAAAATAAAGAGAACTATGAGGTATCCGGGTCAAAGACTCAGAATTTGACTATAATTCAATGATTGAAAGTACTTTAACTCCACCTAGAATTTTTATGTGTGTGAAACTGTGAAAGACAGTCTCTTTCTTTGTCTTTTCAGGGTAAATAAAGGTGACCAGATCCTGGGAAAGTGTAAAAGATGAGATTTTTATTGGATTTGCAAAATGAAGAATTTGTGTTAATCAGGATTAGTCTGCTTTTGATCAAGATGCTATAGGATAATTATTAATTCTATCACTTCTTAAAATTTTATCCATATATACATTTGGCTATTTATTTAAATCATTGATGATAATCCAATCCAAAATTAATGATTACAATCTATAGCTATATCTATATATTATATCTTATATAAAAGAACAAACCGAGAGAATGTTCAATTTTGAAACCCGAAATTATCTCACATAATGATAAGTGATATGAGTATATGACTAATATGTTTTAAACATACAAAGTAACATGACCATATCAAATTTAATACCATCGTTTAATAATTCAATTCCCAATAAGCCCGGCAAGACAAATACAAATACGAATACAAAGATGAAATATCCCATTTCGTTAGTGGTAGGGTTTGTTTGTTTGGAGAGAAAAGACGGAAAAAAAGAAGGGGAAGAGAAAAGTGAGAAGAAAACTTGAGTTTTTTCTATTTGTCACCGAAAATGGAGAAGAAAAGTGGAGGTGTGGTCCACCCAGGCCCACCAAATACTTTTTTCTCCAAATTGGAAAGAAAATTAGAGAGGAAAATGGGTGTTATATGTATATTGACTTATTTATCCCTTTGGTAATATTTAAAAAAAAAAAAAATAGTTCTTATATAATAGGGGCATGATTGTAAGTTTAAACAAACAATATTTTTCATCAAATAAAAGAAAACACAAATCTTTTTTATCCTCTCAACATTTGCTATCCCTCCACTTTTCTTTCCTCCCATCCGAAAAAATACTCTTGTGTTTTCTTTTATTTGTATGAATTCTCCATACCAAACATCTCCTAAAAAAAAAAAAAAAAGTGAAAGTGCTGCCACAATTCATAAAAAATATTAGTTCTCCAAAAATAAAAAATAAAAACACTAATACAATGTTTGCCATAATATAACTAAATTTCACTAAAACTCTACTACTCTATAATTTGAGAATGCTAAAATGAATTCAAACCAAAATTAAGAGAAGAGTTACGGAATTAAGGTTTGGCTTAATTAAGACAAGAGTCATGTTTGGCCCAAAAACTTAAAAAATATATATATTTTTTAGCAAGTTTGGCCTTTCTTTTTTTGGGGTGCCTATAAAAATCCTACTCTAACTTAATTTTAATTTGTAAATGTAGGGTGTAACAATTTCAAAAAATAAAAAATAAAAAGGTTTGTAGAAATCATTGTCCTACACTCCTACTACTAGACCTCTTAAAAAATACCTCTCTAATCTTTTTTTTTTAAGAAATGTGGTAGTACTTGCCTACTTGGACACTTTAAAAATAAAATAAAATAATGTGGAATAAGGTTGTTGAAAAAGTGAAAGTGCTGCCTCAATTCATAAATAAATTACTTCTCCAAACAAATATATGTATATGACACAATGTTTTGTGCCTAAAAAACCAAATTTAACTGGTCGAATAACACGGTGTGAGCTTCAATATTCGATTTTTGCTCTGATACAGAGGATATTGAATAAACAACCAACTTTGATTCTTCTTTTTCTTTTCTTCACACGGATGCCGGCCTATCATTTACCAAGTAGGGGGGACTTTTGTAATGGGACCGGGCCAGTGCCTATCCACATGGAGAATCAGAGATAGAACTAGGCCCACTTTTAATAAAATGCTCCTTCTCACTTCTACAAAAACAAAAGAAAAAGATAAAAAAGATGAGAGAGACCGACGCCAAGTATAACAAGACAAAATCTAAAACCGAAGTTTTTTTACTTTTGGTTGACCACATATTATTATTGCACCACATACTTTTGAGATCTCACAATATTATCATGAGTCGAGTTTAGTTTATAGTCAGTGCTATGAATTTCTTTGTTTCTGATAAGAGTATGTTGGAAGCTATAGAGGCTTATAAGAGTGTGGGTTAAGCTGAACAAGGACTACGTGCAATCTTTGGAGTCTCTAGGTTTTAATAGGATGGCAACGGGGCAGGTTTGGGTTAGGGATCCTCCTATCCCCCGTTCCCGCCCCACCCCACTTTGTTCACGGGGGGAACTTTCTTTTCCTTGTCCTTGCCCCATAGAATACCAACGAGGTGCCTTGCCTCAATATGAATTCCTTACTAATCATTTTTTTTCTCACTCCTTTTGGCTAAATTATGTGGAACAAAAAAATCCATTAGAAATGAGCAATGGGACTATGGAATGAGGCAAGCGGCAATAGCTGGAGCTAGGGTTAAGAAATGAGAAAATTAGAAATAAGATTTTATACATAGGTTGGTGGGTAAGTAATGTTCAAATTTTTGTAGGTAATTATAGATATCCGAGTCGGGTATGAGACAGGTGATGCCTCTCTCGCCACCGCCTCGAACCTGGTATTTTTGGTACCGGGTTATTTTTATCTATTGATTGTGATGTGTATGTGAACCGTCCACTACACTTTTTGTTGTCTTTGAGTGAGAGTGTGAGACCCACTTCATCTTAGACACCCCGTTATAAGGTTGCACCTTTCACACGCAGCTTCTTGTGTATGGCAACAATAACTGGTTGGGTCCAATCTCATTTGTTAATCTAATGACTCAAATGTCTCGGGTGGGCCCTGTTGTAATGGCATGCAAGTTCTAGATTCTCCAATAGTATGCTATACATGGGAGCATATCAGGTACAATGATTTAATATACAATCTCTGCAATACTCCAATAATAATATGCAACCTAATAAAAAATATATATGATGTGTTAAACCTGACAAATATGTCAGATATTAAGTCAAATTTTTTATTAGGTGGCATGTTATTATTGAAGCAATACAGAAATTGTACATTAAATCATTGCAGCGGATATGGTCCTGCCATACTTGTATTACAAGTTTGGCATGGAGCAATGAATTGGGTGGATACCACCATCATTGCCGGTTGGAAGGCTCAAAGCCACAATCACATCTAAGGGGTAGAGGTGCCCCACTATCCCGGTAGGCCCAATAGATATGGCCAAGACCCACTTGCCACAAAATGGTCCATGGTAGCTTCTAGATGGGAACCCCTTATTGCCTAGGCCCTCCATATTAGTAATATGATACATAGGATCCCACCAAATTTTTTACTCCTGCAATCACAAATACCAGGGTGTCACATATGTACTCTACTTTTTTCTTTTTTCTTTTTTCTTTTTTCAAGTAATATGACTTATATCAGCACAAAAAATATATCACTTTTATCTGTCTTTCTGGTGGAGGCCATAGGACCAGATTTTAATTGAAAATCAATCATCCCCTTATTGATTAATTTGGGAGGTCTTGAACTTTTGGGGTGAACCTTCGTCCAATGTTAGTGAACCAGTTTACCAGACCGAAACCAATCCAACATTATGAAAAGTTGTAGTTATTTTGAGCCACAAGGTGGTTTGTTTTTGAAAAAAATTGTGTAAAATAATTCAAGCAACTTCATAAGATTGTTGAAAATCCGAAAACTGTTCAATTATCACATGAATGGCAGGATTGTATCATAAGCTTTTTGAAAGTTGTACGTTCTTAGAAAAACCCTAGCTTAAGGTTTTATTTGGGTGAGCTTATTTTCACCTCAATAGAGAATATACCTTTTTTTAAAACATTATATTTTTCCAAGATATAATTATACATTTATGCCATAAACAAAATAAAATTATGAAAATAAACTCATCCTACACACAATCATGGTCTATATCTAGCTAAAGCTTATACTAAAAACTCATGGGTTTGGCAAGTATCGCAATGTAATTCATTTTGAAAAGAAAATAGAGTCTAAGATCAATATTTCATTAATAAGTATTTTAATTTGCTGCTAATGCCTTGTATAGATCTAATAATGTCTGGTGGAATTAGTAGTCTTATTTTCACATAATTTGTGTCCAATATACTTCAGGTTTTTCTCAAATAACTTTTATCATATTCCTATCTTAGGATGCTATATGATTTATAGTTCTAAAAAGTCACCAAAAGTATAATTGAGAACCCAACCAACCAATGGATGAAAAAAATATCTCATGTATCTGTTTTATGTATCATTACTCTCACGATGTGTGGATCTCACACTCACACAACTATAAGACTCACATACTATGAGATATAGGACATATACATCATATGCATAAGATCTCATACTTCACACGATTATAAGATCCACACACAGTGAGATAGAGGACATATATATCAGATACATAAGATAATTATTCTAATTAATAGAGTTAGTAAAGATTTGGCACCCAAAAAAAATTGGAACAGAAAAATAGAATCTTAAATTTCTACAGCGAGTGCTTTTCATTTTCATACATATTTTGCTTGACGCCTCAACCTGATCTAGAACCTAACCTTTCGCCAAAGATTAAACCAAACACTAGGCCCCTCTATGCCACAATCAAAAGAATATCTTGCAGGACATAAATTAAGAGAGGCAAGATTTACAAGGCAATAGAATCCACAAATTATACAGTTCTCAAATTATAGAGTTCACAAATTCTTATCAAAAAAATGAAAATTGGCCCACAGACCACAGTTTACAAGGGCATAGAATTGACAAATTGGGATTGGAATCTCATCCCTTACTCGACGACAAAAGATTTTATGAGTTGAGCCAACTGAAACCCACGAGAAGCAATGCTTTTGAGCAAGACAAAAAAGTGACAACTTGACCATGGACAAAGAATTATGGAGATACAAAATGATTAGAAAAAAAAAAAAAATAAAAAAAAATTCTTATTAATAAGTCAGTCAAACAGAATCTATGTGAGGTAGCATATTTTGCAGAAAAAAAGGAAAATTCGAAAACCAATTGTATTGTTGAGAACTGAGAAAAAGTAAAGAATAATGTGATGTTGAATTAGAACATCCAAAAACTCATGGATCTCCTCCATCCACACTTCTAAATGATTTTTCCAGACTCATAAGTATACTGTCCAAATTGACTGTGGACCAAGAAAACTTTACCTAAAAATAAAACCAACTTATGTTTTTGGTCTAACAGATATTTTTAGGAAAATAAAAGAATAATAAAAATATGGAACTCACAAATAAACATCTGGCAGGTCAATGCTATTACCAGTGGCCAACTAGTAACTACACAAATTTACAGAATCAGAAGGGACAAAATTGTGAACCAAAGCTAGAGTGTGAGACACCAAAGCTCACCCTTGTGCTCTCATATTAAATACTAATTGGAGGATTGCTGCTTCATCCAAAAATTGTTCTTTTCTTGTTTTTGTTCCTTTTGAGTAATATACCCTGAAATATAGAACTGTAAGAAGGTAAACTTGTTGGTGCTTCCATCTTATGAACCTGACATGTAAGTGTAACGTGTCTGAGCTCCAATAATAAGATCAACTATTTTGTCTGCACAGGAAGAGATTCGTAAAGAAAGGAGCAAGATGTGAGCATACTACATCATTAGCACGCTTGGAAAAGTAGAAAAACATTTGAAATTCGAAAAACTATATCAAACATACCGGTAAGAAATCCAATAATAGGTACAGGTTCCAAAACTTTCGTGGTGCTTTCAAGTCTTTGCCTGAAATATCAAAACCATATATATGATTAACAACCATAGTCTTATTTCTTATACTTTCTTTCCTCTTTAGAAAAAGCATAAACAAAAAAATACTACATAGATTAAGAATGAAATACTGAAATAGATCGGTACCTGGTATACTTGCTAAAGAAAGGATCTCTCATAAGGTAAAGTGCCAATAACAGCTTCCTTCTCTTAACCTATATCAAATCCATAATATCAAAAGCACTTCAGCATTTGACTCCATTCATGAAGAACTAAACAATGCAACCAAAAAGTTGCTACCAAAGAATACATATTGCTAGGTTCATGCAGAAGCCTGATGAGCAGGATGCACCCACAACATCTACAGACCCTACATGGCAAGATTCAGAGAGGGAGAGAGGAAAACCTCATCCTTTTCAGAGTCGGAAAGATGAAACTGTTGCTCTTTTCTAAGACGCCCTGACTCTGTAACTTTTGAAAGAATGCCCATCCCAACAAAGTCCACAGTCAAAGAAAGAAACCAAGGAATCCATGACCGGATCCCATACTTCCGGATAAACAAAACATAAATTAGCGGTCTTGTGATAAATAGAACTTCCCCTGCTAGAAATAAAGCACCATGAAGACCCTTTTCGGACAATATGGTAGAAATGGTTGGCCTCTGAACCAATGATGCTGTAACAACAGAATATTAGATTTCCGTAGCATATTCCATGAATGTAACATATTATCTTAACCAATCTCTTAATTTAATTTTATATGAATAATTACTTGGAGGCTGCATAATAGCAGGTTGGTGTTGAACCCTGCGCAACCATGCTGGGTCTGAAACCATCCTAGCATTTTCTCCAAACCTGTTTAATGCAGACATTGCTCTTCCTTCTAGATTCCATGGGTTCTGTGCATGATTGTTCATTAAGTAACCTGACTCATGATGCCCTTCATGCCTTGTGAAACCACCAATTTTATGTTGAGAAGTTGAAGCATCTGACTGCTTTTTTTCGTTTGGTGTCTCTCCTCCATGCAGAAGCATCTTATATCCACTGTTCCGAAACAAAGCTAACCTAACTAGCACCCTGAGATAAATCGAATACCCAATGAAAAGACAAATAGAGAAATGCTGACATACAATAAATGCTTAACACTGAAGATGATAAAACATAAAAGAGTAGCATGGGTTGTGTGTGTGTGTGGGGGGGTGGGGGGGTGGGGGTTGGAAGCTGCTTACTTGGAAGCCTCTGTAACAGCAATGAAATTCCATTTCTTATCCTCGCCATAGTAATGCTGTGCCACAACTTCAATTAATGTTTCCAAGTCCTTCAGCGCAGATATGCATAATGGATAAGGAAATGAATAAGGCTCTGCGGAGCCTCTGTGCATTTGAGTAGGAGCTGTATCAATGATATGTTCATTGATAGCGGTGATTATTCCCAAAATAGTAGTTACTGCAGCAGATCACCAAATAGTTCAACAAAGCACCAATTAGTACATTTCACATAGAAAATGGGTTAAAATACAATTTACTAATTTGGTCCCTTGAAGTTTACATGAGTTGTCAATTTGGTCCTTAAGGTTTCAATTCTGCCAATTAGGTCTCTCAATGTTGCAAATGTGATGAATTAGCTGGCAGAACCCTTTTTTATAAAAATTTTGAATTTAAAAATCAGAAGCAATAATTCTCTCCTTTTCCCCTTCCTTGGCCCCTCAGGACTGGCGGTGAAATGGATTTGTGCAAAGTTGGCAACTGTGAGGAGGTTTGGTGCTTGTTGATGGTGGTTCTGTGCAGTGGTTGGCTGTGGATTTCTTTCGATATGGGCTAGTTCGGGTGTCTATTTGACCGGAATTATGGAGGAGATTCAAGTCGTGTATGGTGGTTTAAGTTGTGGGTGGTGGCTTGGGTGATTGTGAGTGGGGCTATGTGTGGTTGAAATTTCATCAAAACGGGACTACCGCTTCGACCTAGGAAGAGTACAAAGCAAAACACTTTCCAAGAGAATCTCTCTCTCTCTCTCTCTCTCTCACTTACAAGCCAAGAGGAATTGAAGATGCACATGTTGTCAAGCACTTTGAGGGTCTCCCAGTAGTTCTTCTCATCACCTTTGTCTCAAATTCTTCCTCAAATGCCGACCAATCACCACCAACATACGATCCCCTTCCCCACGTTGCCAACAAAGAATGGTCTAGTCTCAAATTCACCAAGTCCGCAATCCACATCATCCCTCTAGTTCTCTACGCCATCATCCTATGGTTCTTCTCCATTTGACCCATTTGCTTCTTTCTCTATTTCTCATTATGTGGCTTTTAAAAAATAAAAAATAAACTAGTTGAAATTCAGATTTAGGCCAAAAATGGTACCGTTTTATATGTTAATAAAAGTCTACTGGCAGCTAGCTGAATGACTTGATTGACCATGCTTGCGAACGTGAGGGGCCGAATTGACAACTTGTGTGAAGAGTAAATTTTGAGAGATTATATTGTATTTTAGCACCATATTCAGGTCCAATTGGCATGAAAGATAGGGAAAACAAAGAAAAAAATTCTACAATTTTCATTACATACAGACTGAAGAAACAAAATAAATAAATAAAATATATGGGCCAACTTAAATTCTCTTTTTCCAAAAATTTTAATTTTGTTTCTATCCCTTCATTTTCTCAGCAACCAAAATGGGAGAACGAAAGTCTATCAATATCTAAGCTAAATAGCTAATAAGAAGAAGCCAAAGGTTACCAAAATTTCACAAAACCTGCTTCTGGTCCTATCTCTGAATCAGAAAACCGTTCAGGAAGAAGCCATGTCAATCCCTGAACAATAATAATTTTTTATCAATAATCAAGATATATTAAAGAAAAAATATACAAGCAGTATACAACAAGAAACAAAAAAAGAAAAAGAAAAAAGCAGACTAGCAAAGGAGCCTGAAAGCAAGCAAGAAAGCAAAAAACAAAAACCAGACTCCTTAGGTGACACACAGTGTACCAATGAAGTCCATAAAAGAAACTGCAGAAAAGGCAGGAGGATTGGAACTCCAGGCGTACAAAGATTTCAGGAAAAGGAATTTTAAATGTGGCACAGAAAGCTCCACCCCCTCAAAAGTACGACAATTCCTTTCTCTCCAAATACACCACATTAGACAGGCAGGCATAGCACCCCAAATAACCTTAGTCCTGCAAACACCCAGGAAGCCTCTCTAAGACTCCAACAAAGCAATAACAGATAGCAGCATGACCCAAGAAATCCCCACTAAGCAAAAAAGAAAGTCCCACAAGCTCACGTGCAATAGGACAATGAAGGAGAAGATGAATAACCAATTCACCATTACATTTACACATACAACACCAATATCAGTTTTTTTATGTTTTCTACATTTTGAAAGCTCTGCTGTAGGTTGGGCTTCAAAACCTATCCATGCATATTCTTTCTCTTGTGGCAGTGAACAATAATCTTTCAAACACCCTGTTTCTAGCTCAAAACTTGAGCTGACAACAAATTGAGGCTTAAGGTTCAGTAGCCTAATTGTGATGGGGACAGACTTAACTCCCTACTTTTTTTCTTTTTGATAACATAGGAGAACTTCACTCAGAGAGTTGCAAGTTGCAGAGCATATTGTACAACATTCCTCACCGCTATCAAACTTACCCGCCAGAACCAGTAGTCAGGAAATCCAAAGGCATCCACCCCTGATGGGCTAAGAAATTTATCCTCTTTTTCCAAGTTTATAATAGATTTCATGGCTTCCGGATGTATGGCTTCAATTCAGAAACCAAGGACCTTTTTTGAAGCCCTTGTGCTTAAGCTTAGAGAATCAACCACATCAACAAATTCCACTAGACGAAGATTTAGACTTCCTTCAGTTCTTCACTATCGTTTTCAATAACCCATAAATTTCAATACTCAGATAAGAAAACACAATGCAACTAAATGAAAACAGTTTATGGTAAACCCTTTTCTGTATGTTTTTTACCATCTTTGAGCTACCAAAAAATGATACATAAACACATAAGGACAACCCAACAAAGACAATCAGTACATCAAACTTCACATAATTAGATATTGATCAATTAAACATATAATATAACACAAAAGATAATAGAATTACCATTAACTTATAGAATACACATTGGCCCAGATGAAATAACATCAATTTGATACCCAAACACAATTAAGGGTTACTTCTTTCAATTGCAAGTCCAAACATAGTTAAAAATCACTTCTTTTCATTGACCCAAATGAGATAATTCATATATTCAAATTTTCAATGTATCCAAACACAGTTAAAGATACTTTTTTTCTTGGAATTTCCCATATATCGAGCTACCATGGATATCACAAACAAAAATAAGGATAACCCACATCGCCAAACACAACAAACAATCCAATACCCAATAAAAATCATAGAACTTTGTTTATAAATTTGCAACAACTAACAAAGTACCAAAACAATGAAATTACAAGAAATTGAGAGGGGCTCACATTGGCAAGAGACTCCAAAGAGTGCACGTAGTCCTTGTTGAGCCTAACCCATCTCTTATAAGTCTCCATAGCTTCAAACAAACTCTTATCAGAAACAAAGAAATTCACAGCACTCAAGTTTGCTCTGACTTATTCTTTTGCCATTGACCCAGAAGCTGACACACGCTAAAAGTGAAACCATTTTTTGAGAACTTTTAAAGAAGAGAGAGAGAGAGAGAGAGATTTGTAATTGGTTCAATGGGGTTTGTGATTCTCACTCTAAACTAATTGAGAATGCTAAAATCAATCCACAATACCAAAATTTAGAGAAGAAATTCGGGTTTTCTGCGAGAAGAGTTATCTAAGCAAGACATTGGCTTCTTTTATTTCTTTTTTTTTTTTTTTTTCTTTTTTTTATTGGGTTATTTATTTTTTATTGCGATAACTTTAGTTGTCTGGGTCAGGTTCCATAGATATACTCATTTCAACTAATCTCAACAAATAATTATAGAATATTTCAACAATATATTAAATACGTATTTCCTCCTTTCACATAAGTAGTAGATCTCATCATGTATTTAATTAGTAAAACTCATCACTTATATAAGAGGAGAGAGTACACATTTAATGTATTCCAAAAGTATTTTATAATTTTCTAATATCTAAGGGGACATACAATACCTTACTTGCACGTGTACCACAATAAGCGCAAGAGTTTAGCTAGGCTTTTCCATAAGCAAAAGCTAAGCTTGGAGAATATTCAATTTTAAAAACCATGCGGTGGAGTTCTTTGCTCATATGCTTAATATATTTCTTTTTTGCTCAAACATATGCTTAATATAATATAATATGAATATACAAACATCTATTAATGGTAATTTCAAGGAACCATTTGGCCTATTTAACCATCAACAAACATGTAATAATTTAAGATTTTACTTCTCAAAAAAAAAAAAAAAAATTTAAGATTTTGACACGTGGCACATTCATTTTTTTTTGGAAATAATGTGGCACATTCTTTGAGAAGGATATAGAATGTAAAAGTACTAATTCATTATCATACGTAACTGTAAATGGATAGATGCATTTTATTCATATTAATTAATTATCTATAGGTGATACACTAATAACTTATGCAAAATGAATTTTTATGATAATTTTTTTACAATTGATTTGGAATATAAAATTTTACAGAACCAAATTTAATAACAAGCAATCAAGAATAAAAAAAATAATTATGTATTTATGTTAGGGAAATAATTAAATATTTATCAATTCATTTAAACAATAGGTTCTTATTCTTAATTATATTAGTTTCAACAATTTCAATTTTCTCTCTTTTCGATGACATGTCATATGATTAGAGTTGATTCCACAAATATTATAACACATAATAAGTATTATAAAGGGGCTATACGATATCTTTCTACAAAATATTTCAAAATGCACTTCGCATTGCACGGGATATCGTAATCCAAATTATCGTGTTACTAATTTTGCAAAGAATCATGTCTTTAGGACTTTTACACCAAAAATCATGTTTGAAGAAACTAAAATGACATGCTCTCCAATCATGACATCTAAATATCTGATGCATTTATGTTATATTTTATTTATATTTTGTAGGAAAAAATTTAACCTTTATATGTTAAAAGGATGAGAGATTTTTAATCAATTAATTAGTATCCATATAAAATCAAGTCTTATATAGTTTTCATACATTCATATATTGATAATTTAAGATATTGGAGTAAACTAACAAGACAGTCTCTCTCTTTGTATTTTAGAGTAAATCAAGGACAACCAGATCCCAAGAAAGTGTAAAGAAGCAATTTTTATTGTCTTTTCAATATGCAAGTTAGATTTTGAAGAACAAAGGAGAATGATGAATTTAAGGATTCTCCTTAAACAAAACCTTTTTTATTTTTTGAAATAAGATTTGTATTAGCTTGATAATGCCTAAAATCAGTGGGCACGGACACACCTTAATCTTGATGGACGAAACCTACTTTGATAGACGACTGGACTTGCAAAAAAGAGAAATAGTGAAGGAGCACACCGAGAGTAAACCGGTGGGGGAGTTTTCGATGCTTAAGTCAAATTACTGTGTCTAAAGTCTGAGTAGCAATGTAAATGAAATGAGTATTGAGGTGAGAAAAAGAGAATGTACCTTGATTCAAGAAGTTCTCCAATTTATATAGGGGATTTCAGGGTTCTAGCCGTTTGTTTTCATTTAATGGGTTTTTATTCCCTGATTTGTAACCGCTTGGTCATTGATTTCGGGTCATTGATTGTGCTTTTGATTTTTGACATTCTTGGTGAGGTTTGCAAAATAGCATGTCAAACACGTGGATTTAATGTCTTGTACAGCTGGATTTTTATTACTGTCGTCTATGCCGTAAGTGTCGTCGTTAGGGTTTGATTTTGGTGTGTAACATTGCTAATAATGGAGATGACTGTCTCTAATTAAAGCCTTCGATTGACTTCGGTAAATTTATAACATAATAAGATAGTATAAAAGGGATCATATAAGCTGCAATTTTTCAATCTACAATCCCTACATTGTAATTTACCTGAAATAAAAATCTTATTAGGCTCCACTTCAGCCAAAAACTGACGGAACCCAAAAAATTCTCTTAGTCTCCTATAAGTTCTCCTTTATTTCTTCTATGTGTAACCCCTACCGTTCTGCTTTCAGTCGGAGAGATCACCTTTAGTCCTCTGACAAAACCCACTTCACCATTTTCCTTTAGATCTGCATCAACGTTGCCCAGCCAAGCCGAATCACTCCACCTATCTTTGATTTAATTCCGGAATACAAATCAACTCTCTGATTCCAAATTAAGAACGAAAAAAGAAATTGACTTGAAGATTGATGATGAAGAGGATAGCTAATGTTACGTGGCAAAGAAAGCTAAAGAAATGGTAAACATTGCCCAAATCATGGCCCACACGATTACAAACAAAAATCGAACCTTTTGATTTGAGCTTTCTCCTCTGTCATGACAACCAACTACACATTTTATATTTTTATTATTACAAATCTCTCTATCTATTGGAAAACCTAAATTACAAGGTAGGGAGTGTAGATTTAAACATTGCAGCTAATATGGTCCAATATAAAAGATACTTCTATAAGTTATTCTCAAAATTTTATACATATATTTAAAATGTATAGATAGAATTTTATCATATCATTAAGTATTAACATTTTGATATTTATAAACTGATAGGTAGCTCAACTACCGATCTTGATGGCACCCCAATGATCACGAAGCCTACAAGGTTTGATGGACAACTGGATCTGCAAAAAAGAGAAACCAAAAAAGAGAAATAACTGATAGGTTATTTCTGTTAATTTTAGGCATTTGACAAATTAAATCAAGCCATGTTTCCATCCTTATCAAATTTGATTGAAACCCCATAGATTTTAAATTTGGTATAAATAACTTATCATTGGGACTTCAGGCTTATTACCCCATGTAAATTAGTTATGTTTGGGTTTTCAAGCTATTCTTATAAGATTATTATTATAAAATCTATAGTAGTTTTAAGTTTTTAACATTATTGATTTATTAGTTCCCAACTTTCTATTTCAAGTAGGAGAACATTGACTTTTCATTTAAACTAGAAGAACATTAAGTATTTTGAATGACTTCTTGTTGTTGGCCATAGTTGGCTCGTTTGCATTGACTAATTAATTGTAATTCTCTATCCAAAAAAGCAAAGAGAACATTGCCAACATGGTGCAAACTTGGCTTGTTTGCATCCTATATATTGGTTGTTTGATGCTATAACTTAGAAGTCTGCATTCAATGATTCGAATACTTCACATCTAATGTCCAAAAACGTGTCTAGCTTGCAAGTTCTCACCCTCTCAAAAAAAAATAAAAAATAAAAAATAAAAAAATACAAAAACTATGTAATCAAGCACAAACTTATTCTGCATTACTGTATTGGATTTTTAACATCACCTAGTGGTATAGAATAAGTACAGCAGATTTTTTACATATTCATAAGCAACAGATTACTGAAAAAGACACTACAATTGAACTTGATTGGTTGTATGTCAAAATATCCATGAATGTGGTCTCTTTGTTAGATCAATCTCTAACAAGGAAGCCAATGATCATCACATCAATCCTCTAGAGTTTCTAACTGATTTTCATCTTCACAACTCTCAAATTGGAAGAAAAACTTTTCGTTTTTACACCATGACTTGACCGAATCAATGTCAATTTTCCATTTCCAATATTTGAAATACACTATGCACAAAGCACAATCAAGTAAATCAGAAGAACTTCCCACTCAAATTTTGACCAACCTAAGCACATACACTTGAAGAATTACATGGGGTTTCGACAACACTGTCTTCATTGTCATCCGAGTCACCTAGAGGGTCGAAGAAGGCATCAAGATTCCAGGAACAATTTCCATTCCAATCACCCCTTTTGGCGTGGGCTCGCCATTTTTGGTCAGCTATCATATCAGAGTCAAGTCCCCATTCTCGCATTTTCTCCTCTGTGTGATGAATTGCTAAGCTGTATTCTCCACCGTCCTCCTAATTGTATCACTTGGAATTCACAGTTCCCAAGATTGTTTAGGCGCTCAAATTGCTCAACAGTCCACTTGAACCACTTCATGAGGAAGACACGTGCAGTTAGCCCGTGTGATATAATTATAAGATTCAGGTCATGGGAAGGATCATGGTGAAGCCGGTTCATGTCTATGTCCCTCCAAAGAGATTCAAGAAAACCTGCAAAGATTCAAATTATCTCGTCAATTTTTTTTCATTTCAATGACATAAAAATTTAAAAATAAATTCCTTGTTTCAGGAATATACTTCCTTTCTTTTTTTGCAACAATTTCTATTGCATACTTGAATTTTACCAACAAAAAAGAGAGTAGGTATTTGAAAAGTTCATCCTCCAAGTAAAGCCTAGAGTTACTACAGCACAAGACATTTCAAGCAACCAGGCACATAACTTGAAACCACTTAGAGTGAACTATGGCTACATTGTGACTTTTAATGATGAGGCTCAAATTGGCTTATACACAAAATGCGTAACCGTAAGGCTCTGTTTGGTTGGGACGATGGAAATGTAGAAGGATTGATAAAAAAAATTATTGTTATGCAATGCCCTTATAATATAAAACACAGCATAATATTTGTATATGACTATATGCTACCAAAATGGGAAACATAGTTCTGTATGTGAAACTGAAGGATACAGAACAGGAAAATGCATAAGCAACCATGTGCCTGTAAATCGTATTACAGCTTGATTAAGGGAGAAAATAATAAACTGTGATTTTTTTATTTTTTTTATTTTTATTTTTTTTTGTTTTATGGAATAACAACAACAATAATAAAATAAAGGAGCATCCATGCTTGGTTTTACATATCTCTTGCTGGCATTCAGCAAAGAAATTAACCAAAAAAAGCATGCATGGTTGGTGCTGTGCAAGCTAACTTCCCCAAGAGCAGCCAGCCAAATTTGGTTGACTCAATTTGTTATCTAATCAGGTGATGGCAGTGATAAACACATCTTCAAAGTAAGAATTGTGTAATCCTTAAACTGGTCCGTTATGGCATCCTTAGGTCCAATATTATTCACACCAACCAAGATTGGCCAGTCAAACTCTGATTAAAAGTTTGGAGGTCTGGAATCCCATATTCCAAACAAGTCTCTGGCAGTCTATAAAGAAGTTCTTAATCATATGTTTATGCAGCTATAAGTTATAATTCAAATACAAAATTATATTAACTAATTTGGTAAAGGTTTAATAATGTCACCGTATACTGTCCAATCTTTGAATTGTATAGTACTTCTTGTCAACCATTTTCGATTCATAGACCAGTCCCTTGTATTACCTATGATGAGATTTAAAACACTTCTTCAATTTGCAACTATGGAAGATCCATTCGTTTCAGTGCATACCATTCTAAGCACAACCCAAAAACAAAACTAATTCTAACTATTAAAAATAAAAAGGAAACAAAAGAAACATAATTCCAAAATCCTTATTTCCATTTTTTTTAAAACCAGTAGGTAGCTATTATTCTATAATTTAATTCTAAAACAAATTAATTAACTAAACAACAAAACACAAAAATTAAAGAAAAAAAAAAAAAACTAACTAACTAATTAACTAAAAGACAAAATACAAAAATCAAAGCAAAAGAAAAGGAAAGCACTTCCAAATCACTTTAATATGACTCATAAACAAACAACACAAACTGCCACTGTCCATAACAAAACAAATGAACTAAAACCAAAAATTAAAAAATTAAACAAACAAAGCAAGAAAAATAAACCAACGGCAAACGCATAACAAATTAAGTAAACAATTAATGCGCACAAATAAACAAACAACACAACCTAGCTATTGGAGTGAAGTTACTCAAAAAGTAAGTAAAAAATTTGTCTTTTTAAAATTAATATTTTAGTACATCTTAAAGTAGAATAATGAAAAAATGGGATTAGATGTACTACAAAACAAACTAAACTGAATATAATAATTAAAAACAAAAAAACACAACCTTCCAATAGCCAGAACATAACAAGTTGTGGTGGTATACTTTGGGGTTCAATCCTTGGCATCTTAAACAAGGACAACAAAAGAACAAAGCTTAATTACAATCATATACCTTAAACTATAAGGGCATTTGTAAAGTGTATCCTCATTTTCAAAATTTTGCAATCAACACCCTCTTTATTTGCAATGTCCTCCTTAATGTATAAATTAGTGTAGAAACTTAACCATTTAGTGGACAACAATAAGAGCAATTGCAACATACAACCTTAACTATGAGAGTATATGCATTATGCAATGGACACCTAACTTGGACTATATATGCTATATGATTTGAACCCATGACATTAAGGATTTTCCCAATCCATATTTGACGACAAGAGACTATCAGTTGAGTTGAGCTAACTAGAATTCACTCATTTGAACTTTAATTTTAATGCTGAGTGAATATTGTGGAATTAAGATATTCTTTACAAAATTTTGAAGTTTAATAAAGTTCCACCTAGGTGACAACTTGTAAACGATAAATAAAAAAATGGTATAAATAATGGGTCTATATGAAAACCAATCAATACTGCTACAATCCTAACAATTTTAAGTTAAAAGATTTTTATTAATTTTTATCTGAACTGATCACTAATATCACTTTATTATCTACCATTCACCATTCACCGCTCGAGAACTTGAAACTCATAATTTTCCATGAAATTGTTATGTCTATAGCTTTTGAAAACCATTACTAGACATTGTACTGAATTTTACTCATAAATTTTGCAATATCCAATACTTTAAACCAAAATGTAAAGAAAGCAAACCAATAATATAAAGTTATAAACCAATAGCGACACATCGCATTGGTGGGTCAGTTTGGGTGGGCCCAGAACATAACATAACAAAGCAAAAAAAAAAAAAAACACAAACACACAATCAAAGCAAAACAAAACAACAGTAAAAGACGTACTGGAAACGCGGTCGAACACGTCAGCAGCGGACTCGCCTTCAGGGAAACGATAGAAGAAACGTCCGAACCTCTCGCGAGTTTGTTTGATGACTCTCATCCTCTCTTCCACCTGGAAGTTCCCGAAGTCTTGCTCTCGGATCCGGCACTCTTCTCGGACTCCAATTATCCGTTTCTTCGTGAATACCCGACCCAATTCTCGTAACGTGGATCGGGTACGGGTGTAGGGGGAGACGTAGAAGTATACGCGCCAGGAGTTGGTGGAGGAGGAAGTGGAGATGAGGTTGCGGAGTTTGGCTCCGGCATCGCGGGCTTGGGCTTGACCCGAATCGGTGAGTGGGATTTGGTGGTCTGGGGTGGTGGTGTAGGCTGAATAGTCGAGATTGCCCTTGGACTCGCCGTGCCTCATTATGATTATGCGTTTTGGAAGCACTGAGACTGAGTGCCGGTGGTGATGTGGAATGTGAATGTGGAGGTGGATGAGAATGTGAATGCATTTTTCTCTCTTTTGATTTTTGATGTGATGTTTTTAGTGGGGAATGGAGTATTGGGTTTTGCAGGAGTGGAAGACTTATTCAGTTATTCTTCTCTCAATTTATAGGCTTCCTCTTTTTGTCTATTTACACTTTTCTCATTTCAAAATGGTATTTTTTTTTATTATATATTATTAACTGTTAAGAAAAGTCTATGTTCACACCTTTTTTCTTAACTTAATAGATTGCTTATGGACTTGATAAATCACAACTAATGGATGCCAGGGCTTCGAACAGATCTTCATGGTTTATCAAGAATATGCAATAAAAGTATTTCGAATTGATGATTTATTTAATGGATTTTTCTCTTCTAATACTTCATCATAGAGTTATCAGTATTTACCTGTTTATATGTTTTGCATAATTAATTTGTTGAGTATTCGATTGAAAAGACCAAGCACGACACTTGTTTCAAAATAACCACGTGTCAATCTCGTGTAATCTTTGATGTATTAGGGTAATAAATAATGATTGGAGTGAAAAACAAGTGTTAAGAACCTGAACTTTAAAATTGAATAATCAATTCCCTAATGTTATATGTTATTGTCGTTAAAAATTATTATTTTCTTTTAAATTGAAGATAATTAATGTCTCAAGAATTAAAAAAAAAAATTAGTGTTTTGGGGGGCTGAAGCAAATTTGGAATGCTTTGAAGGAAAGTGAAGGATTATTGTAATGTTGGGAGAAGGTAGAAAGTTGATATTTGAGTTTAAGACCATATTTTCATCCAATATGTGGTCAATTTTGAAAACGTGTATTTCTTTTCAGTTCTAAGTTTTATGTTTTACTATTGTGAACAGAGTGTGGTGGCTTGTGTTCCAATCTTTGAAGGTTGACACAGCCAAAAAAAAAAAAAATTGAAGCTTTTTAGTTGTGATTTTGATTCTTTAAAAAAGAAAACATTTTCCTGTCAAAATAATACTACAGCTCAAGCCAACCATACTATTACGCGTTGAATTTTGGGAATTGGATAAGGGTGTACATATCATGTCATCATAGCCATCAAAGGTACATTCAATTTGACAAAATTTTTGTTCACTTTCGAAAAATGTCAAACTTTGTATCATTTCAGTTCTTACATAGTTGATTAAAAAACAAAACCCCATATATAGGTGGAAAGTTTCTGCAGCACTGAACATCTTAGCTTGGCAATATTACCAAAAAAAAAAAAAAACAATTCTTCAAATTTCCAAAGAATAGTTGAACTTGAAAGAATATTCCATGTCCACATAGAACAGAAATCTTCCTTGCTTCCGTCCAGGAAATTCTGGAAGGGTTCTTCTTTTCTCTCTTCAACATGTTCCATTTTTTCTGGTTAAAGATGTTGAACTAACTTTGCTGAGGTCAAAATTTTCCATTTTTCTTGGCTAGTAGCTTTTTGGGCACAAATGTCTAATTTATTGGAACCGTCTCTGAGCTGGTTGGACCAGTTTTTGTCACCTTCAGCAGGCTGATTTTACACTCCAAATGACCCATCTGGCATGAGATGGTCATATATTCCTTTACTTTAGATTTCTTGGACCTTTGACTTTATAATAAATAAATATTAGTTCCACCTTTTTTTTAATTAATCATTTAAGTTCAATTAAGTCAATACGATAAACAACATAGACATAGTAATTAAACATTTAAAAAATCCTTTGGAGATTGGATCTTGGATCTACATCATAGGTATGGGACATTGTCCTCATAATTCCTTGTACTTTGATAAGGATGGCCCGACTTTATTATTTTGTTATTTGTTGAATAAAATAACAAATGAGGCATGATTATTCTATTTGATCGTGATCATAATAATGTGTGAGAGGTCTATGATCCCACCATTCTATTTAGGAATGTTCATGATAATGATTGAGAGGTTTAGACTATATTACTTGTGTACTACTAGCAATCTAGCACTACTAGATGACATATTATTTGGGAGAGAATGTGAAGTGAAGGGATTATGGATGATAAACATAATCTTGGAATGCATTGTTATATTAATTAACATTTTAACATTTGTTTAAATGCATTGTTATTAATTAACTATCAAATTACTTTCATGATCTTGGAATCTTAAATTTTATATTGTGATCTATGATCTTAAGCTGCAGTTTTTTTTTTTAGTTAAGGCACTTAATCTCTATGTATTGAAAAGCGAATTTTGGATTCTTTTTCTTTATTTTATCTTTTTGCTAATGCATTTTGCTTTTTTCATTATTAATAGTCTTGTAACTCAACGAGTGCCTCTTAGTGCTTCTAACTAGAATTCAAATCTCATATTCTCTCAACCAGGGACGGACCTACGTGGAGCGGGTGTGGACTAGCCCCCACCATTTGTTTAAAAATAATAATAGTTGATACATATATTTAAAATTTGAGGCTCTTTCTTCCAAAGAAATTACAAAAGGACCAATAAAACAGATAAAAAAAAAATGACTAATATGATCCATCACATCCAAAAGAAAAGAAAAAAAAATTAAGGCCTTAACAAAACAAATACCAAATTCCTAACATTATTTTTGCGGTGTATTGTTGTGTCAATAAATTATTAGCAATAATTTTGTTGTGGTTTGTAAGGTCATGAGGCATTTTTTTATTTTATTTTTAATTAGCAAAACTAATGAATTTTTTAGTTAAAATGCTATTGGACATATAATAAGATAATTAATATAAATTTTGTTCAATTTGTAAATCATGGAAAAGTCAACTACAAATTTAGACTTTTTCAAGGAAAAAAAAAAAAAAATCAAAAGCCAATATTGATGATCCATCAATGTCAACCTCTAGTGTTGATATCCATTTTAAAATCCTCATTTTCTTGACGACAAGAGACTTTACCAACTGATCTAACTAGAATCCATGAGACACACAATTAAATAAAAGTGATTATTATTGTGTTATGTCATATTCCAAACTAGAATTTTTAAACTTAATTTTAGGTACAATCTCAATCGCCTTCAACTCTGTTTAAAACAATGGATAATTAAAAAATATGAAAAATAAAAAATCTTGACGACAAGAGACTTTACCAACTAATCTAACTAGAATCCATGAGACACCACAATTAAATACAAGTGATTATTATTGAGTTATGTCATATTCCAAACTAGAATTTTTAAACTTAATTTTAGGTACAATCTCAATCGCCTTCAACTCTGTTTAAAACAATGGATAATTAAAAAATAAAAAATAACTCTCTTTCACCAATAATGATAGCCAAGAATGTTGGAAGTACCTTTAGCTTACGTTGAAAGTTATGTTTTGTCTCTGAACATATAGAAGTCCACTAGCATCTACTCTTCTTTTTTGAAGAAGAATAATGTTATGTATACAAAAACTTTTACAATTTTTCTTAGAATTGTGTTGACAACTTGAAATTATTATTGGGGTAATATTACTCTTATGTGGGTCATTATTAATTTATTACATTAATCAAATATAACACATCAATAGACAATAATCATGAAGAAGATGATGATTTTTTTTTGTGTGTCTAGAGTCTAGACTTATTTGATTAAAAAATCAAAGGATATTACTTCTTTGACATTTGTAATTTTTTTAAAGATTTGTTGAGCCTCTAGGCTTAATAAACACAATCAACAAGTTAATTAACTATTGAATTAAAAAAAAAAAATAATAAAAAAAAAAAAAAAAAAAAAAAAAAAAAAAAAAAAGAAAAAAATTTGAAACTGAATTAAACAATGAGATCAATAAACTTGTATTACTCATCTTGTTAGAATTTTTATCCTTGTGATCTCTTTCTCTCAGCACTTAGAAAATAAAAAAGATTTTACTAGCCTGTTTTTGTTAATTTCATATCTTGGTCTATAAAAAAAAAAACAAAAAAAAAAAACAAAAAAAAACAATAATCATATATATTCTGTAACTGAAAGTGGAGACGCGGGGAATCGAACCCCGTGCCTCTCGCATGCGAAGCGAGCGCTCTACCATATGAGCTACGTCCCCTTACTGATTATTGTGCTTATTTTTTCTTCCTCGTGGTACTGGAGTTGGATTGTGGACTCTAATTGGTAAGCACAAAATAATGATGAGACTAGAGATGATGATGTGGCTATTCAAATGTAAAATTTAGGATTGAGATTTGGTGCAATCCATGCAATTGGTTTTAAGGGTTGAGATTAAAAGTTGAAACACTCACTAATCTCGGTCCTTGAATAAATAAAAAAATTAAACTTTACTTTTCCACTTTTTACTTGCCCTTACACCTTTAGGGTTTTTGAAACTACCAATTACATAGTTATTGCACCAGATCTCAAATCCAAAATTCTACGTGGATGAACATAACCTTCTCTTTTTGGATGCCATATGGGTTTTGTAGTTAAAAGTAATGCATTAAATGGAAATAATAATAATAAAACATAGTTTAAGTAGAGAGTTGTAGTATGAGAACAATAGAGTTGGATTTTTTGTCCCTACATTATTTTTGTTTTGGTCATTGCGTTTTTAAAATTTTTCATTTTAGTTCTTAAGTTTTTTTAATAGTATTTCATTTTAGTCATTCTCGTCATCTCACAGAATGTTAATATGCCACACATAATTGTCAAGATGATGTCACAATAGGTGGTGGACCAAATTGAGGTGCATTACATTTCTCAAAATTCTTATGCTGGTAGAATATTTTATTTTTAGCAAAATATTCATACCCAAACTATTTAGAAAATGACACCCCCCTTTGAGTTTGTATAAATTAGTAGGAATCGTTTTTGGGTTTTAAATGAAATATTTCGTTTTGTAAGTTTATTATAATTTTTCTTATTCATCATTTAGTTAGTATGTTATATTTTATTCTTAAATCTCTATATATTTATTTATTTTTATAAGTAGTTTTAATTTTATTTGATATTTTAGGGTCTGTTTATTTTGACGTAAAATAATTTTTAGAATATATTTTCCTATTTTTAGGTGTTTGGTTTTACATACCAAAAGCGCAATTGATGTTGATCTTAGGACTATGAAATCCACTTTTTCTTTTTGTTCTTTTATGAAATTATTAGACTAGTAAACCTTAAAGTTAATTCTCATATTATAAATTAACTTAAGGATTTATATATTATCAAAATTTTATTTTAACTGGTTCAATTTATTTGTTCTCTTAGTGAATCATTTCGAGTTAACCAGAGCCATAAAAAACCGATAAGAATCATAAGAATAACAACATATTTGAATCCGACTAGTTTTATCCGTACTTAATCGAGTCAAACAAATTTGATATGACCTGTAACCTTTACATGAATTGAGATAGATCTGTTGCATACGGTAATAGTTTTGGATAGTCAAGATTGGAAGTTGTTTTTTTGTTTTATTTTGTTTTTGTTTTTTAAAGTCAATCCAAACAGATATATTTAAAACCATATAAAAAATTACTTAATACATTGATTTGGTGGGACCTTTTTCAGACCAAGGCAATAGGTACATTCCAAGTACAACTCTCATTCTAGTTTTTAAATATAAATATTAAAATGGAAAATGCATGGATGACAAATATACTTGCCTTTTATTCAGGAAACATAAGCGGCATGTTGTTACATCAAACTCAAAGAACTGAGATTTTTGCTTAGAAATCGTCGAACACGGCTAGTCAAATCTGAAATCTTCTACCATTTTTGTGATTCAACCCCAAAAACAAGAAAAATCCAATCTCATTTCCACTTAAAATCCACCATATTCTCCTTCTAATTTCTGAGTTATGTTCTCAATTTGGTGAAAAAGAGAAAAGATTTGCTTGATTCTTGATATGGGTATTGTTTGTTAATTGAAATTCAACAAACCCATTTGTCATTTTATATATTATTGCCTTTGTTAAGTGTTAACACAACCCAGGAAGAACTAGTAGCAAAAGAAAAAAAGAAAAAAAAAAAAATGAAGAAATCAGTAAAATTGAGGTTATTATGGGAAAGGTCATTCTCATAAGGTTTTTGGGCATAATTTGGTTCTTCCTTTAATGGGTTTTGGTTATTTCGATCAAAGACTCAATACAAGTGATGAATTTGTAGTATTATTATTGATGGGGATGATGCAATTCAAATGATTCTTAATGTTGAAAGAGGTTGTAATGGGAAGGTTCCTCAGTGGATTTGTACTGCCTATGCTGCTGTTGACAGGTATGCACCGTTTTAGTTTTACAAGAATTATCTTTTGTAGATTATAATATGCTGTTTTTGTACCCCAAAAAGAAAACTTTTTAGGAATTTCAATGTGGATTTCGTTAGGAATTATTCAGCTAATTTACTTTCAATCTAGATGGATGCGTAATGTGTCATTAAGAATTTAAGATTGTTTGAAGTGTATGAGCCTGGACCTAGTCTTGTAACTAATAATGCTAATATATGTGTTTCATTAGGGAAAAGGGTCAAATTAGAAACTTCGTTTGTGTATGGATGAATTTTATAATGTATATGTTCTATGCATAGTGAAGTAGTAAAAGATAAGCACCAAACAATCTTCAAAGATGTAGGCACTTGTAGACACTTATTATAAAGGATCACAGGGATGATGCTTGTCAATAAATTTAATTTTAGGTTACATAAGGATTTAGTTCAACTGATTGCTTAGAATGAGTTTTTTGTTTTTGCCCCTGCTTCCCCCCTCCCCAAAAAAAGTAAAACGGTGAAGCCTTCTTATGACTTTGCAATATATCAATCATAAGGTTTCAGGTTTGTACGTCACCTCTTTCGTTTTGAAAACATGAGGTCTTCTGTGCAGACAGCTATGGTGATTTTGCATTGGATGTTCCGAAAAAGATAGAAGATAACATCCATAAATCTGATAGAAGTAAGAAAAGTGTCTAGCTGGTTTCCAATTTATCAAAGCAAGTAGTTATAAAATTATGTATTTATGAGGCTTCCAGGTTTTAGTTATCCCAAAAATTTAAGTAGAGCTCTATGGTCACTAGGCACATGTCCTTCAAATAATGCTAGTAATGATCTTCAAAGATTTTAATGGTACTAGGTTATTGTAATATTTTTTAGCTGTGGAACCTATATGCTTGATTCAAGAAGCGATCTGAAACAACCCCTGTATGAGCTTCATTTTGAGGTCAATTTGTGAGTTTACTTATATTATGCTTAATGTTGTGCATCTGCTAGGTGCTTTTCTATATGTGCATACTTCTTTCCTACTATACCAACCATTTTCATTAACTTCTTTATCTGCTAAATGCAGCTGCCTTGCTCAACTGGAGTTTGATATCTCTGGCTGATTTATTAGCTTTTCTTTTTATTCAATACAATGCTGCAAAAATTGGTAAGCTGCTTACCCCATTTTGTCACCTATATTTTCTTTCCTTTGATTTTGTTTTGTTTTGTTTTTTTCTTTCTTGTTAGTGGTGTCTTTTAATGTGACTGAATTATCTGTCTTGCATTATTTAGATAAGGTTTATCATTATCATTTCTACTTTATTTCAATCTGGAGAGCCGCTGTCTGGACATTACATGTTTGTTTTCGGCAGAGGGGTGCAGCAATGGAAATTTTAGATTCCATTGTCCTATTAAAGGTGCATGGAAAAGAAAAAGAAGAAGATTGAACCAAAAAAGAAAAAGAAAAAAAGGATGAGTATGCTGCAAGTCATGACTATAAATATGATAGCTTAATGTTTGGCCTAATGTGTCTTAGTATCTGAATACCTCCTCAAACATCAATTAGTCTCTGAGAAAACTCAGTGGGTTATCAGTGATGAATATATAAATGGATAACTAGATTGTTGAGAGTTCTATTAAACTTCTGATTATGCCCTTATTATATTATTCAGTTAAATTATCTTGTAAATATCATTTAACCATTAAACTAGTTTTGTGATAAATTATTATTATTTGGTTAAGAATAAGAGTTGTAAAAAACTTGTTATCTACATGGACTGATAGGATCAACTATTTTGTTAATAAGAGTTTTTAATCTAGGCTTTGAGTTGCAAGTACTTTTACTTGAGTCAAAATAAATATTGCCATTAAACTTGCACCTGTTTTGTCATTGCCATTTTTTTTTTCTTTAAAAAAAATAATATTTTTCTCTGTTAATACTTCTATTCTAATGGTAATCAATGTTGTCATCTAACAGGCTCTCGATCTCAGAGGCGATCCTGGTTCTCATGGTATGTTCTTATTTTTTCCTTATTGGATATTCTTTCACATGCCATATTTCATATCCTTTTGGCTATTGAGGGGGATCAATGGAGTATCGCAAATACTCGGTGGGCGAAGATAATTGGATTTATGAGGTATACAAAGTGTCTATTTCTTATGTTTTTCCTTACTATCTCATAGATGCTCAGGCATGAAGATACATGATTACTTAGTCAAAAGACACTCTATACATTTTGATGTGGAATATTTTGCAGAGTCAAGTCCTTGTCTGTGATATACTTTTTGGTCGTACAAGTATCAGCAGCTTTTGTTGCTCTAATTGAAATCTATGGGAATAGATTTGGTCTGGATTCATGGAGAGATTCTTATTTGGGGCATCTATATTCTTATGTCGTACACATAGGTTTGTTATTTTGGACTATGAAACATAAATTTCTTTTCGTTTATAAATTTGCCTTTTCTTTATCTTTTAATTATGGATCTGAAAGGTGTGCTATTCTTTTCTTAAAAGTATACCTTAAACTCGAGTGTGCTTAGGTGTGGATTTGAATGTTGTGCTGTATTATATCTACTAATTTTTTTCCTTACAAAAAGGAAGAAAGGTCTTGCAATTTTCTCAGAATATACAGTGTTTTTGAAAGTTTTAGTAGAGCATAAAGAGGGTGAAGAAGAATTTTTTGATCATGAATCCAATAAGCATTCAAGTTTTCTTCTTCTAACAACCCCTTCCCTCCCCTTGTCCCTTTATATGGTCCATTACATAATAGGTATAAATGTTAACATCCTTAAAGTAAACACTATTTTACTTGACTTCCATTCTCACTAATCAGAGAGATGGGAGCTAGTCTGCAACTGAGGTGGTGGAACATCTATGATTTCTTTTGCATCACACCTAGGATCACTTGAGTTCAATGAAGTAGAATTTCTCTCATTTGGTCTGAGTCACACTTGAGTAGATTGAGCATTAATTTCCTTTTTACAATAAAACTATGACTTGGATATTGAATTTGGGCTATTTGCTTGTTTTTCTGCATTGAAGGTTCTCATCTCAGGGTTTTATGCTGCTTATTGTTGCCCGCTGTACAGCTAGTCGCGGGAATTAGTCACCCATCTTGGGTCTCTTTTCCATTTTTCATTTGTAGCAGCATTGGAGTTGTTGATTGGTCATTAACAAGCAACTTTCTAGGTCTCTTCCGGTAAGCATTTTAGTTAAAAATGTCAATCTCTCTACTAGTCATTTTAATTAACAAGAAATGTCAATGTTTTTACTGATTTGAAGTGTTTAATACTGGTTTGAAGGTGGTGGAGGCATCTTTTGTTGTATGCAGGCTTGAACATCATCCTTCTTTATGCATATCAACTACCCATTGAGTTTTCGGAGTTCTATGTTTTTGTTGCTGAATTCATTGGGCTCTTCAAAATATCTGCAAAATCAGAGTGGTCAGAAGTTTGTTCTGGTCTTTCCCTCCTACTTTTCTATGTCATGGTGAGCATAATTTTACTATAGATCTAGAAACTAGGTTAAGTTTTATTAGGGGCCATTGTCTGTATAATGGAAATAGTCTTGGCATTCAAGCGGGGATACAAAAGTTTAGAGTGGCCACTTCTTGGAAAAGTTCTAAAGTTAATCACCTTTCTTAGGTTTGTGCTTGGCTGGACCATCACTAGGTAATGGCATTATCAAATGAAACAATTATGTTCTCATGCTGCAGTTGTTCCTTGTTTCTGAGGTCAATTGTAAGGTTGTATGCAAATAAGTCTAATTTCTTATGTATTCCCTTAATAAAAATGCCCACTCTATCTAGGTTATAACTAGCATATCTTTATCTCGAGAAAGATAGAATATCTTGTCAAATTTTGTGGTAATAAAAGTTTTCTTCAATCTAAATGTTGTGATCTTAATCTTGTGAGTCTGTCAGTTGGTCCTCCATATTTTTCTTAATTTTATCTTTTATGAAAATTTTTATTTTCCATTAGTCAGAACTTGGATATGCTTGTTGCTGTAAGCTTGAAAACATTGTTGGGCTGGTTTCCTAACAACTTAAGTTTTCGACAGAATGGGTTCCGTAACATGTTAACAGAGCATTATTTGACTAAGATGTCTTTGATTAAAGTCTTGCTCCCCTGTTTCTCCTCTTATGTTTGCATGTTCTTCATTTAGGGTTGTCAGTAACGCCTGTATATGAGGGGTGTTGGTGTAAGATTGATATTTCCCAACAGTTGAGCTTTTGGAACAATTGGTTCTTATGTTGTTTCTTCACAAAATGGATCTTTTATCCATTTGCTGAAAGAAAATTTGGAGAAGTATTAGTAATTTTTTCCTTTTTGATAGTTGAGAGACATCAGCAAAGAGAGGGCTCAGACTTTAGGGCACTAACGGATAATAAATATGTAGAATCATCAAGACAACACTTCAGTGCAATATACTTATGCCATATATTGGCTGAATTTTTTTATGTAGCCCAACTGTAGATAAAATGCATAGGAAGGAGGAAAGTGAATAATAAATTTTAACCATCAAGCTGCCTCTTTACATGCTCAAAACAGTGAAACAGCATCCACAACCATTTGGCAGAAGTGTTCTTGTTCTGAGGAACTATACGATAGATCCAAAGTCTATATTCTAATATACTAGTTACAAGCTGTTCTAGAAAAAAGGTAAAATTTGACATGCATAGTAAGAGCTTAAGTTAAGCTGCCTTCCGTTAGCGAATCGTAACATCTGCTTTCATGAAACATATTAAGATATTTTTCTTTTCGTTTTTTTTTTTCAGTACATAAGTGATTTGGGAACTGTCCAAAATATAGACATTATATGAGTTGGTTCACCTGATGTCCATGGAACCTATCTGCTGACTATAGCCATTTATGTGTTTAGATTGGTTCTATTATAAATTGGCCTTAAAAGTATTTCAAAATATCAACATGAGGACAATGTAGAACAAGGTTATTGAATGTGCAGCTTTGCACGGTTAGAGTGCTATTTGAATCCTCTGAATGTTGACAAGTTAACATTTCATTTGGTACACTAAATAGTTCAGATGTTGAGTAGTGAAATTGATTTCTTGGTTACATTTATCATTGTTCAACAAGTATGGGTAGTTCTCTTATCTACTATATTTGAGCTTTGCTACTTGCACAAATCTTGTGCATAAAGACACAATGTAGTCACTGTTGGTATATGTATGCCACATGCAAGGGAGTGGAGCTCTAGGGCACGTAACTTGACATGAAGACTGTGACATGAATTTGTACCCAGGACTTATGAGACAAATACTTGTGCAAATAGTATTTCTCATTATCTTTGATCTATTATCTGCTCTTTTTCTTTAAAAAAATTTATTTTTAATTCTTACATTTTCACAGCTATCCTGGATTAGATGTGATATTGCAGAAATGGATTTTATCATGTCCACAAGAGAAAGCAACTTGGATGAGCCTCTTCTGCCCAGAAAACATTCATTTTTCATTCGCAAATCAAGGTAATTAATTGGGAATGGTTCTATCATTTTCTCATCTTCAGAATTTCATCTTTCTTTAGGGAATTTATTCCTATTTAGACAATACAATTTCTTACTTCTGTAAATTTTTGGAGCAGACTATACATTCTTATCGAAATGATATCCTAGAAGAGAAATAGTTTCTTGTCTCCGAAAACCTCTCTTATTGCACACATGGAAGCCTTTCAAGTTATTATTATTTTTGAATGTGCCAGATTTTTCCTTAGTTGGAATTTATCTATCTGTTATGGACATGGCTAGTGCTGCTACATGATGTTTAACTTGCAGTCTCACTTTCCCCCCCTATATTTAATCTCCAACAGATCTGGTGTAAGGCACACCAATGTTTTATCACGAGGAGCAGTTTTTCGGACTTTTAGTATCAACTTTTTCACTTATGGTTTTCCGGTAAGCTTGCCACATCAGTTTATTGATATATTTTTTTGCCTCTTTTTCTATAACTGATCATTTGATTACTGATTTATATTATTACAGATATTGATCTGTACATGATTTCCTTTGAATATTTCTGGAACTTTATATAAGCCCGATGGAACATGTACTGTACACTACCTATGAACCCATGTACCGACCCAAATTGGGCTGTAGTGAGGTATCAGTAGATCATGTATCATTGGTAAAATTTATTTGAGCCTGATTCTATGATTAAAAAATTTGAGATCATGGCCTGTAAACTGAGATTTAATTGTAACAGATCAAGAATACTTTGGACATTGAAACAAATAAACAAGCAAACATGTATGGACACTCAAAAAAACATGTTCACACCATATATTGTTCATGAAGAATGTTTTGTCCAAATCACATGCAAAGTCAGTTTGCAAACCTTCTATTCTTTTGTATTATTTAATGTCTAGCCACGGTATATGCTCTAAAGTCAGGGGTGACACTAGGGTGCAAAGTCAAGAACAAGATCAAGATCAAAAACCCAAAAAGGGATTGCAAGCAAAAAAAGGCTCTCTTGATGTTTTTATTTCAGAAATGGCTGGGCTTTTGTTGAGTAAGATGTGGCTTTCTGTATTTAAGAATTGTGCATGTCTTGCTCAACAAGTCGTGTTTTAAAAAAACAATATCTGACTGTCTCACTTGAGCGATAGATGTGTTTGCTTGAGTGAGAATGGATTTTGCTCAAGTGAGCTTTCACATATTGCATATCTTCCAGCAGCTTCAAGACTTGGATTTTCCTTCACAAATGACCAAGGTTACACAACATATTTTAAATTACATTATTAAAGGATATTTGCCATTCAAAATTCTAACAATAACAATGATAAAGTATATGGTCATCACCTTGTCTTCAACTAAAAAGTTGTCTTAACCTGTGAAACAAGGGAACATGAACATCTATCAACGTCAGAGATAGACGAAAAAGCAAAAGATGTAAGTAATAGGACTATCTATATTAAGTAGGTCTTACCCTCCTCAAAGCTTCATACTTTGTACTTCATTCAAATTTTGTGAGGTCTCCATAAGTGTTGATTTTTTTTATGTTGAATAGCATCATAATTTGATTGATTGAAACTAATGTGAATATCAAATATTATACCATCCTCGTTGGTAACTTATTTTTGTATGTCAAATTCTAAGAGTCCATATTGTCTTGATCTTAGGTTGGTTTCTACTTTTAAAACCAAAATAAAAGTGTTTTGTTCCCTATTCATAGTAATGCATCTATTCTCTTATTTCCTTTTACAGTGTTTATACTCTGCCCCTCACTTTTTATCTATACCAGTATTATTAAGATTGTATGTTTGAATTTGGCAGATTTTATTGCTTGCTCTTACATTTTGGAGTTTCCATTTTGCAAGTCTATGTGCTTTTGGATTACTGGCATATGTTGGCTACGTTTTGTATGCCTTCCCTTCCATGTTTCTCCTGCACTGGTTAAACAGCTTGCTTCTTGTTTTTGTTCTTTGTTGGGCTGCGAGCACGTATGTCTTCAATTTGGCATTTACAGTCCTTAATAAGAAACTGTGGAAGGTACACTCTATTGGTGGATGCTTTGGGGTTCGTATTCACATTAATATACAATTTTCTTTGTAAGATTGTTGTAACACTTTTGCAGGACTTGGAGATCTGGGAAACGATAGGCTTATGGCATTACCCTATCCCAGGATTTTATCTGCTTGCACAATTTGGTCTTGGTGTTCTTGTTGCTATGGGTAATCTTGTGAACAATTCTGTTTTCCTGTACTTGTCTGATGGAAATGGACAATCTTTAAATGAAGATGATTGTGTTGAAGGTGAGGAATCACATGGTTTGAATAAGTGCACTACTACCAAAATTTCACTTTTCATTGTTTAACTGATAACTTTATTTTATGGTAGCTTAGCTTCATATATCTTGCGGGTTCATGTAGGGGTTTTTTTTTTCTGAAATCATGTAGACTGTTTCTGTTGTTGCAACAGAAACAACAAAAATGAATTGAGGTTGTTTCTGCCATACACATGCTGTGTCCCGTGTCTGCATGGTTACTTCACAGATTGGGGGTGCAAGATTGGTTTATGCCACAGAATATGCATTTTCTTTTCTCATGACACCTTGGCTAGGTATATCATATGGTTAAATGTACAGTTGATATATCCTTGAAAGTTTCACATTCCATTTAGTCTTTATGCTAACCTTTCACAAGTATATCTCTTCTATTTAGTGTTAATCCTATATTGCACTATAAACATTGTAATCATGTTTGTAAACGATTCCTTCTTGGCCTTTCATTATATTATTGGATAAGCTATTCTTGGTTCATATGATTGTCACTACAATTTTACCATGACTTTAACTTTTCAGAGAAAGAAGAGACTAAAGTATTGATTGTTGCTACAATTGCATGGGGCCTGTATAAAAGCTCTCGTGCTATAATTTTGGTGCTGTTATTTCTTATTTCTGTGAGACCTGGCTTCATCCCTGCTGTATACAGTAAGTTAAAAAGTTCATTTTTCCTTTTCTGCTTTTTTCTGATTACCAGGTATTTACTTGTTAATGTGGCACTGAAAAATTTGTTCATATGTATAAAATTTTTTTAGATAGCATCCAAAATATCTGAGTATCCTTTTTTCAGATCTTTTTGAAGAAAGGCATCACTGTGTTATAAATATTAGCTATTTTTATATGAAGAATCTTACTGATGTACTAACTTAGGGCAATTTATGCTTCACTCTTCAGTGATTTTTTTTATGATGCATCTATTGAGCCACACCATCACTAGGAAATTACGCCAATCCTTGATTCTTCTATGCGAGACACATTTTGCGCTGTTATACATTCTTCAGCTTAATCTGATCTCCAAAGCATTGGAACAGAAAGGATCATTTGCTGTGGAAATTCTCTCGCATTTAGGTAATGATTTGTGTTAAAAGTAGTCTAATTCAACCTGGAATATACAAGTATGAATACTTTATTCTTCATAGTATGCATATAATATTCATCAGATATGTGGATGCATGCATATATCAATAATTTTCTTCATTCAATTAATCTTTATTTTATGGTTTGTTGCAGGCCTGCTTAATCATACTAGTTCCTGGGATTTCATGAAGATAGCTTTGCTTGCATGCTGCTGTGCCATTCATAATCATGGGCTTGATATGCTGTTCTCATTTTCTGCGATTGTTCAGCAGACTCCTTGCCCTCCAGTTGGGTTTACCATCTTGAGAGCTGGTTTGATGAAATCAGTGCTATTATCAGTCTACACTTCAACATCTGGAGAGACGCAAAACAATAACTGTTCTAATGGTAAAACGACATCCAGGGTTGACTATATTGTAGGATGCTTTCAGCTCTTTTTTCTTCATTTTCTCCGTAGTTTCTTTTTAATATGTGAAAGTGTCTCTAGAATTATTCTCAGTCTACACTTTCTTACAAAAGGTGCAAAAAAAACTGACTTTTGTGGTCATCTACAAGTTTAAATTTTTTTATCTCTGTCAAAAAAAGGAATCAAAGATGCTGTCTGCAACTACAGGTGTCTGATACTGAACATCCACTATGCCCCATACTGGATTGGATGAGAAACTTTCTGGCCCTTTAAATTCTTTTAGATAGTTCTTAGCTATCTGGGTCATCCTCATCATTATTGTTTGCATTATCATTGTCATCATTACTAGAGAATATAACTTACTAATTTTGTTTCATCTTTCAGACAGGAGGATAGCATCATATCTGAGTGCAGTAGGGCAGAAGGTCCTTTCAACTTATCGATCATTTGGAACTTACATTGTCTTCTTGACTATTCTTCTTAGTCTGTACCTAGTAACACCTAATTATGCTTCATTTGGTTACATGTTCTTCCTTCTACTATGGATGATTGGGACGCAACTTGTGGAGAAGACAAAAAGATGGCTTTGGTTTCCTCTGAAAGTTTATGCAGTTATAGTGTTTGTGTTCATATATAGCATGAGTGTCTTCTTCAGCTTGCAGACATGGTTGTCCAAGATAGTTGATCTTAATTCTGCCTTTGGCTATAGTCCAGAAGCTTCAACATTAAGGAATATTTGGGAGTCCCTAGCTGTATTGGTTGTGATGCAACTATATAGCTACGAGAGGAGGCAGAGCAAAAATTTCAGACTAGGTGATGGTGATGCACCTGAAATGGGAGCCTTTGCTTTTATAAAACGTCTTCTGATTTGGCACAGTGAAAAGATACTATTTGTTGCTGTATTTTATGCATCTCTATCCCCAATAAGTGCATTTGGATTTCTGTATTTTCTAGGTCTGGTGATTTGTTCGACATTACCAAAATCTTCTCGGATCCCTTCAAAACTGTTTCTAGTTTATTCAGGTTTTCTTATGATGGTTGAGTATCTTTTCCAGATGTGGGGTAACGAGGCTGAGATGTTTCCTGGTCAAAAGCACTCTAATTTGTCCCTGCTTCTGGGTTTGCAGTTGTATAAGCCTGGTTTCTATGGAATAGAAGCAGGCTTGAGGGGAAAAGTTTTGGTTATTGTTGCATGTATATTACAGTACAGCATCTTTCATTGGTTGGACAAGATGCCATGTGATATTGGAAATAGAGGAAAATGGGATGAGCCTTGTGCTTTGTTTGGTGCAGCAGACGAAGCCCCATATACAACTATTCTTTGTCCTAGAAAAAGTAAACCATCAAGAGATGCTGACCCCCTACTAGAAAAGAAAGAAGAAGCAACAATGCACTTATGGCCGCCAACTCTTAACTCCTGCTTATCTCAAGGTCCAAGTCATGTATCTGAAAATGGTGGCTCCAAAGGCAGTAATACCAGAAAATATCTATATAGGTATTTCTGGGAAAGTTTCAAAGAAAGAAACAAGTGGAACAGAAAGCGGGTCCTTTTCTTGAGAAAGGAGAGGCTTGACATGCAGAAGACTACTTTAAAAATATATACGAAGTTTTTGATGGAGAATATGTTTAATCTATTCGGCCTTGAAATTAATATGATTGTATTTCTTCTTGCCAGCTTTGCCGTGTTGAATGCTTTCTCTTTGCTTTATATTGCATCACTTGCTGCCTGTATTCTTTTACATCGGCATGTTATACGAAAACTATGGCCTGTATTTGTGTTCTTATTTGCTTCAGTTGTCACTGTTGAGTACTTGGCTATCTGGATGAATCTGACATCTTGGAAGCAACATGCCCCCAGTGAGGCACAAGTGACTTGTAATGACTGTTGGAGAATCTCTGATGTTTATTTCAACTACTGCAAAAAGTGCTGGCTAGGTATCTCTCTCAAGAAATTGATTTAAATGTGTGAGTGAACAGGAATTGTAACTCTTATCTGCTTTATATATACTGGCTTCAAAGCAAAGTACCAAAACAATTTCAGCTTTGTTTATATTGTGGATAAAAATATAGGAGTTTTTTTTTTTTTTTTTTTGGTTTAAGTTGTTAAAGAAACTTCAAGTGCCAAAGACATGAGCTTACAAGTTACAACTACATACTTTTGCTACCTTTATTCTTTTTTGAAAACGTTTCGCTATTGTTCTTGTCTGACTTGTTCACTTTGGTCAAGTCAGAATTGCATCTTAACTATAGCTATATATGTAGCCCTGCTTTAGGGTCTTCAAAAGGACATTAAATATTTCTTGCATATTTAAAATTTACTCAAATTAAGATAGTGGCTATTTTGAATGATCTCGTTTCTTCCTTTTCAACATACTGATCCATTTCATTATGAGCTGTTTTTAATTGCCATGGATAAGTAAATAATATCGTTTCAATGGAGTTCTGAATATCCTATAAATTTTGTTTGTATTGAAACATTTCATTATAGATGTTAACTGTAGCTACCATCTTATCTTTCTGCAGGAATGATAGTTGATGATCCTCGAATGCTTATGAGCTATTATGCAGTTTTCTTGTTTGCATGTTTCAAACTCCGTGCTGACCATTTGTCCAGTCTCTCTGGGTCAGACACATATCAACGAATTATCTCACAGTGCAAAAATGCAGCTGTACTGAGTGATCTCTCATTTGAAACAAAGTCCTTTTGGACTTTTCTTGACTACCTGAGGCTTTACTGTTACTGTCACTTACTAGATCTTGTTCTTGCTTTGATTTTGATCACGGGAACCCTTGAATATGACATTCTTCACCTTGGCTACCTTGCTTTTGCTCTGGTATTTTTCCGAATGAGGCTTGAAATACTAAAAAAGAAGAACAAAATCTTCAAGTTCTTGCGAATGTACAACTTTGTGCTAATTGTCCTCTCCCTTGCATATCAATCTCCTTTTCTTGGGTATTTTAGTGAGGGGAAATCCAAAACAATAAGTTTCATAAGTAAGGTGATCGGATTTCGTAAGTATGATTACGGGTTTCGAATTACATCAAGATCTGCAGTTGTTGAGATTATCATTTTTATGCTGGTATTGCTACAGTCATATATGTTCTCATCCCAAGAGTTTGATTATGTTTCAAAATATCTTGAAGCCGAGCAGATGGGTGCCATCTTGCGTGAGCAGGAGAAGAAGGCTGCTTGGAAGACTGCACAGTTGCAACACATACGTAAATCTGAAGAGGAGAAGTGCCTGCGTAATATGCAGGTGGAGAAGATGAAATCAGAGATGCTTAGCCTACAAATCCAGCTTCACAGCATGTACAACACTGCACACCGTTGTGACACTTCTCCACAAAGTGAAGGCCATAGAAGGAGAAGGAACTCTTCCCTAGATTTATATAGGGCAACTATTTTCTCAGACGAGGAGGAAAATGATTTAAATAAACAATATCTTAATCTGAGCTCTGATTCAATCTCCTCTGATATGAATGAATCGCCAACAAGTGGAAGAACTGGAAGTCCATTGGCAGAGGAATCTAGGAGGCATTCAATGGATTCTATTCATGAGATTATTGAATTAAAGGAAAAGTATGCTCACGGTGAGTTCCTGAATTCAAAAATGAGCAATAAGGCAAAATTCCACACAAAGGCAAACACACTAATGTCAGCAGCAAATCTAATTGGTGATGGAGTTTCTCGAGTACGGTCTCTCGGTAATCTGGCAGTCAACAATCTTGTGAGAATCCTGAACATAGAACATAAAGAACGAAATTTAAATGAGGATTCTTCTGATGATGAGATTTATTATGAGGTGGAGAGTCAGAATATAGACCACGAAAAACATTTAGACCAAACATTTTCTGTGCAATCTGGTATTGAGCGCACCATGTCTGATGCTGCACGCCCGCGAATTGGTATGATCTTCCGTTATATGTGGTCCCAAATGCGATCAAACAATGATGTGGTTTGCTATTGCTGCTTTTTTCTGATATTCTTATCTCATTTTAGTTTGCTTTCTATGGTTTATCTTGTGGCTCTATTCTTATATGCTCTTTGTGTAAACACTGGTCCAAGTTACATGTTCTGGGTTCTTATGCTAATGTACACTGAGGTGTGTATTCTGCTTCAGTACTTATATCAAGTCGTCATTCAACACTGTGATTTGACTATCAATGAGAGCGTACTTCAGGAATTAGGATTTCCTGCACATAAAATTATGTCATCTTTTGTGGTCAGCCACTTTCTTCTTTTTCTGGTGTATTTATTTACTCTCTTACAAAGTTCCATAGCTGCAAGAGATAGTGATTGGGCTATGGGCACAGAATCCAGCTATCATAAGAGAAGAAATCATTTTGGGGAAGAGGTTGTAAAGAGTTGCAGTTTCATGGAGAGAATACAAAGAATGTTATTTCCTCTAAAAAATCTGATGAAACTGTTGGTTAGAAGCCTCTACAGATACTGGGAATCACTGACACAGGGAGCAGAGACCCCACCTTACTTTGTGCAGCTGTCGATGGAAGTTGACTTGTGGCCTGAGGATGGTATTCAGCCTGAAAGGATTGAGTCGGGGATGAACAAGTTGCTCAAGATCTTGCATGATAGGAAGTGCAACAAGAATAACCTAAGTCATTTCCACTCAGCGAGTAGGGTTCATGTTCAAAGCATTGAAAAAAGTCCAGAAAATGATAATATTGCATTGGCTGTTTTTGAGGTAGTATATGCCTCTCCTTCAACAGAATCTAACCCGGTAGACTGGTATAAATCACTAACTCCAGCTGCTGATGTTGCCAATGAGATTCTGAAATCTCAACATGATGGTATTCTTAGAGCAATAGGGTTCCCATACCCGGTACTTTCAGTGATTGGCGGAGGCAAAAGGGAAATAGATCTGTATGCCTACATATTTTGTGCAGATTTGGCTGTTTTCTTCTTGGTTTTTGTTTTCTACCAATCAATCATAAAAAACAATAGTGAGTTCCTTGAAGTCTATCAGCTTGAAGATCAATTCCCGAAAGAGTTTGTCTTTATTTTAATTGTAAGTCTCTTTCCTTCGAATGCATTTTTGTAATGAAGTATAGTCAAAATACAGAGATTTGTGTCAAACTCATTCAGCTGAATTGAACCTTTGTTGTGATTTAAATGACATTTGAGGTACAAATCCAGCAATTCGAAATGGGTATATGGGAAAATAGGAGCTATCACAACTAATGGTGTGGATTGAATCTAGAATTTTGAGAAATGAGCTATCTTGACCTTTCACTACCATCATTTGTAAATGCTGCAATTTCTGAAAGGCTTCAATCATAATGGATTTTTTTTATTGAAAAAGTATAAATTGAGCAATATGCCATCTATAAATGTTGTAAAACAAGTTCCTAATGGACTGTTAGACACAAACTTGGATATACATACTTACCAAATAAACTTGGATGTATTTGAGAAGTTAAGAAAGCATAGTGGATTCATTTCCAAGTGTTTCATACTCTTATTAAGCATGAAACAAATTACATTACCTGAATCCTTGAGTTGACTTGACCAAGATGTGTTGGTTTCTTCATTTTGCATTATTGCTAGTGGATCTATGATATCAAGCTAGTTTCTGAAATGGATAAAGTGGTCGCTTCTTGCAGGTAATTTTTTTCTTGATTGTACTTGATCGCATTATTTACCTGTGTTCATTCGCCACTGGAAAAGTGATTTTCTATCTTTTCTCCCTTTTGCTCTTCACATACTTGGTCACAAAATATGCTTGGCACATGGAGCCTTCACACAAATATGGAGGAAAATTAGCAATCCGTGCTATCTATCTCACAAAGGCTGTTTCTCTAGCTCTACAGGCCATACAAATCCGATTTGGCATTCCACATAAAAGCACTTTGTATAGGCAGTTTTTGACAAGTAGTATTTCCAAAATCAACTATTTGGGTTTTCGTGTTTATCGTGCTCTGCCTTTCCTTTATGAATTGCGATGTGTACTTGATTGGTCATGCACTACTACATCTTTGACTATGTATGACTGGCTGAAGGTAAGCCCATCACAGTCTTCAATGTTTTATTTTATCATAATCATCATCATTATCATCATCTTGTAATAAGATTTTCCTGCTTCATATATTCTCATTCTAAGCTTCTAGACCTATCTTTGAAAATGCTGTAGTCCTTATATTATCAAAATTCACATTATTATAGTAATTAGCATAATCCAATTAATAATAATAATTCCAAAATTCCAACTATTCATGCAGAGTATAATAAATGTTGATTATTACCACTTTTAAGCTAATTACCTGACCATCAATTGTTTTCTCGTTATTAGATCCTGAATCCTGATACGTGTATGTGCAAGTGCTTTATAGTGCACGCAATTTGAAACTTAGACTTACATCCCTTGAGGGTTAAATTTTCTGGAAATTAAGTGAACTCAAGGTTTGCAAAACTATATTGACTGTTCCTCTATTTAACTGACTCTATCGAAAACCTCTTCAATTAGGTGGCCATCAAATTCACTGATGGAACTTGCTGCAACTATCAAATTCTTGTTTTGATTCTTTGAAGTATACTTTAGCATTATTTGACAAACCCTTGGTAAAACAGACAATAAGTATTCTAAAGCTAAGACAATCAAATGGATAGCTTTGGGGTAAAAGAATCATAGTGAAACAAATTGTATTGATATCAGCATTTTCTATTTAGTTTCTGTAACTAATTTTCTATTTTCTAAACATCATGTTCTATTTAAAACTTCTCTTCCTCATTCCTGCTACCAACTTTGGAGAGTGACAGATAACATTTCTATCCCTTTATCAATTGTAGCATCCTCACCCATTGCAAGGAGCTCATTTTAAGCCTACTACTGTTGCTTCCTTATATTCAAATAACTAAATTAGCATGTGTTATATTTTGTGCATGAAGTGGAAAAGGTGTTGGAAATGGCTTACTGGCTGAAATTGTATAGAAAATTCATGCTTTTCTTCTAATAACTAAATTAGCATACGTTATAGGTAACAAGAATGATTTCTTCGGAGAAATCAGTTAGGGTATGTTGGGATGGAGGTAGATAAAGGGAGAGTAGAGGAGAGGGAAGGAGAAGATGGCGGGATTCAGTTAGTATATTCCTGCCATCTGCTCCTCCCCTCTCCTTTACTCTCCCTTCATCTCCCTCCATCCAAACATTGGGTTAGGGTTCTTAATGTTTACTAATGCAGTTTTTTTCTTACAACAAGTTTGGGGAAGGGGATTCAAAACTAGGTTCTCCTATGGGTGAGACTGTCACTAAGCCACAAGACTCTTGGTAATGCAGAACATTCTTGACAAAGCATATAAGCAGACACAGGTCTAGCCTATTTAATGATGCTGAATAATGTATGTATCAGTTAACTGTTATGATGGTAATATCTTTACAACACTATTATAATTTCTATAATTACCTTTGCACAACATTTACCAAATTTCTGGTCATTTCTGTTACCTTATAATATGATGCTAGATATTGAGCTCTTCCCTGATTTTTTTGTTCTATAATCTTACAAGCAGTAATATGCACCTTTTTATATCAGGATCTAATATTGGCTTTCTTCTTAGTTGGAGGACATTCATGCAAGCTTGTTTCTTGTCAAATGTGATGTGGATCTGAACAGAGCTGGGCACCAACAAGGACAAAAGCAAACCAAAATGACAAAATTCTGCAATGGAATATGCTTATTCTTCGTATTGATGTGTGTAATATGGGCTCCTATGTTGGTAAGAATCTTAAAACACCAACTGTCACAGCATGACCATGTTTTTTAATTTCTTTTTGGCAAGGTTAGGATCTGAGAATGTATACAAGTATACTCTAAGCCTTCTGTATCTTGTAACATAATAGTGTTCTGAAAAAAAAAATGCAAAATGTTAAGAATTTATGAAACAATTGAACAGTTAATGCTTTAAAAAAACTTTATGAAGAAATTTATGACCTCTGAATAAAATATGAAGGAAGAAATTATAACTATTTAGTGACAAGCAATATGAATGACCTCTTAATAGCAAATGCTAGAGGAATACATTATGTAGAAATTCATGACTGAATAAAATATGAAGGAGTACATTATAAAGATATAGTCACAAGAAATATGGATGGCCTCCATATAATTCGCAAAAATGTAAGAAGTTATGAAATAATTGAATGTGATTTTGAAATCAAGAACTTTATGGCCTAGGCATCAAGATATGGTGACAAGCAATATAGACGATCTCTGAATAGATTAATTGCAAATTGTTTTGGACAAAATGGCAGGAGCATACCTACTTGTACTTGTTTGTAAATCTGAATTGTCTGAAAGAACTGTAATTTTTTAAGAATACATGTTACTTGATTGGTAAAATAACTGATTTGAACAAGTTGGTCTGTTTCAATCTCACTGCTGGCAATCAGTCATCTTTTTCTGATTAATAGCAATTCTGGAACTTATGGCTTATAATACACATCCCTTAGAAATTTCACCACCTAGTTCTTTGGCAAACATATATTCTCCCATCTATCTCTTCATCCATCAAGTAACATGTATTCTTTAAGATAAAAATGATAGTAATCCATCTGAAACGATGGTTGTTGCAGAGCAATAGTACACCATCAATCCTCCTGATTGCACTATCTGTAAGATGGTGCACCTGCAAACTAGTAGCTAATACTTTAGAAGTAAAACTTTCTTTCTTCTTTCATTATGTATATAAATTTACATTCTTATTTTGAGAGATTCATACAATTAGATTTGGACCATATAAAATACAGATTGCATATTCAAGAAAAAATGTTTCATAAATTCTCTCTAGAAAATCATTATTGTGTATGTACTCGCTTACCATGATCCTGATTAAAATAGGTACTGCGAACTGGTTCTGCTTAACCTATATATATGTGTGTATGAATATATATGTATGAATGTACATGTGTTTGGGTGTGTTGTATATCACTTGTTGCCTAAAACAAACTTTGGTGTCTTAAATTCCATTAAATATCCTGTTTGATTTTTTCCTCTTTGATGGTTTCTTGAGGACTTTGTCTGAGGGAGATAATGGAATCATTTCCTTTTCAGTGATATCTTTTATGTGATTCCTTGGCATTTCCTTCATTTTGTGCTTTTGTTCCTGCTTAAATCTTCTTAGCATATTCCTTTGGGCAGATGTATAGCAGTGGTAACCCTACAAATATTGCAAACCCTATTAAAGATGCCCGCGTTCAGATTGATATAGAGACAGTCAGTGGAAGACTGAAATTATTTGAGACCACTTTGTGTGAAAAGATCTCATGGGGTGATGAAGCACATAATAATCTGGATCCTCGTGGTTATCTGAGTGCGTACAATGAGGACGACATTCAATTAATTTGCTGCCAAGCTGATGCAAGCACTTTGTGGAATGTTCCCCCTGTTGTCCAGGCCAGATTTGTCAAATCTCTCAGGAGGAGCATGAAAATTGTGTTTTCTTGGCAATTTACCAGAGACAGACCTAAAGAAAAGGAGGTAGTGAAGTATGGACTAACTGTACAAGATCAGGATCTTCCAAGCTCATCAGAAGTGATGCAGGTGCTAAATGGTACCACAAATAGTTTCACAATATATAATGTTTATCCAAGATACTTCCGGGTAACTGGTTCTGGTGATGTGCGGTTTCTTGAACAGGAGGTATGTTATTAAAAATCTAACACATTTCTCACCTGATTATTTTCAGTTGGATGGTTAGATTAAATTATGTCATGTACATGTATTAGCTACCAATCAAACAACCTTAATGTATATACAGGTAGATCTGGTCAGTGGGGATCTTGTTCTCAATCGTGGCAATCCAGAATGGTGGTCTTTTCATGATCTCAATGCTTTAAATTTTAGTGGATGTGGAGATTTGGCAGGGCCCATGGCCATAATTGTATCCGAGGAAACACCACGTAAGTGCTACAAAACGAATGTGATCATTATAGTTTTGTTTCATTCAGAATCATAAAGAGAGAATGTGTCCACTGACATCTCTTTTGTTATACTTATGCTTCTTTAGAGGGCATTCTTGGTGAAACACTCAGCAAGTTCAGCATTTGGGGTCTCTACATTACTTTTGTGCTAGCAGTTGGCCGTTTCATCAGACTACAATGTTCTGACCTCAGAATGAGAATTCCTTTCGAGAACCTTCCATCTTGTGACAGGTATGAGAGCTTTATCCGCTTAGCATCTGAACTCAATTCATACCAAAAATATTTTGAAGTTTCATTTTCAAAGGTAGATAGTTCTTCTGGGTTCCATGTTATAGCAAAAAGTGTCAAAAAGAGAGTGAGAATAATTTCGATTGGCAAATTTTCATACTCCTGAAATACATTTTATACCTATATATCTTGGGTTGAATTTGATTATCGTTCCTGTTCTAGATTACTGGCCATATGTGAGGATATTTATGCTGCAAGAGCCGAGGGTGAGCTTGAAGTTGAAGAGGTACTATATTGGACACTGGTGAAAATATATCGGTCACCACACATGCTGCTTGAGTACACCAAACTTGACTAACTCATCAAAAGAGTTGTGTGATTTCTGCGGCCCCATCTACCTGACTTTTAAAATTCTATTGCTAGCATATTCAGATCCAGTCACTTGGAAGTGCATATCACTTCTAGAGTGAATTTAGATGTGAAAAAAAGAAGAAGAAATTCTAGAGTTCAAATGGCAGTATAAGCAGCCTTGTATATCGACTCGAAGACACTAATGCATAATCTTTTGATTTCTTCCTTTCTCTGTGGATTCCGCGGACATGACTAACTGAGGCATACACATAGAAGAGCCAGTGAATGCAAAAACATTTTAAATCTTGTAGATTTAATTTGCTTGTAGATAGTAATTACAACAGTTTTACCTGCTATCTATGTACAGATTTTGACACTAAGCAATGCAAAATGTAAATTGTGGCATCACCACTAAAGTGCTGAGTTAGACATTTTTTCTCTTCCTTTCCCAACTTCACATTGATATTTCTGGACTATCTTACTGAATTTCACATGAATGCAGAATTCAAGATTAATTTACAGATTGGTTGTGTTACTCTTTACAACTCTTCTCCCATTGACAGATTTCTTTTTATTCTCCTTGAATGACTTTGATGTTTATGAAAAAAGTGTAAAAGGATAATTTTTTTAGTCTGAGTTGCTGCATCATTTTCTGATTTCTGTTTTAGTATATCAATATATCATGGTCTCCATTTTTTCTCTTTTCAAGTAATCACCTCAATTTTCCAACTGAACCTCATGCTAAGTAAATTTTTCAGAATAGTAGACAAGTACCAACAGTAGTTCTAATAGGTGATACACATTCTACAATTTTTGAAAACATTTTGAGACTGCCATGGAGCTCTATGTTGTCTTCCAAAGAGTTGTACTTAGCATCTAACTCTCTGGATTCCCTATTCTTGGTCAAGTTGGTATCTTGGTTAGACTGACATGTCAAGTTTGCAATGGACTATATAAAATCAATATTCCATTGATAATCATTAGAAATGAATTCATTCACTTTTCTTGATATTTTTTCCCCACCCTCCTTTGGTTTAAACCTCAAGGCAGGGTCTGATATCAATAATAATTATAAGTCTTCCACAGTATTTTTTTTTTTTTAGCATAAGCTTGACCTACAACTTGTCATTCCATGGCGTGTGCCCCATACTTTTGAAGTTGCTTAAATATTCCAGAATCTGAATAAGACTTTTACACATTCATGAAAAATTATATTTCACATTATTTTCAAAGCATAAGCTTGACAACACAATTTGTCCTCACTTGCTGCAGGTTGCCAGCAAAGTCAAGCAATAAAACCCAGGCTTCTCACTTTCTAAGGCCTATACAAGGAAACCCACAGTCCCTTTAACTTATCATTATCATAAAAGAGTACCCACTAGATGTCTGTCCTACTAATCCGATTGAGATCCCGTGCAATACCTAGATATTGCACAAGGTGCAATAATCCTCATCTCCCCCTCACAATTTTTTTTTTTCTTCACCTTTTCACTTTTAAACTGTTTACCCTATTATCATTTATTTATTTTTTTTTTCAATTCAAGGATTGAGATTATAAGTTAACTTTTTAACTTTTAATTTTATCCTTTCAAAAGTATTGCACCCGGATCAATACTGTAGGATCTTAATCCCTCTTCATCTAGTTCTGGGTGCGTTTGTTAAAAGCTGTGGGGGACCACGCTTTTTGGTCTTCCACGCTTTTTCAAAATGGAGCTTTTAGCTCTATTGTCAAAAAGCACATTTTGAGGCAAAAAAAAAAATCCATTATGTGCTTTTTGCTTTTCACCAAACACCAAAATAGCAAATTGCTTTTTCATTCTATGCTTTTTGGTGTCCTAACGGGTTGCCAAACCGGCAACTGGTCTAGAAGTGAAAAACATGGATAGGGTTTGGGGGTGCTATGGGAGTTGAGACAGGAAGAGCATCTTCACTCATCCATTCTCTAACTTGGGAAGAATAACATTTGTAAAAAATCTACACAAGCCTACAGCACTTATTTCCATTTACACATACAGTAGTTGTACATGTACAATTAGATGTCACATTAACGATACACATGAATATTTGTGTGCAACTTTTGTGATACCCAAAATAGCGTAGATTAGATTGTATACATATTTGTTGAGCGAGTTCTATATCGAGCATATTTTCAATCTAAATTCCATAAACGGCTACATTGAGCCCCAATTTAAATTGGCTTTTTAGACTATAACAAATACTTGACCCTTTTTTTTTTTTTTTCTTTTTTTTTTTGAATTGTCGATAGAAACACACGCACACACTGTACTAAATTTGTATAAGTGAGAGCTCGAACCTACGCTTTTTAGGGGTGGGGATCAAGGGACGGGGGCTGCACCACTAGGCCAAATGCCTAGTGGCACATATTTGACTTAACTCCATGCTAGCTTGAATTCCTTCTTCAAGTCAACATATTTTCCATCCAAATTGGGTAATAGTTTGTATCAATATGTTATAATTATTTGAATCTTCCTGATTCATTCACCCAATGTGAATAAAATATTAATGGCAAGCTTGTCTCCCCAAGAGGAGAAAATTTTGTAATATAAAAGACTAGTGGCTATATAAATCAACGAGGTCGATATGTCCGAGTGGTTAAGGAGACAGACTTGAAATCTGTTGGGCTTCGCCCGCGCAGGTTCGATCCCTGCTGTCGACGATTTCGTTTTTACACTCACACAAAACTGGAAACGACAGCGTTCTGTAATTTTAAATTTTGGCAAATTTTTTTGTTGAAAGCATTTTGGTATATCAAAATGGTTCATATTTGAGGATAATTGATGAATATCATTAATGCTTATAATTTTTTGTAAAATGATTAATCATTGTGGAAATAATGCCCTATGAGGATGATTTTGTATACAAGGTTTTGGAGATCTGGGGTGACAATGGATTGGGTTTTGAAGAATTTTTTCATCCTAACCCATCTCTAATGGTAAAAATTTAGAATTTTATTAAGATTTTGGGGAGGATTTGGTTTCAAATTTTAAACCCATTAGGATTTGGAAAGATTTTGGGAATTTTACATCTAGGTTATCAAACCCGATCCAATTATGCTTTTAAATTATTAAAACCCTTATTAGTAACTTTATTTACACAGAAACTAGGGTTTTATAATAAATGATTTTTATTTCTAAGGCAAAAATTTCTAATTTATTCCAAATTTCTAATCTAATTTGTAGGAGGGGGATCGAATCCGCACCCTTCATAGAGTGATGAGTTAATTGGAGGAGGAAGGGACACCAATAGGTCAAATGGCTAGTGAATTATAATAAATGAATAAATGAAGTTATGTAAATATTTAAGATGTTATAATGGACTTTTAGTATTTTTGTTTTTATGGTTTCAACATAATAAATTACTATGACAATCAAGTAGTTATAGTACTTACTAATTAATTTAGTTTAAAAGTTTTACTAATTATCAAAATTAGTTAACAATATTTTAGTTATTCAAATTTAGGTTCCGATTCGACTTGACTCGTTTGGTCTGACGTATGGTAAGATAAGTGAGCGGATCTGAGTTTTTCAAATATAAATAAAAAGGGTTTGGAATGATTTAATTGAGTTTGGTATATAAAGTATTTCAAGGGTTTGGATTTGGAAAAACTTTTTCCACCCCAAACCCAACTTGTTACCATTCCTAATCTAGGTCCATTGTTTTTCTAATGTGATGAACAAAATCTCCTTGAAATTAGTACGTGTCTTACACGGTTACACCACCTTTTCCATGTTATTTAAAAATTGTGGATATATGTCACTCACCTAGATAGTGTATATCCAGGACAATCAATTACCCAAAAAAATATTATTTCATTGAAATTTGAATAATTATACAATTTCTTCCTTTTTATAGCCAAAGATGAAAATGAGGTTGAATTAGCAAATTCCACCCATTATTCAGTGATATAATCCGAACAAATTAACATTACTTCGAAAGTAACTTTTAGGAAGTTGTTAATGCTGTTTGGTAAATAGAAGCAGTGTCCCATTGGGAGATAAATAGTACGATCAAGATAGTAACAGTTTTTAGAGTTTTAGACTCCTTTATTGACATTGTTCATTTGTTTGGGACTCCTCCTTTGTGTCTCGTTTAGCCAATACAAATGCTCACATTTTGTCAAGGGCAGTCTATTTTTTTTGGACTTCAAGATTCCATTGCCTTAGCCTCAATTCCGGATTTTTGGAGATGATGATGAGGGAGATGGATTGGGTTCTCTTTTTTGGCTTGTTCAATGAATTCTTATTAAAATATAAAATTAAAAAAATGGCTGCTTATCCAAAAGTCCACACTTTAAGACTGTACAGTGTACACACTATTAAAGACTTTTGCCAAAATTAAATTTGGTCAGAGCTCATGCTGACTATTCAATACAGTCAACAGGGTGCATCAAGAATCTCTTCCTAATTTCCTTCTATTTCTACTGGGTAATGATATAAATTCCAACACCTTTTTATTTATTTATTTTATTTTAATGTCCATACTTAATTACTTAATTATATGTTGGTTGTGGAAGGGAATATTAGTAGTGAAGTACTAAAAGGAGGTGCAAAATCTCATCTAACACATATTTTTATATTTCTATTGTTAGAGAAAGAACGTTATTCATGACTATTATTGGGGTAAGTTGTGAAAGTAATATCATTTTTACATGTGTCCGTTCAAGATGGAGTTTAGTTGCAAACCATTTGTAGCCTAGAGGTATAAATTAAAACCAACTATATAGCAATTCATAAGACCATTCAAACGTATCATTTAAATAAGTCACGTGACTCATTAAATTAGTTATATGACTAAAAGTACGCGTAAATGATCTTATAATTTCCACATAATTTGTTTATAGTCCTAAACTATAAACTTCTTTGTAGTTAAATCTTGTTCATTGATCATTAATGTCAATTACAACATGTTATTTCAACAAAACATCACTAGCTTATGCTCTAACCCTATTAGCATGGGGCATGTGCAATCCCGTATGAATCAGTAAAGACCATCTTTTAAGGCATATACACACTCCTTGCTAGGTTATCAAAAATGAAATAATCCTATGAGGAAAGGGTGAGAAAAATCTTCATCGGGGAGTGAAATAAAACATTAAACCATAAACTTCCAGCCAATCATGAGAGGTGGAGCTACTTAGGGCTCTGACTGTATTTGTTGAAGAATCCGTCGATAAGTCATAAATAGTGTCTTGGTTAATGAAAAGGATTATATTTTTTGTGATTTTATACTTATTATTTTTCTTTAAAAAAGAAAAATATATATATAGGAGGAGATGTGCTAAGCTAGGGGTCTTTTCTTCCCCTAAGTTTCAATTAATGTCACTTCAGGAGTCCCTCTCCGTACTGGGCAAGTAATCACGTGAACTCAAGCTCTCTAATCTTATCATTAAAACATGTCCACCCACTTTATTGGGCTATAATTCAAAGTCTCCTCTCATTTGACTTAGTAGTAACAAAACTCAGGGCAACCCAAGTCAAGTCATGCACCCTACCAAAACTACCACAAAAAATTCATATGATTCTCATTACCATACATTGGGATTTAGATACAAGATTTAGATTCACATGCACAGGAATATAATTTATTCATGAACAAAAATGTAAATACAAAGAAGTCTTTTTTTTTTTTGGTACAAAGCTGCCAAGGTCCAAGTGGACACCATTGCAACTCACTTGTAATTGTCTTTGTACAAAAATTCTGAGCACTAATCCCATACCAATTCAAAAAAAAAAAAAAATCAATTTACAAGGAAAATTGATTTTGTGGGTGATTTCTCTGATGGTGGTTGCTTCAATTTTTTTTTCTTTATTTGATGGGCTTTGGAAAAAAAAAAAAAAAAAAAAGGTGAAACTATCTAATGTCCTAACTGCAACTTTCTAAACTTGGCAATCTCTCTCTATCTTTCTCTGCTGTCATTCCCCCAGAAACTCCATCCACACCAAAATATGAGCTGGTACACATCATCATGCAACCATATCTCTGACTGCTAAATTTAGCAGATGATATATAAACACATTGCAGAAAAATTCATCAGGGTCCAAAAAAGACTCACACACTCACACATACACATACTCACACACCAAAAAGGAAAGAAAATAAAAAAAACCCACCTTGTGGAAAGATTCTAGCTTCACCCAGTTGTCACACAATGCTGCCTCCACACATTCAAGTTGTGATGGTGATTGCTGTGATGATGATATTGATGATGATGATGATATTGACTATGATATTGATGATGATGATGATGATCATTATGGCTCACCAGCTCATTACACCTCCTTAATCCTTCTCCACTCACCGGAAACTTCCACTCCTCCTCCACTATCTCTTCTTCAACCCCTTCTTCTTCCTCTTCTTCTTCTTCTTCTTCTTCTTCTTCTTCTACTTCTAAATCCTCTTGTTCTTCTTGCTCTTGCTCTTGTTCTTGTTCTATATCTTCATCTTCTATAAAATCTTGTATGAGGTGCAATCTCAACCTTCCATCTTCTCTAGAAGCCCTGAGAGTCTCTGACCTATCGAGCCTGACCTCAGTGAGTTCAAGCCTTCCCTCTTTCCTCACTGCACGCAAGAAGAAACTCCGTTTCCCATTCTGGTTCAGGGAAGAAAGTGGTGGAGGAAACTTCTTCACCTCCCCAAACTTCATTCTCTTACTACTCTTTTTCATCTTGCTACAAAACCCACCTCCATTATCATCTTCACCACCATTTACAACATCACTCTTATCGACCTCCACACGCCTCTCGTTCGAGCTCTCAAACCCAAGACTTTCAGTGCAAGACATCAAGCCATCGACGATGTCACCTCCTCCTATATCATCTAAGAAGAAACCACAATTATTCCCATCTGGGTCTTTCTTAGGAGGTGATGAAGACAATGAAAATGGCTTATTATTCATTGATGATGATTCAACAACGTTTGGTGAGCGTTTCATATCATTTGCAGTGATTAAACCTAACCCACCTGAAAGTGAAGAAGAAGAAGAAGAAGAAATGTTGGGGTCGTGGCATTGTTGAGTAGTGTCTAAGGAGATGGTGAGGCCAAGAAAAGAGTGAACACTTTTTTTGCAAAAGCTCATAATCATAGTTGGGAAGCAAGAGAAATAAAGGGTTATTATGTTATAATAATAATAATAATAAGAGAGAAAGCAAGAGATTGAGAAAGTGTGCATGTATGTATTGTAGAAAAGCAAAAAGGGTAATGGAAAAATTGGTTTTTCTATTTGTTTTTTGTTTTTTTGGTTTTGTGTTTAATTGGAGAAGAAGTTGTGAGAAGGAGATGAGGGTATTAATAATATCCTCACGCCAAAGATAGGGGAAGAGAGAGAGAGAGAGAGAGAGAGAGATATGGTGATGGACATGCCAACGAGACAAAAAGGTGGTGAAAAATGAGCTGGAGTGATAGAGGAAACGGTGCCGGGTCCCATGAAAGATAGCCTAAGACTTCGCTCAGATCTGCTTTTTTCTTCCACTCTTTTTTTCCTTTTCTTAATTTTCACTATTAAACCTTAACCTAAACTTAAACTAAATACATTTTTGTTTTGTCACCAACCTGTGTTCTAATATAAATTCGTTTTTATCTCTATCTAGTTGTGTTGTGCATGTACTTGTGTTGGAAACTTGGGGGTCATTGAATTTTGAGAAATTGGCTGGCAGATGGGACTTAATTGTGTAGGTGATGTGTGTTAATTTTGTGAGTTTGCCATGCACACGTTGGTAAATGGCAAGTTAATTTGATAATTATAGAAGTCAAAATTTTCGGATTTAAAAACGGTTTTTATAGCTTGCATGATGAAGATTATCATTAATATAGTGGATTTAAACACTTATATAATTTTGTTTTATCAATTTAAAAACAATTAAAGGATAAATATATCTTTAAAACCTAGCTAGTCATATATATTATGGGCATGATGATAAGGCTGATTTAATAGAGATTGACTAAGAGGATTTTGTGGACTTGAGTATTTTATCCTCGTGTTACAATTTAGCTCAACATATATAGGAAAAGATTATCATTTGGGTATTCGGTCAAATGGTAATCCTTCTTTTTAAAAAGTCTCACCCCTTTATGAGGGTGGGGGTTTGAACTTCTAGTTTTTTAAAATATATGTATGTGTGAGTTTAAATTAAAATTTCTATTATATATAGAAGAAGGATTTGCTATCCTTTTGGTATAATTTATTTTTTAGCTTTTGAAACATGGGTTAATTGAAAAATGTGTATTTAAAAAAAGTTGATGATTTTAGTTTTATATACTTTATCTTGGCTTGGTGTATAAATCTTTTAAAATTTTTCTTTGAATTTACAGTGAGTATTAGTAAATAAATGAAATCATGAAAAGAAAAGGAATCTAATCTAACACCTTGCAAGTTGCACGAGGTCCAGGCCAGATAGCCTCATAACGATAAATGTGGCAACAAGATCATGAATTGTCAGATCTGGCTTGGGATGCTTGAAGGAAAAAGACGAAGAAAAAAAGAACCAAAAATATGTTACCCTATATATGTCAACATTACCCCAACATTGAAAACAGTAGAGGTAGCAAAATATCCATTTGTCAAGTTTTTGATCCATTTTAACAGACTATAGTGCTAGTGTGATACCATATGTCAAGTTTTCCAAATGGTCTAAACAGGCAGCAAATTGTGTCACACAGGCGTCGAAATCCGTCGGTGTCCTCAATTCTAGGCATGACATCATTTGTAGGGTTAAACCCTTGCCTGATTTTACATTTGTATTTATGATGAGAATGGATTATTATTTTATCTGTTTAGGTAGTTTTCTATGCAATTTAGATTTCATTTATTGTATAGTTGTATTTAATAGTGTATATGGTGTCTATTAAAATTTTGATATATACATTCGTGACATTAAATACAAGTTTAGATTTATAGTATATATTATTAGAGTAAAAGTAAATTGCTTAAATATGAGTTTTAACAATACAATAGAGATATTTGAGTTTAAGGATTTTACTAAAAAAAAATGTTATAAATTTAGAATAACATCTTACATTTAAAGCTCGTTTGGTACGCTGTAATGATTATTGCACTGTAATAAGAATTAGTATTACAAGGATAGAATAAGCTGTAATGGAATAACTATTACTATTCATCAGTTTGGTAACAACACATGAATAGAACCCTGAATCTCTATTCCATAGTTTGGTACAGTAAAAAAACATGGGGGAATGACATTATATTTTAGTCAAATTCCTAAAATACCCTTTTTGAAAATTTACACTTTATGTGAGTCTTGCTTAGTATTCTATTATGTATAAATTGAAAAAATAATAATAATTTTTTTTGTTCTGTATATATATATATATATATTGAAAGGCATTATATATCTACACTTTTTGTGAGTCTTGCTTAGTATTCTATTATGTATAAATTGAAAAATAATAATAATTTTTTTTTCTTTATTAAAAGTTAAAATATCCACACACACACACATATATATATATATAAGATCTCCGTTGAACTTGGGAAAAATTTCACAAGTATGAATATCTTATAACCATTTAAAACAAGCTCATAATTGCAATATAATAAACAATAAAAATAAAAAAAACATAAACCTAAAAAGAAATAAAAATCATCCACATCAGTTACTCATTGATTATTAAAAAGAAAATAGATGTTCACATGAAGAAAAAAAAGACATTATTAAAAATTACATAATCCAGTTTATCAAATACTCAAAAGTCACCATTAATAAGTCCTTTAACCCATTCTTCTTTCTCTTCATCTAGCACGCTGAAGAAAACATCTATTAGTTCATGTTGACAAACAATCAATTTTGTTGCCTTGTGACGTTCCTTGATGGTAAGGCCAACTACTTTCGACAACTCCTCATTGATTCTTGACCTGTTTGATAATAAAAAGTCAGTAAACATAGCAAAAAATAAAAAAAAAATACTAGTAGAGTACAGATTTAATAATTAAAACAATGTTGGTATATGTTATAAACACAAAACCAAAAGCAAAAAAAATTATATAACTTGTTATTTTTTCCATGAGCAGTACCTGTACAAATGTACAACAATGGTTATATAAAAAGAAAAAAAAAATAACCAGTACTGTACAGATTAAAAACACCAGCCAGTAAACACAAAAACCAAAAGCAAAAAAATAAACAATATTATACGGATTGTAAAACCAGTAAACACAAAAACCAGTAAACATAAAAATAAGTATTGTACATATTGGAAACAGGATCATCAGACCTGTGGATCTTCTTTTGTCTTTATACAAAAGTCATTGACCTGGGCTGTATCACTTTCCCTAAAAAATATCTCATAACCCTTAACCAATACTTCAAAGTCATTGACCTGTTGTACTTTTTATTTTCAATCAATAAAGTTGTTTCTATCTTCTTATAAAAATAAAAAATAAAAGAAGAAAACTGAACAACCAGTAAACAATACAGCAAACAACGCAAAGCTAACCAGTATTTTGAAAAAAAAAAAAAAAAAAAAGGCAAGAGGTGAGAGTACTTTTTATTCTCAATCAATAAAGTTGTTTCTATCTTTTAAAAAAAAAAAAAAGAAAACTGAACAACCAGTAAACAATACAGCAAACAACGCAAAGCTAACAAGTATTGAAAAAAGAAAAAGAAAAAAAGGCAAGAGGTGAGAGAGAGAACCTGATGAGGAAGATGAAGCAACAGAGAGAGAAAGAGGCAAGATGGAGGGGATGTAGAAGTCGTATGTTTTGATTGGGTTTTTGGGTATTTTATTTTATATTTTATAGTTATTACGTAAGGTAAAGGAAAAACTATTACATTCCTTTTTGGGAAGAATAACTATTCTTCATTTTAAGAAATAACTATTACTAAGGAATGACTATTCCTCGTAATAAAAACATAACCAAACAATTAAATAGTTATTCCTATGTAATAGCTATATATTACATTACAGGATCTATAACAGTGTACCAAACAAGCCCTTAATCATTTCAAATCCATTAATAAGGCTACTAAAAAAATTAGTACTTGTTATACTTCATCAAACTGTTTAAGACTAAAACTTAAAATAAAATCTAAATTCATATTTTTAGATACTTCCATCGAAATGAACCAAATATATTGATAAATTTCTTTTATTGGTATTTTAAAAGGATGGGAAGTTAAATACAAAAGTATCCTCAAACCTACCCATTTGATTTACTGACTATTTGTCGACTTATAATTTGAGAGGTGGGGGCCATTTTGTTTGATATTTGCTGGGGTGTGAAGGATATTCTTGGATTATTCAATAAAAGGGAATCTCCGTGATATGTTAGCTACAAAACTCATCCACATATCAACTAAATTTGGTATATGACAGTTACACAAACCACGTATGCTCTAAGAATAAGAGGGGGAGGAGTAATTTTCTAATCCCCAAGACTTGTCTTACATATAGTCCTACATACCAGCCTATTTTTATATGGTCCTCAAATTTATATTGATCTAAAAATCTCTTTAGATTTTTGTATTCATGAATGTATGCTAGAGCATTTTAAGTTCTCGTTAGGTATTATTTGTAGGGACATAGATTTCCTCCAATCTGGTTTGGAAGAATCCTCCTTCAACCTACTACGTGGCAAGCAAATAGACCATCTACATGTATATTTTAAAAAGTCATATGACTCATTAAAAATGTTATGTGACTAAAAGTAGACGTAGATGATTTATTTACTTGTCACGTAATGGGTTGGAGGTAAACTATTTCCTATTTGCAGAAAGTAGAATTTTAATTATAAAATTTTATTAGTAGAGTTTTAACAAAACTTTAGTAGTAGAGTTTTTACTATATAATGTTTAATCCAAAAACTCTTCCAGCATTTTAAGAGTTTGAAAATTACAGTACTGAATAATAATATTTTAAAGTTATGAATTTATAAAGTATGAATATTGAATTGTAAAGTTTTTTCCTTTAAAGCTTCAAATTTAGCCTTTAAACTAGTTTTAGCGTTAAAGCCTCTTAAAATACTATTCAACTATTTTCAGAAACGAAACCAGATAGAACCCCTAGTTAGGGCTGAATCAGGGCTTAGGCCTAGCTAAGGTCTCCACCTGCTTAAAAAATTTAAAAGGATTCCAAGACCTTTAATTATATAAACAAATGGCCCCTAAAATTATACAAAAATATCCTAAAAATACATGAAATGTTTTTTTTTTTTTTAAGCAAAAAAAGGGTAAATTTTTCATTTTTTTCATTCACCTCGAAAAATAGGGATAAAATATTAAAAATATAACTCAATTGAAACTGTAAGTTGTTTCATTAAAAAATAATATTTCATTGATATTTGAATATGAAAAAATCTATTTAAATATATGTCTTAAGTCTCAAAATATGAAAAATTATTTTGTACTTTAGGAACACAAATAAATGTGTACTTTCTATTCTTATATCAATAGTGGGTCTCACCATAATTTTAATTTGTGAAATCGACCATTCATATAAAAGGATAAAGTTGCATTTATTGTACTTTAGATTAGATAAGCATTAGATAGTGGATGATTGATTAATCTTGATATGATTATAGTGACAGCCTTCCAGTGGATTTCAATGTTTGGTCCTTAAGTGAAGTTAATAGCTTTCTTTTGGTTGTGACAATAGAAGACATGATGTCCAATAATGGCTGATGGTTTCTAGTCATAAAACAAGCCCTGCTAAGTCTAAAAATTGGACGTTATAACAAGAGGAATGATTAATAAAATTTGCTTTAATATTAGTTACAAAAATGATTTGTTTATAAGTATTTAGTACTAGCATAAGAGATTTACTAATTAATGTAGTTGAACATTAAGTAATAGTCAAGATAACTATAAATATTGAGTTTCGGTTCCGTAAAATCTTTTGCCAGAATCTAGGATTGAAGCATATCCAAAAAAAAAATCATTATTTAATGACAAATAAAAATTATCATAGAATAGAACATACATTATATCAAATATGGGTCCGGCTTACCTCCAGTGGAGGTTTCACTGGACAGTCCTTTTAATTGCATGAGATGCTGCCACGTCACTCTCTCTCTCAATGAATGGTGTAGATTAAAAATAGCAAACAGCACTTAACAAAACATTCCAGACTTAACAAAATAGGGGAATGGTTTATAAAGTTTCCATACCTCAGTTTTCAGTTTTCAAAGAAATTATATTATAGCAAAATTCCGAATAAATAAAATAAAGAAACCGAACCTTTTGCCAGAATCTAGGATTGAATCTCAGAAAAAAAGCGGAAATAAAATTTGAAAATATACCCGATGAAAGAAATAAAATTTGTCAAAAAACTATGAAAACCTCAAAATCATTAGTTTTGTCTTGGCTTAATGACAAATAAAAATTATCATGGAACATACATTATAAGTTCAAATTTTATCATATTTATTAAAAAAAAACCCACAAAGCAAAAACCTTTTCGATGAACACATTTCTTTTTTCTATTTAAGAACATATTTTAGTATTATATATACATGGATGGGTTAATTACATTAGGTGCTACTTAATTTTATCAATATTATAATTTTTTCATTCACCTCGAAAAATAGGAATAAAATATTAAAAATATAACTCAATTGAAACAGTAAGTTGTTTCATTAAAAAATAATATTTCATTGATATTTGAATATGAAAAAATCTATTTAAATATATGTCTTAAGTCTCAAAATATGAAAAATTATTTTGTACTTTAGGAACACAAATAAATGTGTACTTTCTATTCTTATATAAATAGTGGGTCTCACCATAATTTTAATTTGTGAAATTGACCATTCATATAAAAGGATAAAGTTGCATTTATTGTACTTTGGATTAGATAAGCATTAGATAGTGGATGATTGATTAATCTTGATATGATTATAGTGACAGCCTTCCAGTGGATTTCAATGTTTGGTCCTTAAGTGAAGTTAATAGCTTTCTGTTGGTCGTGACAATAGAAGACATGATGTCCAATAATGGCTGATGGTTTCTTGTCATAAAACAAGCCCTGCTAACTCTAAAAATTGGACGTTATAACAAGAGGAATGATTAATAAAATTTGCTTTAATATTAGTTACAAAAATGATTTTTTTATAAGTATTTAGTACTAGTATAAGAGATTTACTAATTAATGTAGTTGACCATTAAGTAATAGTCAAGATAACTATAAATATTGAGTTTCGGTTCCGTAAAATCTTTTGCCAGAATCTAGGATTGAATCCGCAGATACCCAAAAAAAAAATCATTAGTGTCTTGGTTTAATGACAAATAAAAATTATCATAGGACATACATTATAGGTTCAAATTTTATCAATATTTATTAAAAAAAAAAAAAAACCCACAAAGCAAAAACCTTTTCGATGAACATGCACATTTCTTTTTTCTATTTAAGAACATATTTTAGTATTATATATACATGGATGGGTTAATTACATTAGGTGCTACTTAATTTTATCAATATTATAAATTTAATAACCTTATATTCAATGTGTTTTTCTTTTGATGTTGAAAAATTTACTTGTTATAGATTCCATGTTTGTAAAATATCAAAATGATTAGAGATTAATAACTATCTCATATAAATGTTTAAATTTCAAATATTTTGTACTTTAAAATTATACTGAAAAAAAGTTATATGGATTATAATATAAAATTTGGTGTGTGTACAAACAATAAAGAGAGCATGTAATCCAACAATATGATTTTAAAATATTAATTAATGTAACATTAACAAAGAATCTAACAAGGTATATTTTCATCGTGATCCTATTAATCATCTATTACGATGTTGTTTTAGATACAATGTTTGAAAGTTTTTACTCTTTCAACACCACCACTCCCAAATGTTATGTGCACACTCACTTGACAGTATTACAATAACATATGTTGGGTTGTAGAAATGGCAACGGGTCGGGTTTGAGGTGGAAGAAGTTTTCCAAACCTATACCTCGAAATATTTTATATACCAAACCTGTACCAAGCCTTATTAAATTTTAGGAATTCAATCTCAAACCCTTCCTATTTATATTTTAAAAATCCAAACTTATTGGCTTATCTTACCATACTTTAGGTCGAATGAGTTAAGTCCGATTAGATTAACCTAAATTTGAATAAATAAAATATTGTTCGACTAATTTTAATATACACTAAATTAATTAATAAGTACTACAACCACTCAATTATCATAGCAATTTATTATATTAAAAAAAATAATAAAAATCTAATATAACATCTTATAACATTCATTTATTATAAAACCTAGTTTTTGTATAAATAAATTTAATAATAAGTGTACTTTAATCATTTATATGCATAATCGGGTCGGGTTAGGGAACCTAGGAGTAAAACCCAAACCCTTCCCAAACCTTAGTGGGTTTAGAAGTTTAAAATTAAATCCTTCCCAAACCCATTTAATAAAATTCCAAACACTTACCATTAGGGTCCGGTCGGGCCGAAAACCCTAAAAAATTCTAACTCATTGCCATCCATATTGAGCAATGGTCATTCCTTAGTTTATAATGACATGGGTTCGACCCGCCTGCCTTCTCCCTTCGCCAAAAAAGAAAAAAGAAAGCAATATCCTATAGGTTATGACACGTATGTGATTACATTTAACAAAACTTGAATGATTGATTAGGACCTTACAACGGAGGTTAAGGATACAAACCAGATAGGGACAAATTCTGATATGAAATTTCATCTTTTTAATTGATTTATAATCTTGATTATGTCGTAGGATTTAACATGCATGATGTCCAAAGATGATATGAACACTTAGTGGGCCGGCCTAAATTTCGGTGGGCAATGACATATTAACATACTCAATGATGTTAAGTTCATTGCTTAAATTATTAACAACTAGCAAGCTGATGTGGCTACATTTTGGTGAGGGAAAACATAGTAACGAACTCATTGATGTTTAAATCATTAAAATGTAAATTTTTAACCCTAGTTAGTAAAAAACATGTATCATACCGTATATTACACGTACGTACACATTTTTCAAAAAAGAAACAAAAAGATTCTAAAAAATACACGTTCTCTATAATTAAACGTATAAAACATGTATTAAACGTTTCTCATATTATACTTATACAAAAATACTTCAATTTGACTAAATTTTGATACTTTTATCAATGATATAATTGTTTATTTTGTTTCATTTTATCATGATATATGACAATGAGATTATCAAAATCAATCTTTTTTAGCTCCATGTTTTACTATTTATATTGAACATCAACATTTTAATATTTTTATTATAATCTTTTTTTTTATCCATTATAATTTTTCTATAATTTGAGTGATTAGATCTTATTCCATATACAATATGTATGTATGTTAGATTTTAAATAAACAAAAATATAATCATTTTAAATTATAATAATATGAGATAATAAATACTTTTTGTTATTTTGACATTTTTTTCGCCAAGTAAGTGAATGAAGGGATATATAAATATCATTTCATTCATTTACTTTTTATATATTTTGCTTGAAAACACAAGTAAAAATTGAAAAATAAAAAAAAATTAAATGCTTAATTAGTTGGTTTTTTAATTATAAAATAATATTAAGATAACATAAATATGCTACTAAATTGGAATATATAAAAGGAAATAACTTGATATATATAGCCCTTTTTTTAGTCCCAATTTTTTAGGTCAAATTCGTAATATACCCGTACGTCCAACTATTTATGTTTTTTTCATTTCCATTTTTTATGCCGTATTTTTACAACTTTTTTTTATATCCTAAACCAAATGAAATGCGTATGTATTACGTACCATATATATTTATGATTTACACGAAGTACAAACACGCTATATATAGTTAATTTGAAATTTTATAGAAAATATATTTTGTGTAACCCTCGTATAATGTTTATATTATTGTATATAATAATATTATGAACATTTGAGAACTAGTTTCAATTATATTACGTTTCATTCGGAAGACAAAAAAAAATATTGTGAAGAACAATGTAATTATTTAATTGATATATTAAGAATGTATTGTTTGCATGAATTCATGATTATTTGATTATTTTGACTAATTAAAGTGCACAATTTTTTATTTTATTTTTATTCTTGATTGTGCATGCATGTTAATTAATTAATTTTGTTGGATTATCACGAATATTTTCCCTTTTCTCCAATCAAGGTAAATTATCTACAAGGCACATATAAGGTATTAAATTCAACTAGCATCTCCTTTATAGTATGACTGTCAATTTAGAATGCACATATATGATATATTGTTAAATAAAAATACCATGGTTCTAAAAATTAATGAAAGGTCACTTAAAAGGTTGTAACCGTAAGTTGTAACATTTAATATTTAATATTTTTTTTATAACCTTAGATGTTCCGGACTAGCGTTTCCTTAAAATTTAATTTAAAACTCTAAAAAATTTACCCAAATAGAGAAGTGCATTTATGGATTGTGAATATGGAATATTGAAAAGAAAGTATTCTAGTTCTCCATTTATTTTATTTATTTATAATTTGATAGTTGAGGCCTGAGGGGGATAAAGAAAGATTTGAATTCTAAATGTCTCCATTAGAAATACCAGATGGTGTCAGTTGAATCACAAAACTCTTAACTTCGAATTATCATTTTAAGAAACACACCACATGGTTGAAACTTGAGCTAGTGCAACTCTATAGATATTATATTGCAATTTGCACGTGAATTGTTTTTCTAAAATAAGATTTAGTTTCTTATTGGTCCCAATAAGGATAATGCCCACTCAATGCATGGATTCAGTTTAAGGTTGAAATCTTTGTATCATCTAAAATGCTTGTCTATTCATGTGAGACAATATCAAGATTTGAAAATAATGCATCACCAACAAAAAAGTTCAAAGAGCCTCTTTGTGGTTGGTAGTGGTAGATATATAGCTAGCCCCCACATGAACTTTCCATGAAAGTGTGGTAGCTCAAGGGTGAGTTGAGCAGTCCACATCGGCAACCATATCAAAATGATGGGAACCCTTGATTTTGCATACGTTACTGATTTGTTAGACTACCATGCACATCTTATCCTCAAGTGAAACAACTACGTGTTGAGTGCAAAGTGGTAACACATGGCAAAAGGGAAGACACTTTTTATTTTATTTTCTAAAATTTAAGGGTAGAAAGTTGGTCCACTTTGAGAGTGAGAGAGCTGCATTCATCCAGTCCTCACTAGTCACTACTGTTTTAGGTCATGGTCAATAATATATGGGCTTGATTTACACACAAAGACACATTTCTCTTTTGTTTTCTTTTCCTTGTGTGGATTGGAGATATTATCTTGACAAACTTAACCATATAGAGCTGTACTTTAAAATTGATGACTTCTTGGGCCTGACCCAAAAAACAAAAAATAAAAAGGAAAAAAATCTTGAGCTTTGTGAGATGCTGATAAACTTAAAGTGGAAATATTTCAAGCATCAAAAATTCATTCTAATTAAAAAAAGTAATTCTAGTGGTGGCAACATTTCTTGATGTAGGAGAGGTAATTCAATTATTAATATGAGATAAAGTACCAAGGAAAACAAAAGCATATTAGAAGTAAGCAATTTAAATGAATATTCTTCTTCATTGATTTAGTACATAATTAAGTAATTCTAGCAACAATCCAAATCCTATCTAGATCTTGGCCACACGTACATGTGGAATTATAAACTTCTCAAGAAAACTAGTCCCCAGTAAGCAATTTAAATGCATATAGTTTTCATTGCTTTAATTGTATGTAAGTGATTATAACAACAATATCCAAATCCAATGTAAACTTCACACGATGCTAGTCCCTAAATTAATAATTAATTAAAAATTATGCTAGATTGTTAGGATTAATTGTAAAGTGCCCATATGGTATAACTTAGTTTGATAAGATGAAAATCAGTTGGGGTTTAACTAAGTCGTACTTTAGGGTTTTGAAAAGCTATACTTAAGAGAATGAGCTAGTTTAATTATTTCATTTGATGTGATTTATTTTTTCCAGACGTTTTTGTGTGTGTGTGTGTGTGTGTGTGTAGGGTAAATCGGTAAATCCCATTTCCATCCACCTCTCATAAACCATATATAGTGTACATTAATTCTAGAATCTGCATGATATATTGTTTCCAATGAGCTAGGATGACACGTGATTATTAACAAAAAAAAAAAAATGCTCTTTTTACTACCTTTAATTAGAATATTCCTAGATGATCTTTTAGTGGACACCAGCTTTTTGCTTGTGTGGAGAATAAGCTCCTGTTTACTACCTTTAGAATGACTAACTACATATGCAACACACAGTGCTTGGCATCATTGGCAGCTGAAAAATGAAAATATCTTTAGTTCCTTTCATCAACTCACATGGGAAATCGGTTTTAGCAAAAAAAAAACTCACATGGGAAATCGAATAACAATCACTTAGAGAATTCACTTAGAGGCTGTTTGGTACACTAGATTTGATTATGTGATTTGAATCCAAAATCACCGGGTTCCACACGAAAAAAATTATGTTCAGTACACTAGATTTGATTCAATTATGAAAAACTAAATTAAATTCAGGGTGGATCCCATGCCTAATTCAAATACATCTTTTTGACTGTTTTGAGAAATTTGAGTTGTAACTCAACTCAATTTTATTACCGTTAATGGGTCCCACCTCAAAACCGAATTCACTGCCTTTGGGATATTTTTCTCTCTCTCCTCCGTTAATCCCTCATCGCTCAGACACTCACCTCTCTCTCTCTCTCGCCTACTTGTCACTCTTCTCTCTCTCTCTTCATTACTCGGCCAAGCCTGACTCTCACCTACCCCCATTACTCTCATCGCTTCTCTCTTTCTTCAATTACTTCTTGCAACCCAACTCACTCTATTTACTTTAGAATGTCTACTCCTCCAATTGTGGATCTAGACAGAGAGTTGGTGTATTTGTAGCCATCCCAAAGTCAGCCACACGGAGAGCAACTTGGTGACTACAACCTCCACGACAGCAACTCCCAGGTGAGTTTCCCTCTCTTTCTCACTCATGGTCGATCTATTTTTCTCTGTCATTGGAAATGATTTTTATTAGATTTCAGTTTTGATGCAAATTTATGATTTATGTTTTCATCTATTTTGGTTTTGGTTTTGCATTTGCTGGCACTTTTTTTTTTCTTTTTTTTTAACAGCCCTTATTTCCTTTTTATGCAGGGGCTTTGTTCTTATTCTTATTGATTGGTGAATAAGAATTCTTTTTTACATTCTTCTTCCAACAAGAAGAATAAGAACACTTTTGGTTTAAAAAAGACTTAACCATTAATTTTGTACATTCCTTTTTAACTGCTGGAATTCTATTTGATTATGACTTGATTAGTCTTTTTCCTCCATTTAAATATTTATTTAATTCAAAGAGTAATATGCAACTAACACAATTATTTTCATAACAAATTATTTTAAGAGTGTTAAGTTTATGATGAGACTAATATTACTTTTGCATAGACTCATCATTAAAGCTATTTAAATTATGCACTAACAATTGCAACATGATTGGCAACCATTGTATAAAAAGTTGTTTCACTAAACTTACTGTTCTTGAAATTACGCCCTTAATTCCTTTTTATTTATTTATTTATTTTTTTTTTGTTGTTGATAATTTTGATAGTACTTATTACAACAATGGGGGAGGAAGTATTTGAACTCTGATTTTCCATATAAAATAAATCAATCAATATTGCTGTGTTGCAAAATTCTTGATAGAAGAATTCCTTTAATGTACTGCACCATAAATTTAGGAGAGGATCCTGTTCCATATGATAATTAACTACTCTTTAAGGAATTGAACAACTAGCACTAGATGTAGATTGGCTGACTATGCTTACAACACAATTGCATGCCATTGAGGAAGTTCATTATTTTATTTTGGTTTGTTTAACAAGCACTAGATAGCACCATAAATATTGTTTACTATTTTATGAATTATATTGGAGGTATTACTAATTTGCTAAAATATATCGTCTTACAATTCTTCACACCGAAAAGTTGGTTTGCTTGGTCTTAAGGTTTTGGTAACTAAGTGTTGGGTTAGTAAAGTGGTCAATTTCGTACCGTTTCGGCCGAAACACCTGAAATATTTTGTTCCAGTACTTCACCCGGTACAAGAAACATTATTGAAACGTAACTGTTAATATTTCAGGGTGTTTCGGCTATTTCGGTGTGTTTTGGGCTGTTTCGAAAGTGTTTTGGATTAATGAACAATTTAATTTTTTAGAAATTTTTTTTATGTTAATATGTTTTTAAGTGGCTTTTAACTATATTCATGAAAGAAAGAAAGAATTTTTCTCACTTATGTTTAATAATATATATATACGGTACACCAATATTAGTCGGTATTGAAATATTTCATTTTCTTGATTAAACTGAAATGGCTTCCGGTACGGTATTGACTACTTTGGTTGGGTGTGGACAATTGTAATTGAGGTGCAAAACTTAGATGACATGGCAATCTTAGATAGCTGATATGATATCATCAAACTAAGATGATACATAAGTTTATAGACATGTTGAAGTGAAAGTTGTAGTCACCCAACAATCAAACTTAAGAATACTACCGTTGGAATTTATCGTATCAGCTACCAATCTGGAAAACTTATACCAATTGAAACATACCAGTTTAAATCGGTATGTTTTGGTTTGTAATGAAAGAGTTTTTTTTTTTTTTTTTGAAATTTTCCTAAACTTACAGACGTCGTCGAAGGTTAGAGTTTGAGCTTGTTGGAATAGCACTGCCGAATGGGCACATTGCTGATCTTTTATTGTTTTGTGGGTCCAAACAACTTTTATTTTGCCAAAAACTTTGTAGGTTTTTTTTTTTTTTTTTTTTTTTTTTTAACATATTCATATTCAAATCCTCACTTTCTCAATTGTTAAAAAAAAAAAAATTGATTGTTTTGTGTGCTCATTCCCAATCCCATCCAAACCAAAGTTAACCCATTATTAATCCAAGCGACTCTTTGGTTAAAAAAAAATAAAAATGACATGGGCTAGGCATGACAAACCAAGTTAAGCCATTACTAACTCATGTGACTTATAGTTAAAAAAGAAAAAAAGAAAAAAGAAAAACGAATGAAACATGGACTAGACATGGGCTTACATATTGGGCCAAATTGATTAATTCGTAGATCATCTTTATGATTAACAAAATTTAAACCTATATATATTAAAGTTTCGATAGCATGATAGCATTAAAATTTATAGGGTCCACTTCATGATGATTGCTCCTACCATCAGGCCAAGACTCCAATTGACTTTTAGTGAACCTTGATCCATTGTTTGATTGAGCTAACTAGAACCCATGTACCAACATTACATATTAGGTTAGACATAACTTAAATTTTTAAGAATAAAAATCCTTTATCTTATTTTTACTATTTTACTTTATCAATCACAATTTGTAATTTTTTTTCTTCCTTCCTTCCAAAATAAAAGAACTTAATTTTTTTCGTGTTTGGGTTTAATTAATTTTTTTGGGTTTGGGCTTTTTGTTGATGCCCAATAAAATAAAATAAGTCTAATTGGGCTACGCCCATTTATTAAATAGTGGGTTTGGGTGGGCATAGTGGGTGGGTTTTGCAGTTGATGGAGTATAAAGTTGAATACAAATAGTGGAACATAATATTTATCTTCATTTTTAATAGATTACAAATACTAATTTATTACTTGCATCTATTACTAACATCATTTTATTATCTATCACTAACAACTTACCCTGTCGGTTGTGATTTTTCTTTTTGTGGAAAGTGTTGTGATTCTAAATTTATTGATATGTAATACAATATAGACTTGAGTACCCATTATTTGTTAGTTTCTGAGTACCCAAACCCTTTACGCCTGGTTTGGAAAATGGAAAACAAGAAGCTGGACAAAGCACTAAGAATGAAATAAATGCATGAATATGGTCTATGACTTCGATTTTATACAACTTCAAGTACGGCATGATCCTTTCTTTCTCTTCTGGACGGTTTCTGTCTACGTTGACAACCCAAAAGCCTTTGAAGGTGGCAAAACCATGGTATAGCTTACCTTCAACTGAGAAACTATCAGTGAAGGAAGATAAGAAACAAAGTGGCAGTAAAAAATGCAATGAGGAAGCAAAGGTAATACTTGTTGAAAACGTGACATTTCCCAGTAGTGTTGGCAAGAGAGAGTGTTAGAGCTTGAAATAAAAGGACTGTGCCTGTGGGTAAAAGTTTTGCCAAGCTAGCTGCTGTGTTTGCTAAGGTTTTTTTTTTTTGGTGTGCCACGTGGCAGTATTTGGATGTTTGATGATGTAATGGTAGATGCGGTTTCGGATTTTTTTTTTTTTTTTTTTTGTGGCAGCTGGCGATGGCAATTGTTGGATGCCTGGTGAATTGGCAGGTTCCTTTGGTGGTTGTGGACGTTGTGGTGGAGGGTTTGAGCCATGGTTCAGTAGTAATTGTGTAAGTGATGTAGAACAAATAACACATGCTTTCTTGGAACAGAGAGACAATCACAAGTTAGCATGCAAGCTTGGAAAGTAAAATCCAAAAAGACACTAGTAGAAATTATTTTGGCGTTGACGTCGGAATTGCGTGAAATTTGGCGAGCTGATTGGAATTGATGAAAGGATCAAGGCTTATTGCCTTTGGCTATAAGCACCATCAGATTTCGGGCAAATTCCTTCGTCGAGGCCTTTAATTTAGGGGTGTAATCGGTGAGGTGCGGTGCGGTTTTCTCTGGATTTATACACCTACACCTTATAGTGCGGTTTTTCTATTACATGCACCTGCACCTGCACCTATTAAGATCGGTTTTGGCGCGGTGCGGTGCGGTTTGGTGTGGTGCGGTGTAGGTGCGGTCTTGCGGTTTGGGTTGGACTCATTTGGGTCGAATTGGGCTAATCCAAATGTTAATTTGAATTTAAAAAATCCACCTTTATAACAACTCAAAAATTTGGCTAACTATAGTATACAAATATAAATCATAGTTTTCAATCTCAACCTGAATATTTAAGAAAAAAAAATTATAATATACATATCTCATAGAATGAATGATAATTTTAAATCTCAACCTGCACATATATATCATCCTTATACAAATATAACTCAATCTCAACCTTCACATATCATTAGCATACAAATATAATGTAACATCACCTGCATATAGCATTAGCATACAAGTATAACATACTAGGGGGGTAATCAGAGAGGTGCGGTGCGGTTTTCTGCGGTTTTCCTATTACACACACCTGCACCTACACCTTATAGTGCGGTTTTCCTATTACACGCACCTGCACCTGCACCTTTTAAGATCGGTTGCGGTTTGGTGAGATGCGGTTCGGTGCGGTTCATGCGGTTCGGTGCGGTTCTTGCGGTTTGGTCGGTTGTGTCGGTGAAGCTTACACCCCTACTTTAATTAGTGGATTTTGCCGTTTATAGTATTTTTCCTTTTAATTGTAATTTTCAATTTAAAAGTCAGAATAAGGTTCCGCCTATTTTGAAATGTTTCCTAGGACTAGTAGGAGTTGATTTAGCAATTAACTCAATTTTTCCATTTTTGGTAATTTTTCCTATTTCTAGCCTAATTTTGTGCTTACTACGAATTAGGGTTTCTAGAGTCTTCCTATGGGTCGCCTAGCAGCTCTAGGAATCCTTTAGTATTTATATTGCTTGTAGCTGTCAAGGCAAATTAGTTTTTTTCATTAATAATATTTCAGAAAAGAGGTTTTCCTTAATTGTTCTCTCTTCCTTGTAGATTCAAGGAACCCTTAGTGGATTCTAAGGTTTTATTATTCTAAGGAGAACGATATGTTCTTGTCCTTGCTATTTCGCTACATCAGTAAGTCGTGCCATAGTTGGTTGGGCTGCTGATGTGTTTACGTTGAATGATGATGACATTGATGGGTTTGGTTGTACCTCATATGGTTGAGCTATTACATGGGAAATAGCTTGGTTCATCTAGTAGTTAGAGTAGTACTCCTGGTTGTGTGGTAGCACATAATTAGATGGATTAAATTGCTGGATGCATTCATGCACTGAGGATGGATAGGGTTTATGGGTGGTGATGGGTTTGGTTCTTGGAGATATGGTCCATGGCGATGGGTTTGGTTTTTGGAGATATGGTCCAACCATGGGCTGGGTTGAGCCCAAGTTTAGTGGTACCATTACCATAGAAGATGATTCAGTTGTGGAGGCTGGATCTTTATGATTCAGCTGGTAGTTTGTGCCGAATGGTGATGGTATTGGTGGGCATAGTAGTTTAGATGATTGAGCATTTACAAGGGAAATTGAACCTTGGTTCTGCTGGTTGTTTGAGTCCTGGTTTGGTGGGTTTTGGTATGGAAAATTATGGTTCAGCTAGTAGTCCTCCACAATGCACTAATCCCGGACATGGGTTTCAGATGTGGATGCTTGATCTTTATGGTTCAGCTGGTGGTTGGAGACCTAGTCATTTAGTGGCATACATGATCGTGCTTGAATAGAAGTTGAACTAGCCACTGGAGAGAGAGAGAGAGAGAGAGAGAGAGAGAGAGAGAGAGAGAGAGAGAGAGAGAGAGAGAGAGAGAGAGAGAGAGAGAGTTTTGTGTTGTTTGTTGATGGTCATTTTTGCGGGTTCCTCAACCCAATAACACAAAGATAGACCGAAGCCCAATCCACGGCAAATCACCCATAGCAAGGTTAATAACCACAAAATTAATCCAAAACAATGGGCTTCTAAGCCCAAGGAAATTACACAAAGGCCTTTGAGCCCACGGCCGAAAGAACAAAAAAGTCCACCAAACTTCACCGAGTAAAATGCAAAGGCTTCGTGGAAGAAGAAAGGTTTGTGGCAGAGTGTTAAATGTGTCATGGTCTGCACCAATCCCTTGGGTCTCACGTCCTATCAAATACCATCTTCCTCCACCAAGTCAACTAGACACCAATAGGCATTCAATGCTCACTCTCTGACACTCAGCGGTAACCACTCAACGGTAACAATGGTCAAGTCTGCGGCAAATGGAGACTTTCCTTTTACATGATTATACAGAAAAGAAACCATACTTTGTGGCATGGTGCTAGACATGACAGAGGGTATCCAGATCTGCACCACCACAGTAAGCCATACACTTCATCACCATAAGGGAAACTAGCCACATCTAAGGTAGTGTCAGTTGCTCTATAAGGAATAACGAAGATCAAGGAAGGATTGGGGAAAGTGCCTCTGCCACGCATGAAAGTGTTGTTGCTGTAAATACCAAACAGACATGGTTGACCCCGACGAAGCCATTGAAGACCAACTGACTCAAGCCAATATACGGTGGAAGGAGTCCTTTCTATTTGAGAGAGTGTTCAAACTCTCATTTTCTCCCTTAAAAAGAGACCCAACACAAAAATGAGGCCTGCCATGATTGGGAACCTCGACTGCTTCACAGTGATTTGTCAACATCAGGGGAGCATCTTCCACAAAGCCTCAAACCTATAAAATGGGGGACTTAGCATCCATGATGGGGGGAGGGACCATTCCCTACAACTAGGTTAAAAAACCACTCAAACACTTCACCGCCTCTCCAACCAAGAAAATGCTTCAGATATACAGAGAAGCCACAAAAACCTCACTCTTCCATCATTTCCTATACAAGACCTCCTCATTCCCTTGATAATGGAGGAGGCAAAAGATGTACATATCAATTCTCATGTATTCCTTGTAATACTACTCTCAATAATGGATACAACATAGCTCCTTGGGCATTATCCTGTGGATGTAAGCCTTAATGGCCAAACCATGTCATTGTTCTTTCTCTCCCTTCTTCTATCTCCATCTTTACATTTATTTCTTTTAACATGCTCATTCTATCTTAGTTATGCACAAAGGAAAAGAGGAATGACTCCTCTGTTTAGCATATCCATAAACAGAGTACAACTTCCATTTCAAAATCACACTTCTATAGCGGCGGCCCAACCGCGAAGTGCAACCATTAGCTGCTAGCCCCAACTAGCGAGATTTTTGGTCTCACCTTCCCATAAAGAACTCATCATAACACGTGTCTACCCCGCAAAAAATGCATCTGCAGTGTTGAATTTGTTTATGTGGTTGGAAGAATTATATAGACTGGGGGATTAAGCTAGTTTGGAGCAAATAGGCAGCACTACTTAGTTTTAATCAAATGTTACACTAATAATAATCGGTTACCTCAATAAATTATGCAATTAATTTGTTATGTATGTAATATTGTTGTCTTTAAAATTGTGACATTGGCAACTCCTTCAATGGAATAATTGGAATATAGTTATGAGGATCATATATCATTGGTTATAGTTATATCCGAGCAAGTAGTGCAACATCAGATGCCCCTGAACATGGCATATATATAGTACAGTTTTTTCTTTTGGCTGCATAAGTGTGTTTCTAACATTAGCATTAGATTCATAGTCCTTGATTGGGAATAGGATTTTCTTCATTTGGAAATCTCTCTATTTGTCTATTTTATGGTTTAGATTTTATCTCATGAATCTAACAGTATACATATTGCCATGGTATTTAAAATTTTAAATGATGTGACAATCTGTACACTATTAGATCTATAATATTAATTTGAACCATGCAATTAACTTTCTCCATTTCATTTCAAATGAAGAGAATCCTATTCCCTTTATTGCAATCTAGTTTTCTTTTTTGACAAGTGATGTAACAGAATTTTCTAATCCTCCGAATATCACACAGGTTATGATAGACATATAATTCTGGCATCTGAGTGAAAAGAAGGGAAACATTCCTTAGTTGACTATATACACAAGGTCATTCGGTCTTTTTATAATTTATCTATATCATCCCACTCCAAAACTTAAGTTGTTTGTCTTTTAGTAAAGCAATTAGGTATATTAGATTCCTACCATAGAAAAATAGTTTCTCTGACCTAGGGAATGACTCTGTCAAACCCTAGCCGCCAGTGGAAAAAGTTCTTGTCTTTTGTACAAGCATAGTTCCTCTTGTGTCTATACACCTGTAGGATCGTAGTTTTTTGTTCTGTCTGTCTGGGTTACTCATCTTTTGTCCTTTTCTTTTTCATTCTGTTTTTCATACCGCAGAGATTTATGGACTCGCTTGAAGCACAATGGGAAAAGTTTACCCTCTCCGAGGCTGAGGGTGACACAGCCGATCTTGTCTCAACAACAGACCAACCTAAAAGTTACCTGGCAGCAAAGTTCCTTACCCGCAGAGCCCTGAATGCCGAAGCCGTGGCCCGTACTTTTACGCCACTTTGGAGAACAGATCACGGCTTCACCATCAGAGATATGAATGAAAACAGGCTGGTTTTTATTTTTGAGGATGAAGCTGACCGTGAAAGAGTTATGATGGGTGAACCTTGGGCTTATGATAAGCACTTGGTAGTCTTCCAACGCATTGAGGAGGAGGAAGCCATTGACGATGTGGTTTTCCAGGAGACTTCGCTGTGGGTGCAACTCCATGGATTACCAGTTCGCAGGATGAACCCCGAAGTAGCCTCTATTCTTGTCTCCTCCCTGGGACGAGTTGAGCAGATAGCCGAGAATGAAGCAAGCGCTGACGGTGGCCATGCAATGCGTATTCGCATTCGATTGGACGTCACCAAGCCTTTGAGCCGTGGGAGAAAAGCCAGATTAGAACAGGGAAGAGAAACGTGGATTTCTTTTAAGTACGAAAGGCTACCCAATTTTTGTTATTGGTGTGGACTCCTCTCGCATAGTGAGAAAGATTGCCCCATATGGCTCCTGAATAAAACAAGTTTGAGAGCAGAGGATCAACCCTTTGGTCCTTGGTTGAGAGCCGCGAATGACCGTCCATGGAGGAAGACAGAGATTAAGGTAGATGGCATTTGCAAACCACAATCCCAAAAACAACCCAAACCACCATCCACACAAAAAGCCAACCCGTCACCATTCACAAACACAAAAAACACGTACCAGACCAGACCACCTCACCCATTCCCATCCCATACAGACCCTGCTACACCTCCAGAAAAAACCATGACCTCCACGCCACTGTCGGCCGAAACCCCACCCTCCCTGACGGCAGTACCCAATATGGCAAATGAGAATGACGGATTGATCAATATGGAGGTTGAGGAGAATCCGGGATTTCACCATTATGTTCCTGCAAATCATACGAATGGGGCAAGTATATTTGAGCAGGAATTACGGGAGATTGATGCTGCCATTGGGTTTGTACCCCACTCACCAGTCAATAAGTCAACAACCCCCCAAAATATTCTTCTCTCACCTCCACCCACGCCCACTTTACAAACCATTCCCCAATCACCCCGTGTGTTTGGGGATATTACCAATACCATACAACCCCATGCAAAGACTACAAAGCCATACCCCGGGAAAAAATCATGGAAAAAATTAGCCAGAGCTAATGGAGACCAAGCTATTACCCAATCGGGGCCTTTACAGGGGAAGAGATCATCTAGTTCCATGGAAGCAGAGGTTTTCTCTGACGCTGGCTTGAAGAAACAAAGAGGAGTCCACAATGAACCTATATCGGCGGAGGCTGCTGAGCAGCCCCGCCGAGAGCCATGAATGTTCTAGCATGGAACTGTCGTGGGCTTGGGAACCCACGTACAGTTCAGGAAATTGCACGCTTGGTACATGCACAAGATCCCTCTGTTGTGTTTCTAATTGAAACATGGCAGGATGACGGTCCTCTTGAGAGATTACGTTGCCAATTGCAGTTTGACAATAAATTTGTTGCGTGTAGCAGAAATAATGGTGGTGGGTTGTGTTTGTTCTGGAAAGCGGCAGTTAATTTGAGAGTGCAAAGTTTCTCGGCCTCTCACATTGATGCCATTGTTAATGAGAACCAAACCGATGCTTGGCGTCTAACCGGTTTTTATGGAGCTCCGGAGACCCACCTTCGCGAAGAATCGTGGACCTTGCTTCGACGACTTAGCTCCCTCTTTAGCTTACCATGGTGCTGCCTGGGGGACTTCAATGAATTGACCAGAGCTGAAGAGAAGCAAGGCCGCATTCATCGCTCCGAAACCCAAATGCAACGGTTCCGTGATGCTATTGATGACTGTGGATTCTTGGACCTGGGTTATCACGGACCGAGCTTTACTTGGACTAATAACCGTGGAGGTGACATGACTTGGGAAAGACTGGACAGGGCTTTGGCGACCCCGGAATGGCTCATGCTCTTCCCAACTACTAAAGTCCATCATTTAGACGGACGTTGGTCTGATCATAAACCCATCCTAATGAGCACCGAGCCACTGAGGACCCCAACACGAAAGCTGTTTCGGTTTGAAGAAATGTGGACTGCTGATACAGGTTGTGAGGAGACAGTTGCTGCTTCTTGGAAGTCACTGAAGGATGGTGTTCCCATGTACCAAGTATGGGACAAGATACATGCTTGCAGAAAAGGGCTCCGTAGGTGGAGCTATCACAGTTTTGGCAGCTTGAAGAAGCAGATCCACGAAGCAGAGACACGGCTCAAAGAAGCCGAGACAAATTCCATGCGAGGACGTGACCATCTCCAATACAAAATGCTGCAAACCGAACTCCATACACTATTGGGCAAGGAGGAGAGAATGTGGAGGCAACGTTCCAGATTAGAATGGCTACAAGCAGGAGATAAAAACACCCGGTATTTTCACTGCCGTGCCACTCAGAGAAGAAGAAGAAACCGAATTCTCCAGCTGAAAGACTCCACGGGTTCTTGGATACCTCACCAAACTCAGGTACCACAGGTGTTTATTACTTTTTACAATGACTTATTCACCTCTGCCAACCCAAATCAGATTGAGCAAGTGGTTGAGAAAATCCCACGTGTTGTCACTTCAGAAATGAACCATCACCTCACTAAAGACTTTATGCCTCTGGAAGTATTAGAAGCAGTAAAGCAAATGTCCCCCATAAAGTCCCCGGGCCCAGATGGATTCCCTCCAATTTTTTACCAAAAATATTGGCATATTATTGGAGAGGATGTCTCTAAGGCAGTCCTAACCTGTCTCAATTCGGGTAAGATCCTCAAAGCCATCAACCACACACATATCACCTTAATTCCAAAAGTGAAGAATCCGGAGTCAGTGGTAGATTTTCGACCAATAAGCCTGTGTAATGTCATTTATAAAATAATTTCAAAGGTGCTGACAAATAGGCTCAAAAGTATTCTTCCACAGATTGTTTCAGAATCTCAGAGTGCTTTTGTCCCAGGGAGACTAATCACAGATAATATCTTGGTGGCTTTTGAAACACTCCATCACATGCATCAGCAAAGACGTGGGAAAAGTGGTTCAGTGGCTCTCAAATTAGACATGAGTAAGGCGTATGACAGGGTGGAGTGGAAGTATTTGGAAAGGGTAATGCAACAAATGGGGTTCCATGAAAAATGGGTAAAAATCATGATGGAGTGCATTTCCACTGTCTCCTACTCCATTCTTATAAATGGTGAACCCCATGGCTACATAAAACCCTCGCGGGGATTACGCCAAGGGGACCCATTATCTCCTTACCTGTTTCTTTTTTGTGCAGAGGGGCTCCACTCTCTCCTTCAGCAAGCAAAGAATGAGGGAAATATGTGTGGTGTTTCCATCAGTCGTTGTGGTCCAAAACTCACACATCTCTTCTTTGCTGATGACTCCCTGCTCTTTTGCAAGGCCACCACCAATGAAGTCAGATGTATTCAAGACATCCTCACAGCATATGAGCATGCTTCAGGCCAACAAATCAACCGACAGAAGACCACTCTCTTCTTTAGCAAGTCTACCCCACGGCCCATACAGAACCACATTCAAGTCATGCTTGGAGTTCCCGTTATTCACCAGTATGAAAAGTATTTAGGCCTTCCTTCATTCATAGGACGGGCCAAATACTCCAGCTTTGCACAAATTAAAGAGAGAGTGTGGAGTAAACTTAAAGGTTGGAAGGAGAAATTAATTTCACAAGCTGGAAAGGAAATCCTCATCAAGTCAGTTGCCCAGGCAATACCCACGTATGCAATGAGCTGCTTCCGCCTCCCCCAGAGATTGATTAAAGAAATTGAAATTCTAATTCGTAGATTCTGGTGGGGTCAAGAAGGAGAGAGAGGTAAAATGCACTGGATCCCATGGGATTCCCTTTGCCAGACCAAGCAAAAAGGTGGGATTGGCTTTCGAGAACTGGGTTTTTTTAATGAAGCCCTTCTGGCAAAGCAAGTGTGGAGGTTGATGCACAATCGAAATTCTTTGTTTTACAAAGTATTCAAAGCAAAGTATTTTCCTCAATGCTCAATATTAGATGCTCAGCTTAATGCTAGAAGCTCTTATGCATGGAAGAGTATAATGGGTGCTAGAGATGTTATAAGAAAGGGGTCAATTTGGCGAATAGGAGATGGAAAAAATATAAAAATTTGGGGTGACCGCTGGCTGCCTGTGTCCCACCACCACACCATAATCTCACCAAGACTTCCCCAAGCCACTATAACTCATGTAGTACAACTCATTGATCCGGATTCAAAGACTTGGAACTCTGCTGTTGTTAAAGCCAACTTCTTGCCCTTTGAAGCAGAGACCATCCTGGGCATCCCACTCTGCACTACACGAATCGAAGACATGCTCATATGGGGAGGCACTCGATCTGGTATCTATGCAGTCCGCAGTGGGTACCACCTGCTCCTAGATGAAAAGCAGAGAGAAACTCCTGGAGTTTCGGATGCAGCAGCTCAAACCCAAGTCTGGAAATCCATTTGGTCTCTCCCCGTTCCCACCAAGGTACGTCACTTTCTCTGGCGAGCTTGCCACGATTCCCTGCCCACTAAGAAAAATCTGCATCACAGGCATGTCCTCAATGACCCCCACTGCCCAAATTGCACCAACTCAGTGGAATCTACCCTTCATGCTTTAGTTCAATGTAAAAACCTGCAACGGATATGGCAGGCTACCCCATGGGGTCGACATCTAGCAGAGGCCTCCTTTGTGGACTTTATGGAACTCTATCACCGAAACATGCAGACTTTACAGGCCCAAGAACTCCATCTCTTCACCATGGTCATCTGGTCTATTTGGTACCGCCGAAATCGCCAGCGCCTAAATCAACCCATTGAAGACATTGATCGTCTTCTCCCCAGAGCATCTGAACTCCTCACCGAATTCCAGCAGGCCCAGAATGACCACTCACCACCAGCTCGTCCCCCTGAGCCACCTACAGTCATCAAATGGGCACCACCACGTCCTGGCCGTTACAAGGTGAATTTTGACGGAGCCGTTTTCAGGGAATCGAATGAAGCTGGAATTGGAGCTATTGTTTGTAATCACCGCGGGGAAGTAATGGCAGCGCTCTGCCAGAGGATTCCATATCCTTATTCGATTGAGGCAGTGGAAGCTTCCGCTGCCAAGGCAGCCGTCACATTCGTACTGGACCTGGGCATACAGGAAGTGGACATTGAGGGGGACTCTCTGAAGATAATCACGGCCTTGCAACAAATTTCACCCTGTTATACTAGCTACGGTCACTTGATACTGGATACAAACACCTTAGCACAGAACCTCACTTCTTATCAATTTATGCATGTAAAAAGAGATGGCAACTCTGTTGCTCACTCTCTTGCGAAAAGTGCTCGTCTATGTGAGCCCCTTGAGATCTGGATGGAGTCTGTTCCACCTGATCTGCATACAATTTTGTTTTCTGATTTCCCTCTGATTTAATTCAACTTGACGTCTTCTTCTCAAAAAAAAAAATAGTAAAGCAATTAGGTAATGTTAATTTGTATATGCATGCACTATAGTTCTATATAATGCTTAGTGATGTAGAAATCTATAGGCTTTATAGAAATATAAATATAATTGTAGAAGCAAATAATAGAAATATAAAATGAGATAGAGAAGACACATTAAAAGGTTACATTGTGATTATATTGATGGAGTAATATTTTAAGAATATTGTGATATTTTATGTGCGTTTACAATATAGAATAATGTGACTTTTATATAGGCTATAGAATGAATGAAATATATTTATGCATAAATCAAGGAAACATATTTCATTGATTTATGATCTTAATTCATACTCATTAAATTACATATAAATCCCTTGATTCATGTTATTATGACATGAATTCCTTAATTCATACTATTATTTTTAACAGGAGAAAGTTTGTCTTTCAAAACCAAAGGGCAAAAAAAAAAAAAAAAAAGTTGTAATTCTTGTTGTGCTGGAAACACAAGCATTAACCCTTGTTAATTAATGAAAAATAAATTGTTAAAGTTGTAGAGTTCTCTAAATTTTTTGCCAAAAAAAAGAAAAAAGGAATGCAATAGGAGTCACAGCAAAGTGGAATCATACATTATCCTGACAGTGTTTAACGTTGACATTGCATTTAGAAAATGAGTCAACCATTTTGAGTTGTCACTTGTCAGATCCAAATATTGTGCCACCTGAAAAATTACAGTAAGTCTAATGTGATAAAAAAAAAAAATTCAAACTTATTTTAGCAGTTAAAAGTGGCATGTTGTGATAATGTATAATAAAAATGAAATAGTGGTGGGCCATATAAAAATGATTTAAATTGAATATATAATTGATGCTTACCCTCTGTTATGAGATGGAAAAGGAATGGAAGGAATTGGATGAAATATATAAGAATATTCTTTTCTTCTTTTTTTGTTTGGAAGATTAAGTAAGAAGTAATATGAAAAAACTTTTCCATTAATTATTTGAGAAATTAAATAGAAGAGAATAAAATGGATAAGAGGGAATACCCATTCTTCCATTTTCTCTTGAAATCTCAAATTTTCATTATCCTAAAATTGGGAGGTATAGAATGAAATGAAAATAGATTTAATGAAAATGAGGTGTTTACAATCATCATGATTAGTTTGCTTTTAGTATTATATATATATATATATATATTATAATAATTTTATATTATTATTACTATTATATGAAAATAATAAGAAGATTGTAACAAATGACAACTTCTTACCTATTTATAAAAGAAGGGGTGGTAATCCCCCTCTATGAGAGTGTGGGTTCGATTTACAGGATCTTTAAAATATACGTATGTGTGAGTTTAAATTAGAATTTTTATCATATATAAAAATAAAAAAAATAAAATAAAAGAAGGGGTATAATAGAAATGTTGTTTTAAAAGTATTCATTTTCATGGTACTCTCAAATAAGATTATTTACGTTCCATTCGTTTCTTCTAAAATATTTAAACAATAGCTTAGTTCTTGTTCTTTCATTTATGTTCCTTATATCCATTCAATTCCATTCCTTTGTAATTTATTTATTATATTCTATTCCTTTATAAATTCACAAACGAAGCCTCGTGCTCAGTGTACTTCATGCTTATTGCTCTGATTTCATATTAGCCAAGCAAGGAGATGATACAAATATGGGAGAATTTTTCCTCTCATGTTGTCAAAGTTAAGCTTAGCTATCGAAGTGGGGTCATACACCCAAATAATCCAAAACTGGGCTTGAGTTTTCATTTTTGATTTCTTATACGTTTTTTTTTTTTTTTTTTTTTTTTTTCTTTTCACTTTTAAGTGGGAATTTACGTAGTACTGCTTATACAATTTGTGATTTGTCTAATTCAACATATTCCATGCATGAGAATATATACAGGTGGAACCTTGAAACCACCCTTTCCAACCCACAAACTGTGCAAGAATCCAAATAAATGTTAATTTTTAGTATTGTTTTTAGACTAAAGTTAACTTTAGACTCCCTAATTTAGGGGTATTTTCATTTTTGTCCTTTAACTTAAAAAATTTTCACATTAGTTCCCTAATTTTTTTTAGTTATCAAATTAGATTTTTCGTTTATTTCTGTTAGAACTTAGAAGCCTCGATTCAATGCTTAGTTAAACAGATGACGTGTATCTAACGTGAAAACGTAAAAAAATAAAATAAAATAAAATAAAATACACAAATTTCACCGATCTGTAACCTGCCTCCCCTTTCATTTTTTTTTTTCACTTTGATTGATATCTGCCTGCCGCCGATCACCACCTCACCACCACAGCGCATCACCGCCTCGCACCACCACATCGAACCATCACGTGAGAACCATCGCCGTGAGACCCTCCTCTCCAAAATTCCACCGCCGCTCGCCTACTCTCCAAATCACCACGGCACCGTCACTACTCTTCTCTAGAAATTACCGTCGAGGAGGTCTTCATTCTATCTTCAACATCTTTCCTCTTTAATTTTTTATATTGGTGGAAAATGGGTTTTGATTCATAAATCTTCTTAGTTTTATTCCTTGATTTGTTGTTTCCAATCGCTCATTCACTCTCTATCGGATCTCAATTTGCTTTCACATGGTTTTCTCAAATTTTTACGACATTCTTGATCGACAGGATCTAATAATTAATTATTATTATTATTATTATTTTTAAATCTGATTTTCCCACTGACTCTGAATAATGGGTTTTTGTTTGTTTATAAAGTTTTGAGCTTTACATAGATATTCAACCCAAATTGCTCTTCTATTAATTCGCTATTGTAAATAACATTTCTGGGTTTCATTAAAATTGACAAAATTTAAATAAAATTCCACAAATTTCTTTAGTTCACTGGTGTTTCAGTTTGTGGGGTTCTCTCAGAATGGTCGCAGTTAAACTTGGAATGCTCCATTATGTGTTAGATCGACCATGTATATGGTGCATTCATGCACAGAACAAAGATAAGCCCGCTATTCTTCTCCAGATGATCGGGTGGTACAAAGCTTGAATTGCTGGAGAGAATGATCAAGCAGTTGTTCCCAGAAGTGGAAGGCCAGAATTGGCCTCCAACTATTGTGAAACCTGTTTGGAAAACAGTTTGGGAGACCAAGAATGCTTGTTTAAGGGAGGGGGTCTTTAGGGAGAGCGGCGGCGGTGGTAATTTGGAGAGTAGGGAGAGCGGCGGTGGAATTTTGGAGAGGAGGGTCTCACGGCGATGGGTCTCACGGGATGGTTCGATGTGGTGGTGCGACGCGGTGGTGATCGGCGGCAGGTAGGTATCAATCAAAGTGAAAAAAAAAAATGAAAGGGAAGAATGTAGGCACGGGAGGTAGGTCACAGATTGGTGAATGAAAAACCAAATTTGGGGTTAAAATTTGGGAATTAAAACGGCGTCGTGTAAATAAATTTGTGTAATTTTATTTTTATTTTTATGACGTGTCAAAATTTGTCACATCAGATAACATGTCATATGTTCAACTAGGTACTTAACGAGGCTTCTAACAGAGATAAATGTAAGGTGTAATTTTGATAGCTAAAAAGAGTTAGAGTCAAAACGAAAATTTTTAAAGTTAGGGGGCCAAAATAAAAATACCCTTCTAAGTTAAGGGACCAAAAGTTGACTTTAGTTTTGTTTTTATGAATACAAATCATCAATCTCACTTTTTGTGATCCATTTTTAGGCTTTATATATTTTTTATTTTCTTATAAAATAACTAAAGTTTAAATTTCTCAGAATAGTGTCTAAAATATAATAATATGTTTTCCCCATCCTCTCAATCCAAACATATGTCTTGAACAACTTTTGGATTGGTTTTCTACAAATTATACTATATGTCAGTCGTACCATTGCAAATATAATCCCTTGTTTTCTTTTCTTGGTCATTAAGAAGTTTAAATTTCTTGCTATCAATTTGTTAATGTAAGTATGTATATGCCAAAATTTACAGGTATATCACAGTGTAGCTAGCTATCCCATTAGAGCTGAACCTGAAAAAAAAGAAAAGAAAAAAAAAAGGGTATGAGTATTAAGAATAACAACACGTTTTAGTGTCTTAAGTTTTTGACCAGGCGGCACAGAAAATTTATTTTTGTGGTTTATAACACATCTACGTGAGACACACACAAATTAGTATTTCATCATCAAGAGACGCAAAAGGTATATAATTGTGATTCATTAATTTCATCCACTAGTTACTGAAGAAGTAGTTTTCTTTGTTTTTTTGTTTTTTTCCCCTCTGTTATACCCTTATCAGCTGTTGTTGAAGCTCTAAGTTGAAACGTGAACGTCAGAAGATGCAGGAAATTTGATCTGGTTAATTTCAATTTTTGTAATTGTTCCCAGTTTATATACTATTAGTTGTGAAAATATGTAACACTGCTAGGATTTAAGAATGTACAAGCTAATGCTTCTTTGTGCGAAATCCATTGCCACAAATCATCTGTTGATGGAAAATCATCTGTTGCAGGATTTGGTGCTCCCTCAAATTTTAGTGTCTTCTAACTTTTTATCATTCCGTACTTGCAGTGCAATTGTTGTCAACGGAATTTTTGACATGGTCTAAATTTGTAAGTTTTAGTAATACTAGTTTTTGAAAGCAGAGTTTCTCTGTGCTCTAGAGTAAGACAAATGCCTCACTCCTAGCCGCCAGTGGAATCCTTTGTCCTTGTCTTTGTATAAGGTTGTCTGTCCCCTTCAGTAGTTTTATACTACAGGTAGGGTCTGGTCTGTTTGTGTTCTCTGTGGGGTTAACTCGGGAAGGAGAAGTGGGTGTTTCTTTAAGGAGGTGTAGTGGGGTGCGATGGAGGACATGTCGGGGATGTGGGAAAATTTTCAATTGAATGATAGGGAGGAGGTTCCTTTCGAGTTTGGTCCAGAGGAAGAGATAGAGCAATTTTATTTAGCGGCTAGGTTCATGACTAGCCGAGTTCTCAACATTGAATCTGTGGTACGTACTTTTAAGCCGCTATGGCGAGCGGCACATGGATTCACGGCTCGTGATATGGGCAACAACATGTTGGTTTTTGCTTTTGAGGATGTATCTGATTTGGAGAGAGTTTTGCAATCGGAACCATGGTCGTACGATAAACATTTAGTCTCTTTTCAACGTGTAGAGGCTGACACATCTATTTCTGAAATGGATTGTCAGTGGGTCTCCTTTTGGGTGCAAATACACAACCTCCCAGTGAGGCGTATGAATCATGAAACCGCATCGGCATTGGGTGGTACTCTGGGGGTGGTTGAGAAGGTGGTGGAAAGTGAGGAGGAACGGGGTCGTGAGGGCTGCATGAGAGTCCGTGTTAAGGTGGACATCTCAAAACCCCTATGCCGTGGGAGGAAAGCTCGGTTATTGGCAGGGAAAGAGACATGGATCTCATTCAAATACGAACGCCTTCCAAATTTCTGCTACTGGTGTGGATTACTCACACATGGTGATAGAGATTGTGAGAAATGGTTACGAAGCAAAGGCACTTTACGAAGGGAGGATCAACAATATGGAGCTTGGCTTCGAGCTTCTGTGGAAAGACCAATACGACGTGTGGAGGTCAAGGTGATAGGACGGTCAGATGTTCCTCGATGGGGGAAATCACATCAGAAAAATGAAGACCACGGCGGACAAAACTCCACACACGGCGGCAATGGGAGTCCTAAGGTGGTGAAGTCATTTATGGACTTTACACAACTTAAGGAAAACCTCCCCAATCCTTTCGGGGATGATTCTGCTACAGCGGTAAATGCGGAGCAAATTCTGCCCACAAATCCTGCTGCATCCATACTATCTACTGACCCAAGTACAGCTGTAAATGTGGAGCAGATTTTGTCCACAAATTCTGCTGCATCCATGCAGTATTCTGACCCAAATACAGCTGTAAATGTGGAGAAAACTTTGCCCAAAAAGTCTACAGCATCCATACCATCCTTTGACCCAAGTATAGCAGCAAATCACGTGGAGAAAGATGTGCACTCATGTGCAAAATCCCCACCAAATGATTCTGCAAATTCTACAAATCCTGCTGCATCCATACTATCTACTGACCCAAGTACAGCTGTAAATGTGGAGCAGATTTTGTCCACAAATTCTGCTGCCTCCATGCAGTATTCTGACCAAAATACAGCTGTAAATGTGGAGAAAATCTTGCCCAAAAAGTCCACAAATTCTGCTGCCTCCATGCAGTATTTTGACCAAAATACAGCTGTAAATGTGGAGAAAACCTTGTCCAAAAAGTCCACAAATTCTGCTGCCTCCATGCAGTATTTCTGACCAAAATACAGCTGTAAATGTGGAGAAAACCTTGCCCAAAAACGTCTACAGCATCCATACCATCCTTTTGACCCAAGTATAGCAGCAAATCGCGTGGAGAAAGATGTGCACTCATGTGCAAAATCCCCACCAGATTTTCTGCAACAAAATGCCAGTGCACTCATGTGTAAAATCTTCACCACATTTTCCGCAAAAAAATGACGTGGGCAAGAAAGGTGATAAGATCAATCCAGAGTGGTATTCTCCGAGACATTTCGGGATCCATTAGGAAGGGCAAAGAGAGTCAACTACGCAAGAAGAAAAGCATGGGTGGGCCCAAAACTTTACCAAATGGCAAGGAAAATATCCTAAAGAACACGTGTGGAGTCCAAAGCAACCCAAATGGTCAGGAAAAAAATTCCACCAACACGTGTGATCTTAGTGGTTTGCATGAAGTGAAAATTCAAACAGAGCCTAGTGGTTTGCATGAAGTGAAAATTCAAACAGAGCCTCGAGGCTTCTTGGAAACGTGTACTTCGGGATAAGGACTTATCACAAGAGTCAGTTGAGTGCTCTCAATTTTTTGAAGGAAATCAAATACAAAAATTATCAGGAGTGAAAAGGAGTGGAGCTTTATCTGATGGGGATTCAAACTATTCAGGTTGGCAGAAGAAGGTGCGAGGAAATGAAGGGAATCAATCTACAACGTTGGATGGGGATGAGGCGGAGGCTGTGGTACAGCCCCGCCGTACCCAATGAATCTATTAAGTTGGAACTGCCGGGGGCTTGGGAACCTCCAGGCAGTTCTGGTACTTCACAATCTAGTGAAGTCTGAAGGGCCCACGGTTTTGTTTCTAATGGAAACGAAACTGGATGTTCGTGGTATGGAATCAATCCGAGTCAAACTGGGTTTCAAGTTTTGCTTCTCAGTTCCTTGCTTAGGAAGGAGTGGGGGGTTGGCTTTATTGTGGAATGATCCTGCTCAAGTTACAATTCAGAATTTCTCACAAAACCATGTTGATTCTCATGTTCAGTTGGCAGAGGGAGCTAAATGGAGGTTCACAGGTTTTTATGGCCATCCTGAGGGGCATAGGAAATGGGAATCTTGGGTTCTTTTGGATAAGCTTCACAGTCTTGATAATACTCCATGGTTGTGCATGGGGGATTTTAATGAAATCTTGTCAATATCAGAACGGTCTGGTGAGGTTTTGGGGTCCACGAGACGGATGCAAGATTTCAGTGATGTGGTTAATCGGTGTGGTTTGGTTGACTTAGGATTCAGAGGAATCCCATTTACCTGGGAGAATAGAAGAGACGGTGAAGCTCTAATCCAGAAGAGATTGGACCGGGCCTTGGCAAATGCTGCATGGTTAGATTGTTTTAATCTTTGCTCGGTATCTCATGTGGTTTGTTCATATTCAGATCATGTACCCCTTCTCCTTCATATGGACACCAGCACCAGACACTGTCAACCAAAAAGAAGACCTCGTAAATTTGAAGAGAAGTGGTCTCTCCATCCTGAATGTGAAGCTATTATACAGGATGTGTGGTCTCGTGAGGAAGCAATTGGAAGCCCTATGTTTATCCTCTGTGAGAAAATCAAGCATTGCCGCGAAGCTTTATATAGATGGTACAAGGATGTTTCAGGCGAATTCCAAAATAAGATAAAGGTACACACAGCTTCTCTTACTTCACTCATCAGCTCTAATTTTGCAGGACAGAATAATTCAGCTATAGCTTCCCTTAAAGCTGAAATTAATAAGCTGCTTTTGAGTGAGGAGTTGCATTGGCGTCAACGGTCACGGATGACTTGGTTAGCTGCAGGAGACAGTAATACTAAGTTTTTTCACAGCCAAGCAAATCAAAGACGCCGAACAAATTGTCTTTCGGGGCTTTGGAATTCGGATAACGTGTGGTGTACTGATGAAAGTCAAATTGAGAATATTGCAGTCTCCTATTTTGATGATATTTTTCACACATCAACCCCTGTGAATTTGGAGGACACTCTCACTGCTGTAAATAGCAGAGTCACTCCGGAAGCTAATCAGCGACTCCTCCAACCTTTCACAGCTGATGAAGTCCGAATAGCTTTATTTCAAATGCACCCCTCAAAGGCTCCGGGGCCTGATGGTATGTCCAGTTTCTTTTTTCAAAAGTATTGGAATATTGTTGGTGTGGATGTTGTTGCAGCAGTTCTTTCAGTCCTCAATTCTGGGAAGATATTACGTAAAATAAATCTTACTCATATCTCTCTAATCCCTAAGAAGAAAAATCCTGAAAGAATGAGTGAGTACAGACCTATCAGTTTGTGTAATGTGGTTTACAAGATCATATCAAAGGTTTTGGCTAACAGACTGAAAGTTATCCTCCCCTGCATTATCTCGGATTCCCAGAGTGCTTTCGTTCCTGGGAGATTAATTACGGATAATGTCTCAGTAGCATTTGAATTCATCCATAAAATGAAGGCAAAACGAAGAGGAAAAAAGGGAGAGATGGCGATCAAGCTGGATATGAGTAAGGCGTATGATAGAGTTGAATGGGCTTTTATTGAGGGTATTATGCGAAAGTTGGGTTTTGCTGAAAGATGGATTTCTCTCTTAATGGAGTGCATATGTACAGTCCAATATTCGGTTCTCATTGATGGAGTTCCGAAAGGATACATCAACCCAACTCGAGGCATTCGTCAAGGAGACCCTTTGTCTCCCTATGTGTTTCTCCTCTGTGCTGAAGGCCTCTCTGCACTCTTCCAGCAAGCCAGTGCCATGGGTCATCTCAAAGGGATTCAATCATGTCGTGGTGGTCCTTGGGTGTCACATTTATTTTTTGCTGATGATAGCTTATTATTCGGGCAAGCTAATATTTCTGAATGCAGGAAAATTTTGGAGATTTTGAATCTCTATGAAGGCAGCTCTGGTCAAAAAATTAACAGGGAGAAGACAGCTATTTATTTTAGCTCCAATACTTCTCAAGTCACCCGTCAGCTAATTCTAGAGTTTTGGGGCTCTCAGGGAGCCAGTATTTTTGATAAATACCTAGGTCTCCCTGCTATGATTGGTAGATCAAAAAAGTCCATTTTTAATGGTCTTAAGGAGCGGATTGTTCAACGTCTCCAGGGGTGGAAGGAGAAATTTTTATCAAAAGCAGGGAGGGAGGTCTTAATCAAAGCTGTCGCCCAAGCTATCCCTACATATGCTATGAATTGTTTCCGTCTTCCAAAAGCTTGGTGTGAAGAAGTAAATGGTCTCATTGCTCGTTACTGGTGGGGACAGAAAAAAGATGAACGTAAACTGCATTGGATCAAATGGGATAAGTTATGCACGGCCAAAGCTGAGGGTGGTTTGGGTTTCAGAAATCTACATTCTTTCAATACTGCTCTCCTTGCAAAGCAGTGCTGGCGGCTTATTCACAATACTCAGTCTTTGTTCTACAGAGTGTTTAAGGCTCGTTATTTCCCTTCGTGCTCCTTTACTGAGGCTCAAATGGGGTCAAATCCGTCATTCTTATGGCGAAGCATTCTATCAGGCAGGGGAGTTCTCAATAAAGGTCTAAGATGGCATCATGAGGAGGGGCAGTTATCTCGGCCTCTTTGGAGTGAAACAAAGACAGGGGTTTTCTCAGTGAAATCTGCCTATGAGATGTTGGAGAGAGAGCGCAGCAGATCGATTACAGGGGAATGTTCTTATTCAGCTCAGCTTAGATGGTTATGGAGGAAAACTTGGAAGCTGGCTATCCCAGGAAAAATCAAACATTTCCTCTGGAGAGCATACCACGAGACTCTCCCCACAAACCATCAACTTCATAGGAGGAAGATCCGTAGTAGCTCGCTTTGCTCTATCTGTGATCAGAAAGAAGAAACTACTTACCACGCTATTTGGCAGTGCCCCCTAGCTAGAAATACGTGGGCTTTGATCCATGGCCGGTTGCAAAAGCTATCGAACCAGGATGGGGAATTCTCTAGATTTCTGCAATGGATCTTTAAAGCTTTACCCAAGGAGGAGGTGGAAGACTGGGCTGTCACTGCTTGGTCCATATGGAATGCTCGTAATCGCTTTGTTCATGAAGACTGTCAAATACCTCCTCAAACCATTAGAGCAAACGCTTTGGCTATTCGTTCTGAGTTCAATCAGGCACGGCTCTCCTTCCAGCATTAATGCGCAGGATTTTGCCTTTACCGTGTCATGGTTAGATGTTTCTAAAGCTTTGCTGTTTTCTTTTGTGTTGGTTGTTTAGTCTATGTGTTGGTTCACTTGTTATCTGCTTGTGAAGACGGTCTAAACCGTTCCTAGCTTGATACGAGGCTCCTGTTACTGGGAGTCCTCTTTTATACTTGTAAGTTTTCTGGTTTTCTTCAATAAAGATTCTCTATCTTCAAATCAAAAAAAAAAAAAAAAAAAGTTTTTAACTATTTGGTATGTTGACCCACATCGAACCCTCACCCGAGAATTCATCACCTTTATTATTAAGTAGTTTTAAACTTATTTACTCATTTTTAATATTTTTGTAATATATGAAATATTTTGTGTTGTAAATTAATACATGACATTACTCGTAAATTTGACGAGCAATCATCATATATTAATGTTTTCAATATCAAATCTATTACTAATATTGACTAGTTTTTTTTGTAAGCTCATTATAAATTTTATTTCTAATTATTATTATTATTTCTATTCGACATGTTATATTTTATTCTTAAAACTGTATAAATGGTATAAGTTTGGATTAGTTTTTTATTTTTTTTACTCTTTAGTGTATTTCCTTATTTATAGCTTTAATATAATTTTTTTTAATTACAATTATAATTTTGCCAACTTTCAACAAATAAAATTTTAGCAAAAAGTCAATCCACACTTATTTCATAGCTGATTTAACTTTATATCTCATTTCATGTATAACATGTATTAGGTATTTTATTTACTTCTTTTGTAGAATTATTAGACTTATAGACTATAAGTATCAATTATCGGAATATAAACTTAAGGATTTATGATTATTCAACTTTTATCTTTGAGTGTTTTATTTATTTTATTTGCATTGAAAGAAATAGGCCAAGAATACGAGGTTAGAAAGTATATGTTAAAAGTTTTTATTTTTTATTTTTAATGTGAAAAATTCCGGGTTGATTTGACTTGTGAAAGACTAGGGAATGGCATAAGAATAACATCCTGTTTTAGAGTCAAACAAGTTTTTTTTTACCCAAATCTGATATGACTCGAGCCTGACACTGTCAAATCCGAATCCAATCAACACGACCAAATAGATGCTTTTCTTCTCTTGGCAATTCTTACAATTCAAGCTCCAACTTCCAAGTAATCAAACAGCAATCAGATAATTCAAGAACAAGCAGATGCTTCAATTCCAAGTACAAAATAAAATTGTGACAAACGGGTTTTACCTTTCAATCACCGAAACCTTCCCATATATATATATTTCCTACAAAAATATGTAAGTTTCTAAAAACCCGCCATAGCTGGCCATCCTTCTCAAGATCACCTTCTCAGTTCCATTTGTGGCCGAAACCACCGATCTCTAATTCCATGTACTAGTCTCTCTCTTCTCTCTCTCTCTATTGTTTCTTTTGTTTGGAGAATTGGTGTTAATGTTTTAGAAATCATGCTGTACATAACCAGTCGAATCTGAACATATTCCCTACAGTGAAAGCGTTAGAGCTGTGAATTCTGGAGCACTTCGCTACCTTGAAATCAGAAGAGCCAGACTCACTCAGAAACATAAGGTTCTGGTCAGCACCTCCTCAAGGGGTTGTCAAATTCAATGTGGATGCTGCTTTTCGTTCCATTGATGTGTTTCTTGATGTTATTGCTAGAGATTGTGATTCAATCCTTCATTTTTGGACCAAAGTGTGGCATACCACTGACCCTGCCATTTCCCAAGCAATTGCTATTGATTGGGCACTTAAGCTTGCTAAACTTGAGTTTGTTTCAGCATGTCATCATTGAAAGCGATGTTAAGATCTGCATAGATGACTTGAATGGTGTTTCACTTATCCCCCAAGATTTCCACACTTTGTACAAATTCTAAATTTTAGCTTTAAGTTTCATGTCTTGGGCTTTTTGTTGGTTTAGGAGGGAAGCAAATATGGTGGCTCACTGTTTTGCAAAATTTGCCACTTCCCAACCTTTTTTGCTTTTCATGGTAATAATTCATTCCTCTCTCTTCCTCGGATAATTAAGCTTGGTTGAGAGATTTGATTTCACTTTTTGTTTAATAAAATGCATTCCATTTAGCCAAAAAAAAAAAAAACCAACAACTTGAACCATTTAAATTATTCTCATTTAGCCAAAACAAAACTAATTATCTTATTCTTATTGGTTGGTAAGAATAAGAATTCTTTATTACTTTCTTCTCCCAACAAGAAGAATAAGAATTTTTTTTTTCTTGGTTTAAGCATAAACAAAATGATTAAGTTTGTACAGTTCTATTACCTTTTCCTTTTTGGCACATTATTGTGATTGACTAGTTTTTTCTCCACCCTCTAATTATTTCTTCAAAAAGTAATTCTATAGACACAATTATTTTCATAACATACTAAGGTGATATGTTGAGATATGAGTAATAATTCTTTTACATAGGCTCATCACTAACACAAATTTTTATTATGCACAAATTGCAACATAATAATGCAACAATTATACAAAAATTTGTATAAATAAACTTCTTGTGCTTGAAAATATGCCCATCCTTTTGCCAAAATGCACTATTATAATAAAATCTAGTTTGTCAATAAACTCGAGCTCAACTTGTGTTTGAAATAATATTGAATGAGCAATATTAAAGTTTCAATATTTGGTTTGGCTTGGCTTGTTTAAAGGTATAATGACATACCTGGTTAACCAATTCCTAACTCATATGACTTTTAGTTAAAAAAATAAACATGGGCCAAATTGATTAATTTGTCTTTCATCTTTATGATTAACAAAATGTAAACCTTTTATTGGACCAATTAGACGTATACTTACATTTTTAATTAAATTTATGTAGGCTCTAAGTAAATAAACGAGGTGCACGTATTTACAAAACACTGACCTAAACACCCAAAATTATAAAATAAAGGGAAAATTGCACTTTTCCCCTTTAAACTATTGTGTCCATCTCAATTCTTCCCTTTATCTATAAAACCGAGCAATGTCCCTCTTTATGTATTGAAAATATGAAAATAGCCCCCATTGTCTAATTTTATATTAAATTCCAACAAAATTAATGAAATTTTTTTTTATGTATTTTGTCAATTTCTAGTCATAATACTCAAAATCTATCACTATATATTAACATACTATAAAAATATTCCATTATTTTGGCTTGGATTTAACATAAAATTAGATGGTGGGGGGCGATTTGCATATTTTCAATACATAAGGGGGGACATCGCTCGGTTTTATAGATAAAGGGGGAATTGAGATGACTCAATAGTTAAAGGGGGAAAAGTGCAATTTGCCCTAAAATAAAAAATAAAAAATTATACTGCACAACGTGGTATTTATAATTTTCCCAACAATACTCTTATCTCATGTAGATTAACTCACAAATATTCAACATGCAAATTAATTATATTTTGAAATCCCTTTTCATAAGAGATTTGAGTTGTTGGCTCAACAGTAACATCACCCTTTGTGGTGCCTCATGTACATGCTTCAAACTCCCCTTCTCCTCTCTCTTATTTACCATAAACTAAGACAAAAAAAAAAAAAAAAAACATTCCCCTTACATAAGAGAATTACATACAAAAGAAAAGAAAAAGATTGATCACGATCACCATGCTCAGTGGCGTAGCCACGTATAGGATATATATATATATATATATATTTTTTTTTTGCAATTAGCTCATCCTAATTTTTTTTTATTTTTTTTTATTTTTTGGCTCCTCCCCTGACCATGCTACCCCTCTAATTGAGTACAAACACCCATGTAGACCTTGAGAAAGAAACAAAGAAAAGAAAAGAATAAGAAGGTAACACCATTAATCTAAACGGCGTACATTAGTGTCTCCATATCCAAACCCTTTACGTTCTGTTGGGAAAATGGAAAACAAGAAGCTGGACAAAACTCCAGCCACTACTGGCAAATACAACACCATTGAGTACTCATTTTCACCACCACCGTCCGGAAAGAAACAATGTAGCACGTCCGAACTGCTAAAAGCAAAGATCAAGAACACTATGAGTGAACCAAATGCATGAACATAGTCTTTGAATTTGATTTTATGCTTCTTCAACTTATCCTTGAGGTCTTTGTTAATGTCTACGTTGACGACCCAAAAGCCTTTGAAAGTGGCGAAACCATAGTATAGTTTTTCGTCACCATCCTGGAAGCTATCAGTGAAGGAAGAGAAGAAACAAGTGACAGCACAAATTGCAATAAGGAAGCCAATGTGGTACTTGTTGATTTCGTGACATTTCCCATTAGTATTGGCAAGAGAGGATGTTAGTGCTTGAAAAACAAGCACCGTGCCTGTGGGTAAAAGGTTCGCCAAGTTGGCTGCTGTGTTTGCTACGGTTTTTTTCTGGGGTTTCTTGGGGTTGCTGGTTGTGAACATTGTGGTATGAGAAGCCGCACTGGCTTGGTGATGTTGAAGGGTTTGGTTCTGAATTAATAACGACGATGCTGTAGGTGTTGGCTCAGATGGTTTAGGCACTACATTGGAATTTAATTGCTCGTGCTTGTTGTTGGAGTAGTCCTGGTTTGGTGGTAAAAAATTAGATGAATAAACATGCACGATACACTGAGGAGGAACATGGTTTGTGGGTGGTGATGGGTTTAGTTGTGGCGGAGAGTCCAAGTTTGGTGATACTATAATAGATGAGTCAGCTCTGGGGGCTGGATCTTTATGGTTCAGTTGGAGGCTTATGCAGAATGATGGTGATATTGGTGGGCTTGGTTCAGTTGATTGAGCATTTACAAGGGGAATAGCATCTTGGTTCTGCTGGTTTTTTGGTGGTTCAGCAGTGAACTGAGTCTGGGTGGAGAGCATTGATGTGTTTGGTGGTACCACCGATGATTCAGCTGTGGCTGCTTGATCTTTATGGTTGGAGCCCTGGTTCTCTGCTGGCATACATGAGTCTAGTTGAATAGAAGTTGAACTAGCCATTGGAGAGAGAGGTTGAGTTTTGTGTTTGGTGATGAATTTTTTAATGTGGAAGGAAGCTTTATATAGACCGAAAAAGACAAATGGATAAATTTCATGATTACAATTATATATTATTAATCCAAAGTGTTCAAATTTTCATGTAATTTTAAATTTTAAATGACTAGGTAGTTTATATATATATATATATATATATATATATATATACACACGGTTAGATCTAAAAATAAATAAAATCTTAATTGTAAAATAAACGAAATGGAGAGGATTTGAAGTGAGATAATTTGGATCAAATTGACAAATTCTTTTTCTTAACATGTAGTTGTTTAAGAAAAATAAGTTTTATGACAGTATTTTTCACAATAGTTAAGGTGACATATTGTGATTATTAGTGAATAATAAGAATATTATTAGTAGTGATCTCACATGAAAGTGATGTTACAGTACTCACAATCTATCACATTAACAATCTTATGAAATTTGTTATATATGTAACATTATTGTGTCTAAATTGACGTTGAACCTTTTGAGATGTACAACGTCATGCAACTCCTTCAATGGCCTAATTGGATTTCCACGAGGATCATATCATTAAAGTTATATCAAGATGCCCCTTAACATGGAACACATTAAAGTTTATAGTTATATCATGAGCAAGTGGTGCAACATCAAGATGCCCCTTAACATGGCACACATTAAAGTTTTTTTTCTTCCCCTTTTTTCTTTGGACTGCATAAGGTATATCTAAAAGTAAAAGCATTAGCCTAATAGGCATTTGGTCAAATAGTGCAGCCCACTTAATGTTGATCTCCACCCCAAAAGGGTGTGTGTTCGATCCCCAATAATACAAAATGAATGTAGTGTGTGCGTGTGTATTTCTATTAAAAAAAAAAAAAAAAAAAGAAGGTAAAAGCATTAGATGCATGGACCTTGATTGCAACTAGGGAAACAGACCACAATTGCTAATCTTGCTACTGTCATACAGGTTATGATAGATAAATTTGACACTTTATTAAAAGGCTAAACAAGTAAATATTAGTTCACACCATTTAAACGTAGATATTAATAATATCCATAAATTGTAAAAAAGTACACATATTGTGGATATTGATATCCATAATATTTGAATGATGTGAAGAAATCCTGTAAGGGTGGTATGACCCTATCATAGGTCGTAATGAAAATAGAAAATATTCTTCCACACCATCTACACCATACACTACTCAAATATGGATAATATTGTCTATAAATTGTGTATACCATTGTCTATAAATTTGAACATGCTCACAAATTGTGGACAATATTTTTCACAGTTTAAGTGGTTAATAATGGTGGTGTAAAAATATCAAAGCCCAATTGAAAAGAAAGGTAACGTTCACTAGCTAGTGTATTAGTATTATATATATATATATATATAATATATATATATATATATATATATATATATATATATATATATATATATATATATATATATATATATAAAAGTTCGTTCGGTCGTTTTATAATTTATTCTCATCATCCAACATTCCCTCTCCAAAACTTAAGTAGTCTATATCTTTTGGTAAAACAACTAGGCAATGTTAATTCAATAAGGAGCTGGTGTAGAAGGTAAGTTTTACAACCCTCCAATAACATAGTGACACCTCAGATTTTAATAACAAAAAATGTATAGCCTACCACACACCCAATCAATTCCCATTTTCTCATCTTTCTAAATTACTGAATCACCATAGCAGGACCATCACCATGGCAGGACCTTTCCCAACTGCCTCCTCTTGTGGCCTGAACTCACACCACCACCATAGGTAATGCCACTGGCGCCGCCACAAGTGGTGGCCGCTGATCCATCATATCTCTTTTGTTTTTACCATTTTTTTTTTAAGACCATATTTTTCTTCTTCTCTATTTTAAGAACTAAGGATGTCATGTAATATCAAGATTAAAATTAATAATATGGGCAAACGAAAAAAAAAAAAAAAAAAAAAAACAAATAAACAGAAGCTTGAAGATTCAGCCATCGTTAAAAGAAAGTTGAAAAAGAAAGAAGATGGAAGAAGAATATTTTGGTCATAGTTAAGAAAAAAATACATATATAAGAGAAACAAAAAAAGATGAAGATATTATGTATGAAAACAAATAATAATAAGAAAAAAAAGAGTAGAGAAAGGGGGAAATTTGGGTAAAAAATAAAGTAAAACAAAAAAGAAAAGGAATGAGGGTTGACCAGTGGCCACCACTGGCAAGGGCGTAGCCAGGATTT